>JAWLRI010000253.1:350405-415803 GCA_034781795.1 Crypturellus tataupa | reverse complement strand
AGTAACCTTTTTGCATTCGCGTGTACTAACCGATTCTTATTCTTTGTACTTGTATCTATGTTGTTTTAATTAAAGGAATCATTGTCATTAAGTCCTTTTTTTTTTTTTTTTTTTTTGTCTTTGGATTGCTGAATCCCGAGCCCATCCAGTACAAAAGTGAAACGCACGCTATACATGAGCTAATACTCCTCTAGGAAGTCACCTTACAGGCAAAATTTAAGAAATTTTTAATTTAAGAATAGTGAACAAAGCTAATAATACAGTGCAAGAGTTATAGCAAATTCCATATTTGTAATGCATGGCTTGATACATTTTCCTTTGTTCTTCCCTTACAATTCTCGAGATCTCTTTCTTGTCTCAGACAGTCTTACAAACCGAGTTTAATTGACTGCAAGGGCACTTAGATGTTAGAAAGTGATGTAGGGCAATGCCTTTTTGAAGAAGTGTATATTACCAGCAAAAGCGAGTTGACTGCTTTGATGAAATAATGTTGTAGGCGCAGAGCTATTGCCCCTGGCAAACAAACAACGCAAGCAAAGAAAAAGCATTACATGGTGCCAAAACACGAGTCAAGATTTTTCTAAGAATAATAATAGAACCCTAAGTCCCCTCATGATCCCAAGGAAAACAATATAAGTCTCCTATTAAGTTTCAACAGGGTAAGAAACAATCCCTTAATTAGTAAAATCATATTCATGATTCTATTATTGAGCTAAACATGACACAGTTGCCTTTAGCTAAGTTAATTCTCAGGATATATTGTTAATATTCCTCTTGAATTGCACAATTTGAGAGGCCAAGTTCATTTCTGTATTTAACCTGAAATTTGGTAAATATTTTTAAAACAGATCTTTAAGTAAAAAGCTTTAGATTTCTGAGTCATAGTGTAAAATATGCAGTTCTCAAGCACTCTGTGTTTTTTAAAATATGCTTGACAGAACAGCAAGTATTATAAAATAAATGCAATTTATTTAGAAATGTGTTGGGGTGTTTCATGAGCCAAGGGATTAGGGCCAAGGATGCAATAGCTGTGAGTTCTGAGCTACTCTAAATGAAACTTTTAGAAGGTTTTTAATGAGCAATTAATACATTTTTGAAGGACTGGCCACAGACTTGAACTGAACAGCTGTGATTTGTGTCCATGAAAAAAAAAAATAAACAGAATTAGGCCTACAGCTAATTACGCCTCCCCATTTCAAATCACAAGGTGAAAATCTGGATAATCACATCAATGAGGTCCGCTGGACTGAGAAAACGAGGGACTTTGAAAGGAAAGGAAGCTAAAGACAAGAAGCCTTTTCTTATTTTTTATTAACAGATAGGAACAAAATTGCTTAGTTAGCAATTGTAGCTGATGAGGGAGTTTTTTGTTTTTATTTCTCTTTGCTTTCAAATGCTTTTACTTATCAGGACAGTACAGGACACAGTACAGTGATAGGACACACTTTCCTTGCCTTTGCTGCATTTTAAACTAATTGTACACTTAGAAATGTCACCGACGAAAGTCTTTAACCACACCATTAGCTTTCATCTTCAGAGAAATGCTGAACTGTGAGCCTCAGGAAAACTTTTATTTTCATGTGATTATAATTAAGTGTATATGATGGCAATGAATTAAGTGCAATTCATGGTGGAGTTAAATCCAGCTGGTGACCTGTCACACACACTGCCCTCCAAGGGTCAGTGTTGGAACCAGACTTCTTTAATATCTTTGTCAATGATTTGGATGAGGGGATTTGAAAATGCACTTGCCAACTTTGCAGATGACACCAAGCTGGGAGAAAGAGTTGATCTGCTTGAGGGTAGGAAGGCTCTGCAGTGGGATCTTGACAGGCTGGATTGGCCTGAGACCAGTCGTATGAGGTTCAATAAAGCCAAGTGCCAGGTCCTGTGCTTTGCTCCCAACAACCCCATACAGTGCTACAGGTTTGGGGGAGAGTGGCTGGAGAGCCGCATGGCAGAAAAGGATCTGAGAGTATTGGTGTTCAGCCAGCAGGGTGCCCAAGTGGCCAAGAAGGTCAATGGCTTTCTAGCTTGTATCAGGAGCAGTATAGCCAGGGAAGTGATCATGCCCCTGTACTCAGCCCTAGTGAGGCCGCACCTCAAATACTGTGCTCAGTTTTGGGCCCTTCACTACAGGAAGGACATTAAGGTGCTGGACCATGCTCAAAGAAGTGCAATGAAGCTGGTGAAAGGGCAGGAGCACAGACCCTATGAAAAGTGGCTGAGGGCTGTGGGATTATTTAATCTGGAGAATAGGAGGCTCAGATGAGACCTTATCCCTCTGTACAACTGCCTGAAAGGAGGCTGTAGGAAGGCAGGAATTGATCTTTTCTCCAGAATAACTACTGATTGGACAAGATGAAATGGCTTCAAGTTGCGCCAGGGGAGGTTCAGGTTAGACATTAGGAAGAATTTCTATATGGATAGTCAAGCATTGGAACAGACTTCCCAGGGAAGTGGTGGAGTCAATGTCCCTAGCAGTGTTCAAGAAACATGTAGATGAGGGGTTTGGGGACACAGATTAACAGGCATGGCGTTGAAGGGTTTATGGCTGGGCTCGATGATCTTGAAAGTCTTTTCCAACAATAATGATTCTATGATTCTATGTAAAATGGACAAAAATTCTGTATATCCCCTAACTGTGAAATCCAGGTAATGCTTCACGCAGGTTAGTGAGACACAGAGTAAATAAACATGATAGAGGTTTTTGTTGTTTTGTTTTCCAAAGAGAAGAGAAGCTAACAATTTAAGCTGAAATCAATTTCTTTATTTATTTATACTCTAAGCAGGAGATTCAATATCCCAGAGTGAAATTACCATAAGGTAAAGCCATTTGGTTCCACAGCAAGGAAGTTGTACTTCCTTTCTTAAGGAAATCCAGCACACACCACCTGTCTTTCACCTATTTTTTTTAAGACATTGGTCAGTTTCAAGCCAATTTCAAATTTTCCACAGTTTCAAATTTGAAACAGGGTAAAATTCTCTATAAGGAAGGGGTTAATAAATTATTCAAAAGTCTGTAAGCAACCTGAGTGCCAGCACTGAGGGAACAGCAAGCACTGCTCATTCCACATGTCTTACATCACCAGCCTACCAGTCACTGGACAGCCAGTGAGTTCGAAAAACATTTAGTACATTGTCACTGACCAACATGCCCCTACGATGGAAAAAGGCTCAGAGGAGATGGCAAAGGTGATTTGCCCATGATACTCAGAGAAGAATGTAGGGAGCAACTGATGACCACAACTCTTTCACAGAGATCTGAATTTATTTCAGTACAAAGATGAGCAGAACAACAGAAGAATTTTAAGAAGAGCAACAGGTTTGAGTTGGTTTCAACTCACATACTGCTTTCTGGTGACCTGATGATGAGCACATTATAGAGACTGGTACAGGAAATCACATTTGTATTGTGATTCAACTGTATATTGCAATTGCTCTGTTTTGCAAC
Source organism: Crypturellus tataupa (assembly GCA_034781795.1). NCBI lineage: Eukaryota > Metazoa > Chordata > Aves > Tinamiformes > Tinamidae > Crypturellus > Crypturellus tataupa. Next base: position 412,349 of record JAWLRI010000253.1, on the reverse strand, counting down.
TCACACTTGACTTGTTGTTTCAGTATATTGTTGTATCACTCCACTAAATCTTAAATCCTATGTAACATCAAATATCTTCAAATAATTAATTTTGATATTAAACATTACATCTTCCACATGGAGTATCTAGAAGAACCTACTCAGAGATTACTGGACTGCACCACTTAGATGTAGGTACATTGCTCCTTGCCTGGTTAAAACACAGCTCCATGGGTGACACTAATCAAGCAGGGAGCTGGGAATTGTGAGAGAGTTTCTCTTTCCTCACCCATTTTCAGCTTCCCCTCAATGTGTCACTCCAAACAAGAAACCCACTGATGGAACAAAGAAAGGGTATTGTCTTGTATTTGCTTACTTAAGTTTGAATTACTATATTTATAAATAAAATCAGGCTGAAATGTAGCCTGGCATGATACTTCTGTGTTTTCAGGAAAAGTAAACAGTTTGAACTGTCTCCTAAGCAGGAAAAGAAGTGAAATAATTCTGAGCCACAAAAGTCTTGTCTGAAAAGGATCTCTGGAGGTCACTAGTCTGATTTCTGCTTGAAAAGAAACCATCACAGCACAGATCAGCCATGGCTTTGCCCAACAAAATATTCAAAACCTCCAAAGAAGAAAATGCTATGACCTCTCTGGGTAACCAGTCCCCTAAACTCTCTCTCTCTCAGTAAAGTTTTCCTAACAACCTGTCTGAATATACCAAGTTGCCATTGCTTGGTCACATTTCCTGGTACTACTGAAAAAACTTAGTGTGACCTTTGTAGCTCCTCTTCAAATAGCTCTAAATAAACCTGCACTACTCTAACTAAACGCAGCTCTAAGTCTCTCATTCTAGTTCCTGTGCTCTTTGTCAGGACCTTTTTTGATATCTCACCACTGGATCCTCTCCAGATACTCAGTGACCCCTGGAACCAGGAGATTAGCAGCTGCCACAATATTCCAGATGCAACCTCAATAACACTGAGTAAAAAGAGATAATAACTTTTTTTGCAGTCTGCTACTCACACTCTTCCTAAAATATCTCAGCATGCAGTCTGCCTTTTTGTGATGCAGCTATACCATTCACTCATATTCAATCTGACATCAAGTGTAATCCACAAGCCCTTCCCAGCAGGGTTGCAAACTCGCTAGTCAATTCCCAACATGTATTGATGCATGTGTTTATTCTGACAGAGGTGCAACTCCTTGTTGAGCCTCACATGCACATTGGAAGAGTACATATGACGTACTCTTCCAATTATCATGCATATATCAACAAAAAATGTACCGCCGCAAAAATGCCATAAAAAAAAAATTACTCGCAAACATTTCAGAATATCTGGCTATACTTCTTGTGATGTATATAGCAAAGGTCTGTGGTGTAATCCAAGCAGTCAACCAGGAAGTCTTGCTTTGAAGGCAGCCTGCGATCCCAGATCTGACTTTAAGTAGTGTTGAGAGTTCTATATTGATCTATCACTATGTTTAACTCATTAGATAGTTCATTGACTTCACTGACACAGCAGCCCCTATATTTGTAGGGTTTCACTGGTGCCAAAGTATTCTGCTGCTCACAGTACTGTATTCCTGGAAGTAAATTCCAATTCCAGTTCCCAGGTCTCACTGAAAATCAATAGTAATAAAGGCCTAAATAAAAAAAGGCACCTAAATACCTCTGGCAATTTAGCTTCTATTAAGCAGCTCGGATTAGTAAATTCAGCCAGATTAACAGAAGTCAAACAGACTAGAAACAGAAAAATAGAAACAGAAAACACTAAAACTTAGTATGGCTTGTATTTAAAAATTGAAGTTTGTTAATAGATTGCTGCAAGTAAGACTGGCAGCATCATCTGGCAAACATACTGTTTTTGGGGTGTTTTGCCAGGAGGCCCAAGATACAGTGCCATCTGGTCTATTAAAAGCCCTCCTATGAAGGCAAAGGGAGTCATACTCGAGAGAAGGTTCACTACCCTTTTCCTCCCAAGATACCACCTAGTCCACACATTTACCAATCTATGTAATTCCTATCAGAATCTGGCATTTTATTATTTACAATATTCTGAATCTCATCAAAAGACTCCAAACAACAAACTAACTTCAATTCCAGAGGACTAAAAATGAACAAATCTTTGCTCATTGAACAGAATCAGTGGTGGATTTAAAATCTAAAGGAATATTTCATTTTTCTCTTTAATATCTTCCTGTAGAGATAAATATCTTCAATGTTAATCATTTTGCAGGGAAACTGCAAGAACTTCAATTCCATAAAATCAGTAATTTCACAGAAATTATAAATTGAGTTTGCCAAATACAAAACGCCAGACTCTTGCAGTACAGTCAAACTAGATTTCTCCCTCTCTTTCTCCTCTTCTTCCCACAAACTGTGACAAATAAATAAAGAATCAGAAAATTATTTGTAGCTTTCTCACAAAGGGGAAAACATTGTCTGCATTCTAGTAGCATCCAAAGCCGGTTCTAAAACAAAGCACATTATCATTTTTTTCATGTGGCTTTACAAAAACTGAGTATTCTATCATATTATTAGGGAGGAATTTTAAGAGACTTAAATGAATCTGAAAGACTTTTGTTTATAATTTCATCTCAGCATCAGCCTCATTATAAGTCTGTTAACTTCCTAAATTCATTTTTTAAAAATCTACTCTAGTATAGGGCTACAGGAATATAAAATAATTTATAGAATGATAAAGATTTAACCTAAGGATTATATTTTCCAGTGTCTTTCTAGCAGCAGAATAGTAAAAGCAGTAGTATTATTCCTTCCATATCTTGTATCCTCTTTACTAAAGACACATACAGCTTAATCCATAAAAACATTTAGTCAAACATAGTAAATTGCCTCTAACTGTTGCAGTTTGAAGGGGGAGTAGATTTTGGTAAGAAGTGAATCTCCTTGTGTTGCAGACAATCCTCAGAGGTTGGAGGGTCAGGAGCAGCTGGACTCATCTCTTAATAGGGATAATAAAGAATGTCATAGCTATAGGCCCAGCTCTGGCAGTACTGGATTCACAAACATTTTGTTGATTGTAGCACTGATCACCTTCAAAACAAGTAGTCAAGTTCATGAATAGTATGGTTCATTCAAATGCAACATTTACAAAGCAGGGTTTGGATGTCAGTACAGGAAATTCTCTACTACAGTGTGGGGTACTTAGCTAACTCTAATGTACAAATGCATAATAATCACTCACTCGAGAAGATGGGAGAGGGCTCTCAACCTCAACTCCTCAGGAGGCATCCCGACTCAAGAGGAGAAAGACAGATTCAGCCCATCAACCCATCTGAGAAGTTATGACGGCATCTTCCTCCACTTCTTCCCTCCTTATTTAACCTTTTATTTACATATTTTTTACATTTAGGTGGAGCTGGAATGACTGTAGTCACACTTACTTTTGTTACTGATTGGTGTGAAAGTCTCTCGCTTTCATTTAAAGGAACAGCTATACAAAAATCTAGAGAGCATGCTCAGTGAGGAGTGGCGGAACCTTGGAGGTGGGTAACTTTTGGGATGGAGGCGTGTGTTGATATTGTATCGAGATTATAATGCGTAAAAATTCAATTAAAGTCCATCCAAAGGGTGGCAATGATCTACCACCATTGTTGGCCCAGCACTGGATAACTTAACGTACTATGTGGCTTATCAGCTGCATGCCACCAGTTTGCCACCTCCCTAAGGAGTACAACACTTTGGCCATGGTGTCCCAGTTCTGCTCTGCTCTTCATTTGCTCACATGTGCTAGGAGGGCAGTTTGAGTTGCTTAGGAAACTGTGCAGGAGCCGAGTCCATGTATACCAACCATCCTGGAAATGGCAATCATGTCTCACCCCAAGCAAGCCTCTGTAATGCCATAACTTCTGTTAGACCCTATTTTTTTCTCTAATTTCCCTTTTCTCAAGCAATTTACCCACACTAACAAGATCTATATATTTGCCACTTTTACAAGTTATATTACCAAAATTCTTTTTTGAACTTCAGCAACACAATTTTGAATGCATAAAGCAGCCCAGAACGGCACACATTGATTCTTCCTACTTGATGTTGCTCACAACTTGAACGGTGTCTAATGCATCCCGTCTCTGTCTTTGCACCCAGGAGTAACCTGACACAGCTTTGAATTCACATGTTTAGTTACCTAGCTTCTCCTTAAGGATAGGAAAATTCACTGCTCTGAACTGCTAAACAATGTGCAGCATGCAATGATGCTCTATCAAATCATAATGTCATTTCTGAATTAAAGCTCAGTAAAGCCAAACCTACAGCTTCTATCTGAGCAATGTCTGAACAGATGAAATAGAAGAATAACTGGAGCTTGTATTCTAATATTTATTGCATCACAATAAACTTATTGCAAGCCCTGGATTATACACCAAAATACTTATGATCCCAGCCCTTTTTTTTTCTCTAGAGAACATTCTTCTGAAAAAAGTCCAGTGGTATGTTGTCTACAAAGTCAGACTTCTTTGCATTAAGATAATTCTTTTTTTAAATTTTGTTATTCATGTTAAGTTTGCAGGAACATTTTTAGCCAGGACCTTAAACAAAACATGGAGGCTTCTGACTTATGAATTTAACAAGTTCAATTTACCATATGAACCTGAAAACATCATAGGCAAAAGAGAAGATGCAACACAGAGCTAAGAATATTGCAATGTCACTGTCACCAGTAATTATTAGATTGCTATTTGAGGCAAAATGATATAAGCAGACAGAGTGGAGTGTGAGAAATGCCACAGTCCATGGCATATATATTGGGACATATATTATATTCTCACAATATAATGTATAATGCGAAAGTACAGATTCCTGTAATGTTGTTTAGTATTTTGGCATAAGGCTAATAGGCTGGAGAATACAGAAGGTTGGTCATTTGCACAGGTATTCTTTTTTCAATGAAAGAAACTTATCTATATATGCATAGACAGCAAGAGTTCAGGTGAGAAAAAATAGCTGACTGCAATATGTCATTCTCTCCCAAACCTTACTGTGATTACAATGCACAATTTAACCCTTAAAGGTCAAATATGTAAGAAAATATATATTTTTCAGACCACCTCTGTCCTCGTTGAAATGCAATTGGTCCTCAAGCCTTGCCACTGACACCACCTATGCTACAGTCAAACTATTTTCAAATATCACTGCACACAAAGCTGTTCCTCTCATGGTTTTGCACCAGTTTAATGACATCAAATTGCTGCATGAAAGTTTCAGCCTTTTGGAGTGGCAGCACTCCTAAATATATCAGGCTTCATTCTTCAGAGAACAGATCTGTATCACATTCACAATATAAATATAAATTTCAATTCAGTATTGGAGTTTAGGAGCATCCATGACTCCTTTTACTTGAATATAGCTGAGAGAATAACAGTTTAACAGGCCTTTATCGTGTGTATTCTTCAGCTCCAGAGGTTCTACTATTTTTAATATCTCTTCTTTAACATGTTGTAAATGATTTAATAAGAGGACTTCTATCTTCTTCCTTTTCAAGCATCATCTTTAGAAGAAATAAAATATCACTTTTAAGGTTCAATTACTGCCCTGTGTTACTATAGTAACTGCCCAAGAAAGTCTACTAAGCAACCTTCAACAACAAAAAAATCTATTTAATTGATAAATACTATAAATTAGGTAGATAACAGCTAAAGAGAGATTTTTTTCCTAATTTTAACTACTATATAAAGCAATAAAAGATGTCTGAGTCACAAGGTTAATACTACATATACAGGTAGGGAAGGACAGCCAAGAGGGGCAATATTCAGATGAAAGATTAAACCTTGGTATTGAGGACCTCTTTAAACTTCACCTCTCTGAAACTGAAATGGCCACATTGCCACTTCATTAAATGCAATGCAGCAAAGCCAATTTACATCTGTTGAGGCTCTTAGCATTGTCTAAGATGTAGAGCAACGTAATTCAGAGAGAATTTTTTATTCCCACTGTCCAAAATGAACAGGTAACTATGAAAGCCAGAAGTTGTCAAGTGTTTAAATTAGTGCTAAGTTAAGTCAAACTGCATTCAGTTCATACCATTTTTCCCATTGAATGCTCAAGATGAAGTTCTTGTCCTGAAATTAGTAATAACATGCTTACACACTCAGTTTTTAGAGTGTAGTCTAAAATGTGTACCTTTGATGGCAAGACTTATTAACAGATACATAAAAGATTACACCAGCTTACATATTTGCCATTTTATTTTAATCTGAACATATTTAGTCTGGAACCAAAATCCTTTCTAACGAGTGCTAGAACATATCTTAAGGCATTTATACTTCTTCAAGATCTTAAAGAAAAAAAAAAAAAAAAAGTGACAGATTTCGGATACATTCCCAAACTGTTTGTGCAACCTACTTTTAAAGCCAAACTTTCCATGACCCCTTTAACTCCCTTAAAAAAATAGAATCATGTAGATGTATCCAGGCTGGAAAGTCTCTGTGACATCTTGGCCATATAATTCTGTGCTTGTTCTGTTCTCATTTTTAGCTTTTTCCCTCTTTTGAACTGCTTGAACAACATCTAAACTAATAGCAGAAGAGGTCCGGAAGGGATCTCAGGAGTGCATCCAGTTTCATTCCTCTACCTGAAACTGTTTGTATATTTGTCTACATTTTTATCATATTCCTTCTGCTGTATTGGCCTGACCTTTAACAACCATTTCTCAGAGGTGATAACTTTTCTTTTTCTTTTAAATAGAGTCTTGAAGATAAGTAGAACTGAAAACAGAATTAAATAACACAGCTGTAAAGCTTCAGTACGAATATGTTTTCTCCTTTAGTGTCAAATTTTTGGGCACTCAGATATAAATTTGCAGGTTATTAGAGCAGCAGATTACAAGTTAGGAAGAAAAAAGTTTACATTCACAAACCTACATAAATAGAGAAGGACAAAGGGAGTGACACACCTCTCTAACCAACTGAAAAGAACAATAGAGAGGGGTCAAGCCACTTCTTGAATTCACAAAAAAAAAAAAAAATGTGGAAAGAGGGAAAGATTTCTTAAATCTGGACAAATATGGTGCCTCTCTCAGTGTATTGTATCTTCTACTACTGTTCTTAGCTCAAAATTTTCTGGCTTCCATTAAGCTTTTAATCACAGGTTACATCTATTCTCACTTACTGCATGAACCTTACAAGAACATTAAAAAAAAAAAAAAAAAGAAAATATCATTTACTTACTAGGATTTTGTACAGAAAGTTCAGATATGCTAAAATGAAGATTAAGGAACTAAAGACTTCAAACCATTTAACAGTATCTTAACTGGGGGACAGATCCTTCAAATCCATGTGATTTAAGAGAAGAATTCATATGATTTTCAGAAGTCACTGCATCTTCCAGCATAAGAACATTGATTTGATTCTCAATTTATTGATTTTATGAGCTGCAAAGAAATTAAGGTTTATTTCATGTGCATCTGTGATGTAAGCCTGAATTTCATATAATTTGCTTTTTAATAAGGCACAAGACTGTCTTGAGCCCTACGTCAAGGCAGAGTCAAGGGCACAAGAAAAAAGGCAGAGGAAAACTGCCATTCTGAACACTTTAGTACAAGAGCCTTTTTTCTAGGTTTGTTAAAACACTCCCCACAGGGTCACTGTATCATATTTCAGGATGGAAACTTCTGAATTTCAAACCCATGCAAGAATTCTGTTTCAAGAGGAAAATTTTAGATACATTGTTTCAGAATTCCTTAAGGAGTATGAATGACAGTTTTCACAGCCAATTTTGCAAAATTTAATTCTTTTGCTACATTGCTAAAAAAATCCCTTTAAACAGTGCTTTAGTTGAATCAAATGGTTCTTAAAGTAAATCTCATTAGTCTTTTTTCTTTTTTGTATACATAACACATACTACTACTATTTCTTGCAGGATTTAAAATAGAAAGGCAAGCGTTTCTATAGGTCAAAGACATTATTCAAATTTATACTAACTGGACCACCTGTAGTGAAACCTGCAGGAAAACATCTTTAAACAAGAAACTGAACGAAAGGAACAAAGAGCTGAGGAATAAAGTATGTGGATAAGAAAAAGGAAGGGGGGCAAGGAAGATGACTTCAGTGTTTAAAAAAAAAAAAAAAAGAAACCAGGTAGGTAACAAGAGGTACTAGAGGTACTACAAGGTACTTGTTAGTAAGGTAACAAGAGTACTAAAGAGAACTCTCCACAAACTGACTAGGGCTGTTCAATTCCTCTTGTAATTGAAATTACAAATTACATACAGAATCATCATAGTCTGTGTGAATTCTGCCACTGTTTTAGAGAACTACATTTTAAAAGATGATATGCTAAAAAAGAAAAGTGGTCATTCTGTTGCTGCTGGAAAATTCAAAGGCCACCAGCCAAAATCTTACCCCATAATCTTGCAGGTAATCACATACCTGAAATTCTACAAAATCTTCATCTCCTCCAGAAAATTTGCAAAAATAAATTATGATTTGTTAATTAAAGATTATGATAATGCATAAGTATACAGTCTGAAACTGAAGGTCATTAATTCTGACATTTCCTGCCTCTTGAACGTGTTAGACATTTTATCAAACCCGTTGGCTACTATTTTTCATGATGTTCACCAAATCATCCTAAACAAAGGTAAATGGACTTGTAAAAACAAACTAGAAAGCTATGGTCCACATCTGAATTGTTTTATAAATACTGCGGTTAGATCTTACCTTTACTGCACAATGCTGCACTCCATCACCCACTTTCTATTTCCATGTTATTAAATTAGGCAAAAAATTCAATTCTTTTGTTTATACTATATTTTAAAGAAATATTTATTTTTAGTAAAAAGTATTTTAAACACTTTCAGATTTCAGACTGAAAGAGTATGCTTCCTTCTCATATGCAAGGTAGACCATCAAAAATATCACTTTTATGTGGCCAGTGATTATGTTCAAATCAGTTCCTTATTATGTGTAAGATAAATGCTTAGCAGATAAAGTTTATTAAAATTAAATACTTACATTGTAAAAAGAAAGTCACTTAATAAAGGAACAGATGGTTAATGGGCTGTGACTAGCCCAAATGGGTTGTGAATATTAGAGCAAGAATCTATCAACAGATAGGAAAATGATTCTGGACAAGGACCAATTGCCTGGAGTCAGTACACAATCTAATTTTAAATGCTTTTCATATCTTTTCCCCCCCCCTCCAAATAACATGAACAATATGATGGAGTCAGTTTTCTGGAAATAATTGAACAGAACTGACAAATTCATAATGCTTCAGACCATGAAATCCCAATCGGTCCAATCACAGATACATTTATCATTCCTGTAGAGATATTTTTAGAGCTCCAACTTACAACCTTTCCCACTATGAAAACTGCTCATTGGAAGTGGTCCAATCCTGACAAATAATCCATTTGAATTTCTTCAGAAGACCCAGCACAATAACTTTTTAAATCAGGACTTCTTTAATTTAATTTTCTTTTTAAGAATGCACTTGACAAGCACTCTAATATACCTTTTAACATGTAAGAGTCCACTTAAAAGCTCTGTTCTGTGCATCTGTGTTTACCAAACTTTTTACACCTCTATCACAGCAGATGTAACGGCTAAAATACCCACAGATGACCCCTATCTACATAAAGAGCTACTCTCTGGATAATGAAGGGTCTCTCCTCTAAAATTTTATAAGGACATAAAGTGTTGGCACAAGAACATCTGATACCCTTCTTTCTCTTCATTGTTAGCAAGGTCACAATATTTATGAAAACTCTTCAGGACAACATACTACGAGAAAGTCACACAAGACTATTCAAATCAGTGAGTTTTATTACAAGTACTCTTACAGAGCTCTTTACAGTTACAGTCACTAGTCCTTCATCGTGTTTCATTAGCTGCCTTTCATTTTAATTAATTGTAAGAGACTACAAATTGTTTTTGAATCCAGAAATAGAACTATTTTAATTTGGACTAAATACTGTATAGTAGAAAATATCACATCTCCAATTCAAAAATTCTGATAATGGAGAATCCATTAAAACAATACTTGAGAAATGATGCACAGTTAAAATGGATTTCATTGTACTTAAATTTTAGTTCTAGGCTCTGTTAGTCTAGCTTCAGTTCCAAACATGTGATCATGTTATATTGTGCCTGCTAACTGAAGAGTTGTTTCATCTGCCCTTACCTAACTCTGTCCTACTTAGACTCATCAGCCCTCAGCTCTGCAAATTGACATGCAAATTGAACTCTTAAATTTTTAATTAGTTTTTCTTTTGGCAAGTGTGGCACAACTAATACAAATAATGTTCTTATAAACTTCTGGTCATCCTTAAACCTTTTGCTTTTTTTTTTTTTTTTTTTAATACTAATATACAATGTGTAAATAAGACCTATAAAGTTTATTCTTAATTGTATGATTTTATTCTGGAGAGTGGTTCTAATACATCTTGTTCTATACAGTCCAGGTAAAAGTTATCAAAAATAATCTGTTTTTTAGTAAGTCTCATCCTTGTCCAAGCCCTCCTTCCTCTAAAACTTAAATCCAATGACTTACCCATCACCTATACCTATTACCTATCTGTGTATTTGAATTTTGATTCCAGAAAGAAAATTTGAAATCAAAAAATCACATATTAAAATTCCCTCACCTCAAAATTCAATATATAATCAAATAACTATAAAAATGAAGATGAAATAATAAAAGGAGGCTAAAGAGCTTGTATATTTAACAAGATAGCTAAAGTTTGCCTCCTCTAGAAGTCTCTGAAGACTGGTCTTTAAATCAATGCTGAAGCTTTCAACACTTTCTATTGAGCACAGAACAATATTATAGTTTGATTACTTGCTTGTGGGATATTAAAAAATAATAATAATAAAAAGTTTGTGAATACTACAGATATCAGTAGACTGGACTACAGAAACCAGTAGATTGGATTTTGGTTCCCAAAAGGAAGGGAGAATGAATGAATGAAATAACTGATTCCTTTAATTAACAGAGATGTTATGGCTTTATTTGAATATATCCACCAGACTTTTTTTTTTTTTTAAATAAAAAAAACTTATTCTAATGATTTATTATCTTAATGGGGAAATATTAGATCATCTGTTTTTTCATTCAAGGATATCAACAATCAATAAAACCTCGTGAACGTAGTCAATGCATAAATCATTTCTCAATAAGAAATAAATCACACAGTTCTGCTCAATTCAATGATAGATAGTGTCTATACAGAAAGAGAACTTGTGCCTTTCTGAAAATCTGAATAATTTAAGCCCTCTCACATGCATTGGCTACCTGATTAGCCATTTACTGACAAAGTTAGTATTTCTTATTAACCAAGTAGCATAATCTAGATTGTATCATTACATTTGTCCATGTCAATACTTCTATTCTAGCAGGGCTGCTATTCTGTGTCCTCCATCCTAGAACTCTTTTCGTATCAGTGAGATTGTCAAGTATACATTTCTTCAATGACTTTTAAAATTTAGCTGTTACATGGCATTGCCCTATGTTAATATACATCCAATAAACTCTATTTTCTTTCCTGTTTTACTGCCAATGGTCAACACAAAAAAGTTTCTGTGTAGTCCAGCTGCCCACTTAGAAGATATTCACCAGAATTCTAAACAGTTTATGGAAGTTATGGCAGATTAGAATAATGAAGCAAGCAATAATGCTTACTTCTAAGTGCTATAACCCACCTTCCCTCTCCCATATTTATGCATGGATATGAGCTAAAAAAAAAAAAAAAATGCTAAGCACATTGTCCCAATGAACTCTTCATTAAAAAGAGCAAAAGCAAGCTCTCATCAACTATTGAAGAATTGTATTCGAAACAAGAGTCTTGATGGAACTGAGGAATGAAGGAAGGAACTTTTGAAGAGCGAAGGATGAATCCTAAGTCCTTATTCTCAGCTCACTTGTCTGAAGTAGCACTGCAGGATACGATTAAGCAAAACGTAGCTAGTTCATATAAGAACCTTTGGACTAGTCTTGCTCCTTGAATTTTCATACTCTGTCTTCAGATACATATGATCAAATAGGAGTTAGTCAAAAATCAGGCTGTAAAAACACTTCAATATGCAACTAGGTTGCACCTAGCTCGCTTCTAACTCTGGCTTCTAGGTTGCTTCCAGCTGGCTGCTTGCTATACCTGCAGGTGATTGCCACACAAGTCAGAAACTGTCTTCAAACTAAAGCATAGGGCTGCCTTAATCAAAACAGAAAAAGCAGACTGAGAGTTATTGTTATAAAGGTTGGTTTCCCTTCAGATATGAAATGCCAGCAAGCAATCACAAGACGACCTATCTCCCCAGTTACTATTAGGTTCTATTCTCTCATTAAAATAATGGTTGCAAAGAAATACATTAGACATTGGGAGGTTGTATAAAGGACAATGATGGTGCTACTACTTTGGGGGATGGGGAAGTGTGTCTTCAAATATGAAACAATTTCTGCTTTCAGTACAACAGAGTAAATCTGGCTTTTTTTTCCCCCTAGATTTACTTATTCCAGGTACCTGAGTATTTCAAAGTACATACACTGCATGAAAAAAGAAGAAAATTAAATAAAATCATAGAATGGCTGAGGTTGGAAGGAACCTCTAGAGATCATGTAGTCCAATCTCTCTGCTCAAGCACGGACACCTAGAGCACATAGCATAGGGTGGCATCCAGGCGGGTTTTGAAAATCTCCAGAGGAGGAGACACCACAACCTCTCTGGGCAAGCTGTTCCAGGGCTCTCTCACCCTCACAGGAAAGGAGCTCTTCCTCACATGGAGATGAAACTTTCTGTGTTTTGATTTGTATCTGTGACCCCTTGCCTTATCATTGGCCACCACCAAGATGAGTTTGGCTCCATCCTGTTTGCATTCTCCCCTCAGGTATTTATACCTTCATAAGATCCCCTCTCAATCTTCTCTTCCCCAGGATACACAGGCCTGGAGTTCACACGCGCACATACAGACACACATCACAAACGCAAACACAAGCTTTTTCATATTCATTTATCTACTCTCTACCATATTTCATATTTATACCCATTTTTATACCATTACCCCTTGTCCTATCATTCACGATAGGTGAAATTTTCTCCATAAATAATAACAGTAAATTGAACCAGAAGTGGCTCCATAATTTGATTTCATAAAGCAAAAAAGCCCCTCTTCTATGGCTATCAATTTTCAACATGAAATGCTGATTCCTCCCTATCTTGTGCAGTGCAAAGTAACTGATTTAAATTAAGTTCACTTAATCTGATACCTTACCTCTTTTCCTTATCTTTTCATGGCCTGAATTAATCTGTTGAATGGATGATGAACTTTGTGTTACAGGTTTGTTTCTTAGAGAAAAAAAAGAGGGCTTGAGATTCTCAGCATATTACACTAAAGGAACCTATGTGATATTGCACTCTGTGCATCACTTTAGTTTCATAGCACACTGTGTGACTCCCTTCTTAGGAGATTCACATGTTAATCACTTCCATCTAGCAGAGAAAATTAGGTCATCTACTCTATCAGATGCACTATATAGTTCTTTCTATGGTACCTCCACAAGCTGTTTTTGTTGCTAAGTCCCACAGAGGCTCCCTATAATTTGTACCAGAGAATAATCAAGGGAAGTTGGTTCTGTAATTCTTTCTTTCTCCCCTAAGTTCCTTTAAAACTAAGCAAAGTACTTAAATTTTAATCATATCACCATAGGTTACTCTGCATGTGTTTCTCCACCCATATGACACATTTATTCTGCAGAACTTATTCATTTCTTATATAAGCTTCAGTAGGCACACTTCTTTCAGTGATTTTATAAATATTGCAACAGATGCATGTCAACACTTGAACATAAAGGTAGAAAAATTAACTGAAACCTACCAGGTGGCATAGCACAGCTGACAGATGAGTAACTTTCACTGAGAAAAAGGAGGCCAAAAAAAAAAAAAAAAAGTCAGACTTTATACTACATGATTTTGGTTTTACCCACTTCCTAAAAATCAAATAAGCTAATTACATATTCTTGTAGTTCATAAGAGTTACTTTAATTTGATAAAGAACAAATAAATCCGTTAGCATACTAAGAGGAATTATTATTTCAATTGCTATAATCATCTTGGTTTTATTTTCAGGTTTGCAATTAATCTCAAATACATTTTAAGCCCATGCTACTTGAAATGCTTTTGAGTTCTCCAGGTATAGTAACCTTTATTTTTATTTTTTTTTTTTTTTTTGCATTTATACATAGTTTTGATTGCATTCTTCATCAGTGAAGATACACAAATATCTTACACACATCAGAAGGTACTTCCTTATTTTTTAAAACTATTTCTTAAATAGAGACTTCATTTTCAAAAGCCTAATTTGGGTCTGCTAGGCAATTCTTACGTTCTATGACATCTGTTACACTAATAAGTCTCTTCTATGCATAATATCTCTGCATATTACCTCCCTTTGGCTTATTCACAAGGGCTCTCAAATTCAATGTTCTATACAAAGATGTAACACAGGTTTCAAGTGTCATACTCTTTCCAGCTCCAATTCTCCTTTCCTCTGCTCTTGAGTAACAGTCACAGCAACTTACTCAAATGTCAACAGAACCAATTTCCAATCTGAGCTTATTATTTTCTCATATCCAGCTCCATTATTCCTTCAGACACACCTCATATTTGGGAGAAAAAGACAAAAGAAGCAAGATCTTCAAAAAAGAAGATCTCTCAATTTTATCAAACTCTCCTCTGAAGTACTTTTGTAGGAAGATCTGAGAGCTAAACATGAGTTGTAACACACTGCCACTGTAGCATTTTGTGTACAAGCTTTGTCAGGCATGGTTTCATTACAAAAAAAAAAAATACTATTTGATGTTACCAGCTTGTTTTACTTTTATTTTTATGTCTCTAAAGGCTTTCTTCTTTTTCCCCAATACTATCTTCTCATATCTTTCTTTTTATAATAGTCAAATTGCAGGAAAATGGAGAGACCTGATTTATAAGGAGTATCATAAGGATTAACATTACCGACTCTATATCCAGCATTTCAGTAATGCTGGCAAATTCATTCTCCCTATTTAGTGAGAATCCCAAGCTGTTTCATGCTGCTAAAGGCAAAATAACATTCCAGGATCTACCCTGGGAAGCAGAGTTTAATTATTACCAAATTCCATAGGGACACCAGAAAAAAAAAAAAAAAAAATGCTCTTATGCTGCCTTCAACCAGACTAGTAGCTTAGCGGTTTTAATACTTCTACTGAAATCTCTGATTAATTTCCTTATGCATCTGGTAGAACTACATAATAATAACATGCTTCAAAGTAAGCGTGTTATACATACTACAGTAGAATAGGATGATTTTTAATATATATATATATATATATATATATAAAAACTAAAGAACTCTAATAGAGAAAAATAGAAGAATAAATTCCCAACTGCTTGACTTATTATATATCATTGCAGATGCGTAAGAAAAGTACTTTCATGCCCTTTCTAAAACTGGTTTACTCATGACTGCCTGGGCTTCACTGACATTCTTTAGCTAGTTTGCACTGTCATGCACCTATTTTCTCAGAATTCCTAAGACTTTTTTTTTTTCCTTTAAATTTGACAAATACCTACTATAGCTTTCCTAAAATGGCTATTCTCCTGCTAGAAATTCTCTTCCCCAACTCAGCTAAGTATTAGCTTTGGCTAATCCTTTTCATGTTACACTTAGGACAAATCATTGTTGTTTCCTAAGAACAAGTGAGGTATGAATACTGAACTCCTTTACTGGCACCTAGACTTGGGTTGGTTTACTGTTCACAGTGTATTAGCAATGCAATTGCAGTGCACAGAACCATATTAAAAACAGCTACATTAGAGTGGTGTGACTTGATTTTTTTTTCAAGCTTGTAATTTTTTTTAATCTCGTTGGGTCTTTGTTCCGAGTGCTTTGCATCAAATCAACTGTACTCTGATCTTTGTTAACTTTTCTTTTGGCTATTCCTGCAGAAAGGAAAACTGCTATGGAAATATGAATAACTCTACTTTTTACTGCAACAAATACATTTCAAAAGGCTAAGACTCTCCATGTGAGGAAGAACTTCTTTACTGTGCAGGTGACAGAGCCCTGGACCTGTCTGCCCAGAGAGGCTGTGGAGTCTTCTTCTTTGGAGATCTTCAAAACCCACCTGAATGTGACCCCGTGCCACATGTTCCAGGTGTCCTTGCTTGAGGAGGAGAGTTGGACTAGATGATCTCTAGAGATCCCTTCCAACCTCAACCATTCTGGGATTCTGTGAAGAGAATTTCATAGATGGTAATATAACATCCTGTTTGTAATAAGACTAAAATGTATTCCTAAGAACACATGCAAAAAATTATATTCCAGGAGTACTTTTTTCAACATTAACTTCTGAGCCAAAGATGCTTCATGTTCATGAAGGTATTCATAGCTCCAGCACAAGGGGCAAACATTTCATTTTCACAGTTTAGATCAGACTGATTTAGATCAATGCAACTCTGTTAATGCAGTATATTGAAAACACCAGAGGAGCAAATCATAAGCCATTTTTTTTTTGCCTGACACTGATAGGAAATGAAGTGGGATAGGGCACTCTGTCATAACAAGATTGTTGGAAACAAACTCTCAGTGATTGACCTCTCAATTCAGCATCAGAGCTACATTAGAATGATACCAAAATAAATCAGAACAAAGCTTCAGGCAAGTACTATATTATATCAAACAGATGCTAGAGCTTTTAAGATCCTCACTTACTACGGTGAAACTCTTAGAAAATTGAGTGTTTGAGTTTCATTTAGGTGGTTATCTGAAAGGTCAAATCCAGTTCTCATTAAAAGTAACTTGCAAAATTTTTGGAAAAGGTAAGCAAAAGCAGGAGTAAGCCCAGATAACTTTTTTTTTCTATTTATTGTTTGGAAAACATCTTTGCAGCATAAAAACTATTTTCACTGGAGTAAAGCTTTTGAAAACTGGAGGCAAGAAAAATAATCACTATTTTGATGACACATATTAACATATTTTACAAATTTGCATATTAATAACAATAGAGATGTTAAGAAGCCCATGTTATTAATCTCACAGAATCTATTAATCACAGAATGGCTGAGGTTGGAAGGGACTTCTAGAGATCATCTAACCTAACTCCCTGCTCAAGCACAGATACCTAGAACATGTTGTATCTAGGTGAGTTTTGAAGAACTCAAAAGAAGGAGACTCCACAACATCTCTGGGCAGCCTGTTCCAGAGCTCTGTCACCCTCACAGGAAAGAAGCTCTTCCTCATATGGAGATGAAACTTTCTGTGTTTTGATTTGTACCTGTGACCCCTTGTCCACAACCAAGAAGAGTTTGGCTCCATCCTGTCCGCATTCTCCCCTCAGATATTTGTACATGTTGACAAGGTTGCTTCTCAGTCTTCTCTTCTCCAGGCTAAACAGGCCTAGCATGAGCGTGTGCCCACGCACACCCCACAAAGGCAAACACAAGCTTTTTCATACTCATTTATCTTCTCGCTACCATATTTCATATTTTCTCACTTTCCATTTGGTAGGATGTTAAAGGTTTCTTTAATGCGACTCAGACATGAACTTGATATTTATCCTGGTATGACGGCAGCAATACAGAATGGGGTCACAGTTAAACCAACTGAGGCAAGAACTACCTGTGTTGTTGGCCTTGCTGTTCACCGGGACAGCTCCCCAGTTGCTTTGGTTTACCTGGAAATACTGTTGAAAATATTTTCCTCAGCTATTTAAATTCCCAGTATTATTATCATATTTTTCCATAAACAAGTCCCTCTAGTTTGAGGCAAATCATCCATAAACCCAAATTTTGCAGTCCTATCACCGCACATAGTTCCACTAAACAAATATTTCCTATGGCCAGTTGTCACAAGCCTCAATTCTGCTTTATCTGCTTATAAAGTTCTAAGTCTTCTGTTCTCTGTTAATCCTCTTGGATATACATTCTTGCCTAATGTGTGTACTCTGTATTATGCATACATTTTCATAACGTTTCTGTATGTTAATTAGCACCACTAAAATCACAGTCCTAAAATGCAAAGCTAGAACTTACTATTTCCCTCCATGATTCAGTGCCATTCTCACTATTTGAACATAAAATCAAAGCTCCTGGTGAGGTCACTTCTTTACGCACAATGTTGTATTGGTAGAGTACTGCTCTGAACATACACATAAGCCTATTCCTGAATTGCTGTTTTGTCCGAAGAACTCACTGATGCTTGTTAAAGATATTTCTTGGCCCCTAATTAAATTCAGAGATTGTTTGAAGACTCAAGGAAACAGCAGGGGTCACCACTGGAAGAGGCCCTATGTTGCCTGTCATCTGAGTGGAGAGGAGAAAGAGACTTCAGGAGAATGAAGGGACTCTCTGGTTATATTAATAGTGTTATGGGCAACAGCTAGCCTTCTCTCAAGGCAAAAGATCTTATTTCCTGCTGAGCTCATAATCTAAAAAAAATCCTTTGCCTTTAATACTTGCCTTTCAAGTTACTGTATGTTCCAGTATTCCCAGTTATTCCACTGTTTTCACTTTCTGACTTCGGCAGTTGCACTATAAGATCTGGATCTATTACACATACTCCTTTAAAAAGTGGATGCACAAACAAACATTATAGCACTTGAAAGCACAATATACACTGCAGTTTTAGCAAAGGAGTAGGAAAAAAGTAAAATCTTAGACTTCATAGGGCTGAAATCAAGTGTATCTTAAACACAAGCTGTTTCCCAATCCTGATCTGGAGGGTCATACTACATTTGCATCCACCTAATGCCATCTCTGAAGCAGGGCTGAGGCGGGTTCTTTAAAAAAGAGCCACAAGAAATGTATAAATGGTGATTAATTAGCTTATGTACAAAGCCGTTAGTTAAATCACAGTTGAGCAGGAATTCATGTCTCCTCCTTCCCCTAACTAGTTATCTTTAATCCTGCTCTTCCTAGAGGTTAATGTAATGGTGCTAAATAAACAGCTAGAGCCACTGAACGCTAGCACAGAAATACTACCTCAGCATGATATAACCCACATTCATATCTGTTCTCATCTTAAAATACCATATAAATCTTAAAATGGAATTTGCTAACATGGAAAATCCAGATTCTTCTATATACTACAAAAAACATAAGCACTACCTTAAATCACTACATACAGCTCATAACTCACTTTCTCTTCCAAATGAGTTTAGGTTTAAACGCTTTAAGTGGTATTTTTTTCCTTTACCTGACACCTCCAAAAAACATCTGAGATTCCATTCCCATTAAATATTATCTAAGATTTTCAGTGAGTTTCTCAATATTTTTTAATTAATAGATTCATAATATCCCTGTGAGATAAAGGTACCATGTCAGATGAAGAAACAGAATTCACAATGAACTGACTTGAAACAGAGTCAAAACAGAGGAGTTTTTCCTCTGTTAAAACTCCACCTCACTGTTCTTTATGGATCAAATCATTTACTCTTGGAATGCTGAAGGAAACTTTGTGTAGTCATTCTTCTTAAGAGATATGGGTGATTACAGCTGAAACCTATGTGTTCCTGTCTGCTCCAAGGCTCCAGTGAGCCTCTAAGTAAAATCAGAAAAAAACAAAATTTTGAGGGTAAGCGTACCAAGATTGGCTTTAGTAATTTACCTTTATATTGGGAAGTGGCCAAGGACCAGTCTGATTTCTACCACAAGGAAAGCATGAATGACTACAGCATGTTCTAATCTATACTACAGCCTTTTTGTAAAAAAAAAAAAAAAAAAAAAAAAAAACAGAAAACTGATTCTTGAACAGAAGACCCTCTGAGATGTGTACACCAGAACCCCAAACCTCCAAAAGTCAAAAACAGTACAAAGATATCCTAATGTAAAGGAATAAATTTAAAAAAAAAAAAAAATCTGTTTTACATTTATCTGGATTCTCACTATATGGAAACTGAAGACGTCTCTTCAGACAACTAAGACATCCTCTTAGACTATAACCAGTTCTCTAAAAATGCGTTTAATATTCAATACAGTCACATTAACACACTTATCCAAACTTTTTCATTACTTCCTCAACAGTCAAAGATGAAACGTATGAACTATCTTGGCTACCTAAATCTTTAATATCAGTTGCAAATGAGTAAATACGTACCCCCATCACCTTAGCCTTGTGTGCAATGCTCTAAAGGAGTTATTTTACATCCACACTTGGCCTAACCATAACCATTAGCCATTTTTTCTTACTATCTGATTTCCTTTAATTATCCCACTCAATTAGATGTCAGTCTAAGAAAAAGAATACATTTTGTAAGAAGTTCTACTGAAACTAACATATGATAAAGTCAAAATCAATGAAAAATTTGCATATCTTAAAAAAAAAAAAAAAAAAAAAAAAGGCACTTTCCCCATGCATCACTGCACTTCACTTAAAATAGTTTTTTTACTTACCTGGTATATCACTGGCACAAGTTATATATACAGCAACAACTCACAATGTGTAGTAACATACTGAAGTACCTAACCATTAATTTTCTATTATCTCTCTGTAATCAAAGACTTTATTACTATTTCCTATCTATGCTTTTAGTTTGTATTTTGTTGTAGATTGACAAATCCATTTTGGTCCTGCTCTCAGAGCCAAATTTGTTTCCACGCATATCTATCTTGCCATTCAAATGAAAACTCTGACTGAACAGAAAGAGTTTGAATAACCCTAAAAAGATCTTCTCTAATCACTCCTTGTATTCAAGTTAGATATGTCATGGTAGCTCCTTGAAGAATTCTTAACATCTGTAGACATCATTAGTTAAGAATGTTGGCAAGCCACCTGTTATTCCGAGTTAGTATACACCCAGATAAAAAATAGAATATTTTCCTAGCTAAGATGATATAGCTAGATTTAATGATTCCATTACTGAATCCTTTTCAGAGGATAATTTTCCAGAAATTGCAATTATAGTGTACATGTAAGGATTTCAGTGATTCAAAGAAAATATCATTACCACTATGTTCTTACAGAAAATAGAAACATTTCAAGTAGAAGTCATCTTTTTCTATTTTCAATGCCCATAAGTCATCCACCTTACTTAAGGCATACATGCCAAAAATACACCTCTGCATTCAAAAGATTTCCCCAATATTTCAATAATGGCCCCAAACTACTTTAACTGCAGCATTATAACTTGATATAAGTCACCCAAACACCAAATGAGACAATTTTCCAAGTTAGTTCTTCCATCACTGTAATTTTCATCATTTTCAGTTGTCAAGTCATAAAAAGGAGAAGCTTTGCACCTTGAACCTTAGTCATTCTATTTAAGCCATTTCTTACCCACAAACACAAGTCCACAACTTCCTGAAAACTTGCTAGGCATCTTTCTTTTTGCCAGTTTCAAGTACATTTTCCAAGACATTTGCAAAACTACTAGTAGCTTAAGATAATAATACAACAAATAGATAAGATAATAATAAATATAAGATATACTTAAAAATAAGAGTGTGATGATAATAGAAGCAACTTAAACAGAAAGGAAAATTCTAGACAGAGGCTTGTGCTTCCAGCTGTGCTTTAGGTAGGCTAGTTGTTCCGATCCACTGTTGGGGGAGGTTTCAATACAATCGCAAGGGCGAGATTAAGACACCAACGGGGTCAAATGCCATATAACCTTGTTAGCTTTATTCTCATAAGTGCAATAAGACAGACAGAAGCAAAAAAGAGAGAAAGATAAGCAAGTAAGCAGGAGAGATGCAACAAGATTATAGTTACCACCACCAGTCCAGCCAAGTGTCGTTATCTCTGTTTCGGTGCCTCAGTGCAGGTGATGTTCTGTACACCTGGGAGGTGGAATATGTGCTCCTTTTATGTCCCCTTTCATTCTTGAAGTTTTCTGGTACATGTTGTTTGTGTCCTAAATGCCATGTGCTTTTGGTGTTACTCGATTCGAATGCAAGCTGCTCTTGTGGGCACTGCTGAGAATGTCATTGTTCTGGGAAGCTCATTGTCATTGTCTCTGGGAAGCTGGTCTTCCAAGATCAGCTTCCCAGTCTTGGGAAACTTCTATTACAGTCTTCCCAGAGATAAGATACCAGGGTTAAGAAGTGTAAATGATGAGAGAGAATGTCCTTGTTTGGGTCTTGAGCTGGTCTTCCCAGAGACAAGATGCCAGGGCATTATTCAGGTAAATGGTGTATAAACAATGTCGAGACAAACACAATCCACAACATTCTCTTACACTAATGGACAATAAGATGATAGAAAACATCACATGAAGAAGCAGCCCGATCTTTCCAAGAGTAAAGGTGCAAAAGACAGTTTAATTGCAAATTACTCCATGAATATTTACGTAAAATATCCTAATAAAAATAACATTATCAGGTTATCCTTTCTCATTTAAGGTGTTTAATATTAGTAATAAAATAGGTTTTTACTCCAAGATAGTGTTCCTCCAGTACCGGACCTGAGTTTTTTGGAGACTGCATTCCTCTGTATATATAATTATGGTACTGTGTGCTTACAGTCATATTTTTTAAAAACTCTGATAGCCAAGTCTTTTTGGAATGGGTTCTCAGGATGTTCTCTTCTCCTAGCTCTTGCCTGAGAATAAACTTAATAGCAAGCAACACTGTAGGATTTTTTTTTTTTTTTTTACATAATGATCATTTCTCCCAAAAGCTGAAAGGTCTCTGTTCAAAGCTAAGAGAAAATTCATTTATGATTTAGGTGAGAATAAGATGGCATAGCAGGACACCACTTCTTACTTATTTCAGTCAGTTTCCAGAAGAATTATTTCAGGTGCATAGCACCTAAACTATAATTAATGTGTCATGGAAGTTTCAAGGTCATAATTAAAAAAAAGAAGTAAAAAGCACACGTACATAAATTCTATCTACTAAATATAGTGTCATACTTCTGTCATGAGTAATTCAACTGAAGTCAGTAGTAAGTTTCTTTGTCCAAACTATCATTATCAGTCACATACTTAACAGATTAATGTCCAAAAAAATCACTACAACAACACAGTCTGATTTGCATCTTTGCAGTATGTTTTATTTCATTAAGTATTTCAGCATTAGAATCTCTTTCCTATGTGAGTAACCAATCCTGATTTAATTTGGTACACTTAGATCACATCTAATGGGCCATCCTCAGTCAAAATATAAAATCATTATATATAGGCATGACTTACTAACTATCAAAGAGTTGCACAGTTCTTGAAAGTTTTTTGGAAACTTCTTGCATTTGTCTGGTCCTCCCTCTCAACATCCACAAGCTGTATATCAGAAAACTGTCTTCCCCGGGAACTACAGCAAGAGACCTTGAAAAATCACATAGTGTTCTGGACATACCTTTACAAACAAATCTTTCCTCTGTTAGAGCTCTGTGTAAGACCTCCAATCCAGCTACACTAAAGATACTCAAGATTCAGCTGGGGCTAATTAACTACAAGAATTTTGTTATCTCCACAGCTGGCTCCTTAATCACCATCAGGTTAAACACACCTTCAGCTGAGTAATTTTGACCCAACATTTTTTTAGGCGGTGTTTTTACATACCACACGTGGCCATATTCTGTGGAAGATGTTGTCAATTGGCACTGGGAACATCAGAAATGGAACACATCACCTGATACTATAAGATGAACAAAGCAAGGGTCAAGAAAATAAAAAGGAGCTTATCCCTCCAGCATGTAGAGCAAGTCAATTACCAGTAGTCAGGACAATATGAGAAAACAAAAAATGCAAACCACAGGATGGGATAAAAAATTAAAATTAAACAAGTAAACAAAGTCAAAGAAGTCAAGACCTTTAGAACTCAGCTCGGAGATGTGATAAAAAGCAACAGATAATAAAATCCCCTTATATGAAATCTCAGGAATGCAATTTACCAATTACACAGCTAATCCAGCCCCAGCTGACTGGTTTATGGAAGCTGCTTGCAAGAAGCTGCAGCCTGCCAGACCCTGATAGAAATTCTGCAGTCAGTTCAGATTAATGTGAATGGTTTACGCTGAATCAGTTCCCAAATTACTGTTCTTCCTATTAGCCAGCCCTGAGCCTCTTATTTATACTGTAAACTGTCTTAATCTCAGGAATTTAGGGTTACTTATTTCCTATTAATTCTGCCATTGATTCTTACTGTAATAAAGTTTTAGTGTGAATGTGTGTTCTTATCTGCCTGTGATCTGAGCTTCTATAGAAACAGACTTTGTCCTTCATCCGATGACTTCAGAGTACCTCACCTTCAAGAGGATGTAGATGCTTTAGAAATAATTACATCTCATAAAAATAGATGATTAGCAACAACAAAAAAACCCAAAGTTTTTTCTTCCTAATAAATTCCTATTGTTAATCAAAAATTACCATCTGCAGAAACAGCTCCTACTTCCAATGTTGTTAACTAGTAAACTGCATGGTTGTGTTTGACATTATAAACCCTACAAGTAAAAAAAAAAAAAAAATTCAATGTTTTTGTTTTTGTTACTTAGATAAGGAATTGTTCTCTTACTTACTAAAATCCCAGTTTTGTGTGTATGCTGCCCAAATTCTTCCTTAAAAAATCAGGAATCTTACAAACTCTGAATACAAAATAAAAACTTGAACCACACTTGTTCTAGACTTGTTTAGTTAGAAAATTATGTCCATTGAGAAGTGCTTAGGCTTTTTCTCAAGAAAGAAATGAAGTAAGGCTGTCAATTCTGTCCTGTGATTATAAGAAAGCTGATAACATCATTGTTTTCATCTGTTGCAAAGTCTAAGATCAATGAGTTATTTCAGTTCTGCTCAGACTAAAACGTATAAGTAAAGTCCCTTTGACCTGTTTAGGGGTTCTTTGCTCAATATTGCTTAAACTTAATATTGAAAAAAGGTATTTGGAGTTCCTGAAGATTGGATCCACGGGGTGCTCTGTCTTTTAATGAAAGTATATTTCAAAGCAGCAGACATTACCTTACTGAACACTCATTTATGATGTTTTGCATGAGTTAAGATGTTTTCCAGTGATCAAAAAGAATTTTGTCTTGTTCCCTAGATTTATTTTAAAATGTGTACCATTAAAGAAAGCATAGCTACAAGTATATTATACTAATTTCTCTTATCAATCATCTGTCATATATTTGGAAGATTTTTGTTATCAAGGCAAGACATGATACTGTATTCCTGAAGTATGCTAATTTGTCATGAGAAGCACATACTTGATTAGCAGCTAAATCAGTTTTCCCTTTAAAGCTCTCAAGTTTCCTTTGATCATTTGCTCAACACAGCTTTTACTTCCCTTGATGAATTTTAAAAACCTGAAAAAAAAATCTATGTTAATGTTTAAGTACCTCAAACAATTCTACCATGGCTTGAAATACAACAGGTATTTTTCAGCCTCATTCCGGAATAAACAATATAAACAAAATAAATAAACTATTTCTATCCTTATTTTTTTCATTTTCTGAGACATTCTTTTGTCAGACTCTTTTTTTGATCAGTTTTAGTATAGAGGCAAAAATGTGAAGCAACAAAAGTATTTTATGATCACTGAGTTATCTAGCCAGTTGGACCATAAAAATATATGTGTGTAAATATTAATATATTTAAGGAAACAAAGAAAAATATCTTACTTAATATCAAATATCTTAATATTTAACCATGCCAGATGTAGACACCGATCAAAGCATTCCCAGTTGTCAATAGTAACTATGTGATTTCCAATTTTAAAAAATACCATTCTTAAATTTAGAAATCACATACAATTATCAAGTATAATTCATTTTAATTTAAGGACTAACTGAATCACTAAGACCAACAAGAGTGATTTCATTCTTTTGACTATGTCAGCACAGTAAGTTAAGCATATGTTTTTCAGTATCTGAAATGAAAATCTACATGCCTGTTCAGGAAATTTAACACAATTCAGAAGGAAGAAAATAGTTTGGTAGATCATTAATTCTGATTTCATTTTTATAAAATGAAGTTTAGTTTCTATATTACTTAAACATTTCAATTCCTTAAACCTTCCTTTCTGTAGCTGCTGTATGTCATATACTTAGTTATTTTTCAATAGTTATGATGAAATAGGGTGTATAATAATAAAAATACAGTATTGTAAAATTTCATATTACTTGAAGACAAAGCTTTTAAAAGACTAAGTAGAGTGAAAAATTCATAGTCCTATTTAGATATGTATATCTTGGTATAAAGTTACCAAGGTCTTATTTTAACCTGACGCAAAGCTCACCTAAAGTTCTCAGGAAAAGATTCATGTTTGAAAATCATGCCTGAAAGAATGCATATTTACAAGCAAGGCATATTTACAAGCATTGACTAGCTGGGCAGAGTATCTAGAGCTATCTATTTCAATGAGAACAAGGGCTGGATCCACATGACTCATTAGTATATTTTAATGCTGAGAACAGTAACACCCAAATTAACCAGCCCTACCATCTTGTGGGATCCTTTACTTGACCAAATACTATTCTGTACATGAAAGGAGTTAATAACAGAAGTTGAGATTTAATGGGTCACTAACTCTAGGCCTCCAATACTCACTGCATCACTAAACTATTTTGTTTTCTATAGCCAGGCTTATTTTTCGTACATGTATTACTCTGTTCCTGTACACAGGACATTTCAAAACGTCATTCCTCTCATTACTTTTCCCGTCAGAATATTTTCCTCCTTAGTTTATACCCTTTTATGCTGGCAACATTTGTTTTGTTGGGGCTATGAAGATGATTAGGGTCCAGAAAATGGGCCGCATGAGGAAAGGCTGAGAGAGCTGGTCCTATTCAGTCTGAAGAAGAGAAGGCTGAGCAGGGACCTGATCAGTGTCTATAAATACCTTAACGGAAGGAGAGAGAAGAATGGGACCAGCCTCTTTTCAGTGTTGGCCAATGATAGGACTAGAGGAAACGGCCACAAACTGAAGCACCAAGAGTTCCACAGGAACTTAAGGAAACTTTCTTGACAGTGAGGGTAATTGATAGGACACTGAATTTTTTACCAAGAGAGATTGTGGGATCTCCTCTGGAGATATTCAAAACCTGCTTAGACGCAATCCTGTGTAAAATGCTCAAGGCGTTGCTACACATGGAGGGGGATCGGACTAGATCTCTAGAGGTTCTTTCCAACCTTAACGATTCTATGATTCTATGATTCTAAATAGTTCTTTCCCATCTTTGATATTAATCTCGCTTCTACCTACCCCACTTGTATATGAAGAAAAACACTCAAATTCTCGCTCAGCCAGTGTTTAACTCTCTGCTCAGCCATTGCTTAAATACACCCGGGTTTCCTAGCATCTTTCCATTACGAGGAAGTCTCTCTACCTTCTAGCAACTATTTTTTTCCACTTAAAGAAAGAGTGATCCAACTTATCCAGGTGAAGTCTAATCACTACTAATCCACTTGTTCAGTGGAATTAAAACTTTTCTATCTAAATAGAATAAAAGCACTGGTATCTCCGCAAATCACATATTCTCTCAGTTCTTTCACACTGGTGCCTCACAATCATTCCACAGTTCCTACATTCCTACATACATATCCATACCACCATTTTCTCTTTCTATTTAAAGCTGTTTGTTTGCAGTAGGACAGCTTAACCATCCTTCAGTATTTCAACAACTGTGTCATTCAGTCCTTTCAGTATCATATTCTCAAGGCCTCTCAGGACAGCACTGCCAAACTTCATGCTACCAGTAACTACCATCAATAAGTTTATAAATTATGCCCTAAGAGCACAAATGAAAATATTTAACAACAGTCTCAAGACTTTATGAGAAACTCCACCAGTAAGTCTCTCTTTGGCCACAGTTCCCTTTTTAGCACAACTCACTATGATGCTTCATATAGATGATGAATGCTTATGCATCATCTCACCCTGCTGATTTTCACTGGAATAAAACCAAGACTCTCAGGCAGCAAAAGTGGCACCATACAACGAGTTTGTCTCGTTATATCAGCAGGAGACTACACACAGGGACCAGGATGCACCATGAGTCAGCTCTGCCCTGCAGTAATACAGTCAAATTCTGAGGGGTTTGGAATACCTACAATGATACTCAACAGCTCAGTCAGTATTTTGAGACTCTCATCATCAAGGGACATATCCATACTGAGCCAGAGAAAGCACCATAAAGACGTTCAACTTTACATCAGCACTAGCTCCAGACCCAAAGGCAGCATAACCATTCCGTATTGAATCTGGTTTGGTAATAAAAAAATAGATGGTCTCACTAGGATTATTGAACCATGATCACAAACTCAGTCACCACAACAATAAACATCTTATTCTCTTGTTTTCATGACTGCATGTTACCTAGACTATACCAGTTGCCCGAGAGAACATACACAGATCTCTGATGATACACAGATCTTTGTATCCTATCTTGTTTTTAGCCTAGGCAGCCTCCAGTGTTTCAGCATATAACCTCCCTACACTTTCAAAACAAATTGTGCATATGACCCTGCGTGTGCAGGGGGTTTGGATTTGATGACCTCTAGAGGTCCTTTCCAACCTTAAGCATGCTATGATTCCATGATTCTATAAAGGGAGAAAAATATCCTCCCTAGCTCTAGTGGGTCAGTAATGAAAACCCTAGAGCATAGAGTTAAGATAAAAATGATGAAAATAAAATATATATCTCTTTATTCTCTTTCTGATCTCCCATGGAGATAGCAATTGATAAAATAACTAAGGATTCATATCAAAGGCATTAGTTTTTATTTCTACATCCCTAAACATATCAAGGTGTTTTCTGAAGCTATTAATGTTACTTATCCAAATATTCCAATTGACAGGTAGTCCAGATCTTCATTCTTCGCACAATGTTAGTCATTTTTCTAATTTTTGGTTCAGGATGCTTTAACTTTCAACAATGTGATCCTGTACAAACTTATCCTTTGTTTTAAATAGTCCTTCTCCCCTAGATATATCTGTGAATATATACATAAAATGGTGCCAAACATTTATGCAATATCTAGGCAAACCAAACTTTTCCAATCTCTTTTCCTAATTTAGCCAGAATGATACTAGTACCTCCTATGTACGAAAAATACTTTGCTTAGTGCATGCTAGATTCATTACAGTTTTGTTTTGTTTTGTTCTTTTTGTTTTGTTTGTGCAAGAGAGTATACTACCTTAAATGTGACTCTGGGTAACTACTCAGTATAAATCATTTTTCAGACAAAACTAGTATCACTACAACATGCTCTCTAACCCATGTAGAAATATCAACCAGGGATAGCAACAGCATAAATGTTATAGATGTTATAAAATACAATATGTTCAGTTGTTAAGTACAAATACATACCAAATTTGTTTCTAGACTTAATCCACATTCCCCTAAATCAGTTCTACTTTAGAACAGCTATAGCTTTAATACAGCTGTCAAGAATCCAAAGCATCTACCAAAACATATGCAGCTTTTAGTTTTCAGTGATCCTTCTACTTTAAAGTCCACTGACTTATAACATCAACATTTTTAACATTTTTTGATGATTAATGTTTTAAAATCTAGTCTATGCCTGTTCTTTGTTCTTATTTCCTCTTCTTTATTCAGCTGTCTGTGTTTTCTCATCCCTTTTCCTCTGCAATTTCTTTCACATTTCCTCTTCTATTTCCAGAAGTATACTATTTTGGAAGTTTTTAAACACTGATAATAAATGCAATTGGCCATATATAGTCACTTTTTCACTGGGCTTAAAAAAAAAAAAAAACCTTAGTGAAAGTAAAGCTTTCACCTGAGAACCTACTCATCTATTTGCTCACCCATCTATTTACTTGGTGAAGAGAAATATCAGTAGGGAAAAAAAAAAGTCTCATTACAGAGGAGTAGTGTGGGTTTTTGTTTTTTTTTCCTATCTAAAGCTCAATCATATAATAATTAAAAATTACAGAATACGAAGAAAAAAAATAGAAAAAAAAATTTTTGACTCATCTGACTCTCCTAATAGCTTGCCGGCAAAATAAAACTCACTTAAAATCAGAAAAGTATATGCTCAGTACTATCATTATTAAGTAGACTAAGCAGATCACAATTCTTATTGTCTCAGAAATAAAAGAATAAATGCACACACAAAACTTAGTGATACCTTTTCTCTGTCAATTTTTTTGTAATTACTTTTCAAAATATAAAATTTGATGTTTCAGTTCCTTGTGAAGTTGTGATTAATTAATGTACTCATACTGGCTGGCTGCTTCTTTGTAAATGCACTACAGCAATGAGTCTATTATTGTTCATTTGGCTAACTGCACATCCAGCTATTACAGATCACTTTGAAGCTTTCATACAGTATGAGAGAGAGCATTCTTTTTAAGTACTTTCAGTGTCTGCCAATTTGATAAATGCATGCATTTACTGTCATAAATACAGCCATGGTTTAGAAAATGAGGGATATTAGAAGATGTGTTGCTACTCCTTTGCAGGTCTTTGACAGTTTTACTCATGATATATTTGTCAGGGTGTGATTGAGGGGTGTTATACAACTAACAATTTCTGGAGAAACAATATTTACTAACCTTAAATACTCTCCAAAAATTACAAGTCTATACTTCTTAAGAATGAAGTGGAATCTTTGTTTACTCTCTGTAAAATAAAAACTAATTGCTGAGGTAGCTCTATAGCTTAAAAGCACATTTTACTCTCATGATTTATTTATAGTTACTTAACTCCAACTTTGAGCAGTTCATCAGTTACCTATTTATCTAATACTCTATTTTCTTTAGACTACTATACCTTCAGTATTTTTTTATTTCTCAGCCATACTTTGGTCTTGATATTGCATATTTTCCCAAAACAATGCCAATCCCAATTCCTCAGTCCTCTGTGGAAAAAAAGAACAGTAAATCTCACTTTCTCCTTTATTCTTCCTCCTATTTGACTTTTTTTATACACGTTCCTTAAAGCTGAATTTATCTGAATGAATATCTGAATGAAATCTGAATGAAAACATTCACCAAAGAAAAAGTAGTTACAGAGTAGATGTACACTTAAGCCAAGCTGGGCACTTAAGTGGTGGTATAGGTGTCTGCTCACTAAAGGATAATTATTCTCAGTATTTATAATTATTGAATACTTCTCCTATTCTTATTAATTAGATCTTCTTGAAAAGCTGAGGAAAATTAATTCAATGTTGTGTATATTTTCCTTCAGGCATTTTTGGTTTTATTTTCTATTCGCCTTTTTTTGTTTTGTTTTGTTTGTTGCAGACAACAGTAGAAGAATGGAGGAAGCTTCTACCAGTGAAATTTCAGATTTTTTTTCCTCAAGCAGACTAACAAAGTACAATGCAAAAGGTTTAAAAATACTATATGTTGTATTAATCTGCTCAGAATACAGTAACAAAAAATCAAGTAAAAAGTCATTATTTTTACTGCTGAATGAAAGATCTCATTTGCCCAAAATGTATAGCAGTTTTCCAATGTCTTTTGCTTCAAAGATGGTTTCCCTCAACCTCTTCACTGGTATGACTGGTTAGTCTCAGTAGAGCGATTTCTGAAAGTTCTACTATATCCGTCAAATGATCTGAGAACTTTTGTCTCATTTTTCTGTTCTGAGCAAAATCTTTTAAACTCCCTATGACACGGTAGAATTCACTGAATAAGCGTTACGCCCTTTACTACTGGCTAGTATTTGGCATCTTGCTGCCATACAGTAATCTGCCAAGAAAGCAACTCTCAACATTAGCTTTCCTCCCAAATTATCACTCAATATCTAATTTTCTATCCTGAGTCAAATGGATGAGTCAAAAGGAATGTGATCATATTTATCTCGCATTTTGACAGATAGACTTCAGATCCAAAATAACAATGCAACAGCCTCTGCTAATGGAAGATCAACTGAAGACAACCAGTATCGTTCATCTTAAAATATTGCTGACTCATGGAAATATTTTGGGAAAAAATTGTCTGGATGTAGAAGGGGATATGCAACCCTGCAACTTCCAATAGTTCAGTAAAAAATCACTAAATGTTAACTGAATAGGAATGTGAATGCTAAAAACCTGGGAATGTACTTGGGGACTATACAGGAATGAAGATTACTGAATGAAAATGACTGCCTATAGCCTAGAGAAAGGTAATTCAGACCTCTTCTGCTTTTCAGTGCAATCACTGAAAAATTCTTTTTCTCCACTGATAGTAAAGTATGGAAAACAGCCCAAATTTAACTAGGGGAAAACAAAACCAACTAACATTACTGCAATGGTTTCTTTAAATATTGGTTAAGATAGTCTATACAATAAAAATCTTTCATAGCTTAAAATATTAATTGAAACATGACTATGGTTTGAAATCTAGTCATACACATTTCCTACAAATACTCTTTTATTTCCAAGGATACCCTATCAATCAAATAGAATTCAAGATGGATCACTTGAAGACAAACCATTGAAAAATCACTTGACCTGGTTAATGCAGAAAAAAGAACAATACCTTTCAAACAACAACTGCAAAAAGACCTTTCTGGCCTTTTCTGCCTCTCTCATAGGTGTGCTTGTCAGATATGCCTCTCTCTCTCAGGAAACTGAAAGTACAGTTCAATTACTTTGTCCAGCTTCTATTACAAAATGTATCAAAAACAAACTTTTTTTTTTTTTTTTGGTTATTCATACCACAACATTGTCATGCTCCAAACTCTTATAGAAATATTGGCTACCTGAGCAGTCATGGATCAGGGAACAGCATGCTCTGCTATGAGGAACAAAGTAGAAACATATCTAGCATCTAAATTATGTTCATATAGCCTTTACTAAGAAAGGATTTTTATGTGTCATAGGGCATACTGAGAAGCAAAATCCCTCTGAAGACTAAATATGAATTGACACAGCTGTCAGTTGTTTCAAAAAACAGGTATATATGATGGTCTTTAAGCTAATATTTAGGTGACAAAAGTTCTTTTAAGCCATTATGGTCTCCTGGGAAAACAGTAAAATTTTCATGACTGTCCACATACGTACTTAAACTATAGATAATAAAGTCTTAAAAGGAGTTTCCTGATTTACTTACTGTCATATTCAAACAATTCCTGAACAGACTGCTTTTTAATAATACCTCAAAAGAGAAAATAAATCTCTTAAAAACACCACACATCAGGTCTAACCTAAATTGATAAAAGCCTTGAAACTACAGTGTCATGTCACTGGCACTGGCAGTTTGGTCCATAGCACTCATGTTGTTCTTTGATACTGAAGTGCATAGAGTTAACGGATTAGAAGAAAGACTACCTGCTGTTCAGAGACTCTTGAAAATATCTACTTGGTAGGAAATGTGAGGGACAAAGTGTTCCTCTTCAGAAAGACTTGTCTTGATTTAGTGTTTTAAAGTCTTGGCTTTAATTAAAAGAAAAAAAAATCTTCAATGATTAATTGCCACTGATATCTAAATATATTCTTACTTAGTAAACAACTGACTCAAAACATCTTTTAGAAACACCTTTTACTTACAGCATTCCAAGGCGTGAAATGCATCTCTCAGCAGGGGCTGATGTTTTAATGCTACGACATTGTACCTCCTATAACAAAGGCTAATGTCAGGAAGCACTGTAGAAACAAAATAATTTATCAGGACTAAAAAAACCACAATACACATACATTAAGATTAATCTGACTTCCAAAGAAGACTTTAAGCTGAGATTTATTTTTCTGGATCAATTAGTCTTCTATAACCACTTTAACTAGCAGTATGAACAAAGCTTGCAATGATAATGTGCATACTGTACATCTTCAGACAACACACACTATATCTCCTTATCAGATTTGCAAAATAAAGTTGTAAGGCATTTTTAACCTGTAGATTTAACAGTTACATATAATCTTAGTAACCATCAAGCTGCAATGGAATCCTCTTTGACCATTACTTCAATGCAACTTTAGTTTAAGACAGGTAATGTGCATGCATTACACTTGCTCATAAAGTAGTTCAAACACTGAAAAAGCAGTATCTCCACATCTACAATAAACAGGAAGACAGTCAGGAATTACTTGTATAATGCAAGCTCTTCCTCTAATGTATTCTGTTCATTGGTTCATTGGATTGATGACTAAGTTTGGAACATTTATAGCAAACAGCTTTGGAACAAAAGAAAAAGATGAAAAAGGGGCTTTTCATCTAACAAAATAGATTTAAATTAGTTCTGCTTAAAGGTGCTTTTCCAACTGCAATTTTTTCAGTTCAGGAGTATGCATAGTTCATGCACACTCACTCTCCATCACTACTACCTCCACTACCTCTTTCTCAGTAAATTTATTTCAGTCAGTCAAAGAGAGCAAAATTAGTGCCCAACTTGATATATACCATCTAAACCAGTTGAAAGGGTTCATTTTGTCTCCTGCTAAGTAGGGAGGGCTCATATAAGCTACTCATTTGGCAGACTGGAGGGCACAGTGGTAAGTTTTTCAGGCAGCTTTACTTATAGCCAGAAGGGTCATATGAAGCCAGCTTTAGACTGAACAACACATTGTCTTGCTTATAATCCAGAAATATATGCTGGAGCAAGAAAGGATTCAACAACAGCACTTAATTTAATCAAAGTAAGAAACATCACCACATTTTCCAAAATAATAGAATTTAATAACAAGTATTTAATGTGTTCAATTGGAAGGTGAAAATATCTGAAGTTCTTTTCAAGGTTAAAAGTAATGAAAACAATTTGATTCTCACTGTAATCGTTTTAATCTTAGGCTAGACATTGGCCCTTCCAGTGAATATACATCTGTTTCTCTTATTCTGCTATTAATGGTGTATTGTTTAAATGGTTCATTTTTTTATTTTTTTTTACACAAGAAGAGAGTTTTATTGAATCAGTGACCCACAACTGCTTATAACTTACTATGGGGGGGTAAATTGGCCCATAAATATTGGATTTAAAGGTGATGCCTGGTTATCTGTATTCCAGGGCATCCTTCATAAGAAAGACGGAGCGTTTACAATAACCTCTGCAGAAAGCAGAAGGTTCCACTCAGAACAAATGTGTGAGTACACATACATTACCTTTCAACAAAAAGTAACAATAACAATAGAATAACTAGATAAAATTAATTGATGTCTCTACCTTAACTTTTTTTTAAGCTGATCAGAGATTTGCTTGCAGGCTCTGTGGGCTTGGGGTAGTGTGGCTGGAGAGCCACACAAACTTTTGGTACACAAACTTTAGTTTCCACAGTTTTTATATTTAATTATGAATCTAGCCATCTAGCCAGTATTCAAGATATGCGTCCATTTCATTCATTTGTTTAGAAAAAAAATGATTAATTTATATACATGTGCAGTTAGTTTCTAGAATATGGAAAAAGCATAATGGAATCTAAACAACAAGAACAAATATATTATGTAGCTAATTCTGCTAACTGCAATAATGTTAGTTTCCTATTTCCTACATTGTGTTTCTGATCTTCTTCTAACTTTCTCTTCACTGGCCCACATTAACACTTTTAAAGCAAACATGACTGGCCTCTTTCTTGTAGAAAAGAATGAAAGTGGGTCCTCTCTCTTTCTTCCCCACCCCGTAAGATTTCCATTTGCTGGAAAACAAAACTTCTGAAAAATATATGTGCTGGATATTTTTCTTATTTTTGCATTGTTGCTATTTTTTTATAGCAACAATCCATATAAAAGGATGCCAAGTGTGACAGAAGTGTAACTCATGAAAGAAGATTTAGAAACACTAGAAAATAGGGTACAATAGAGTAGTAAAAAAAAAAAAGGGGGGGGGGGGCAGTTTTTGGATTTTATATGGTCTGTTGCTTAGTAGATGCACCCTGAATCAGGAGCATGCTGGGTTGCAGTAGACAGTTTTAAAGCAAAA
The DNA here is from genome assembly GCA_034781795.1 of Crypturellus tataupa. NCBI lineage: Eukaryota > Metazoa > Chordata > Aves > Tinamiformes > Tinamidae > Crypturellus > Crypturellus tataupa. The sequence goes on along the minus strand of JAWLRI010000253.1, from coordinate 376,653 downwards.
GGAATACATTACATAGCTACAGAACTGAGGGCCTATCATTTTTAAACAACTCCCCCACAGTACAATGCATCTAGGAATGATGAGCCCATGACTTAAGTTATAATCTAACTGGGTTTGAGTTGCATTTTTTAACATTCATTACCAGAAAGACCTATCTTAACAGAAAGACTTTTGATGGCACAGCAAGTGTCCATTTGACAAGGCAGGTTTTAACAGATAATGTTCTTTGTATTTCACAAGATGGTATGGTTACTTATGATACCACTCCATCGTACTATCTCACAACACAGAATTGAGAAATAAGAGAACAGGTTTCATAAACTAATAAATGCTAAAACATTAATCACAAGGCATAAGAACATGGTCAAAAAACCTTACAGCAGCAAGGAACTTGTCAAATCAATAGGAATATATTTTTAAGATATATCAATATATATGATTTGAATTAGGTAGCTATAGATGTGCAGTGTAGAAATCTAATTAAATATACAGTGTAGATTGAGCATGCAGTATGCTATATGTTTTCCAGTATCTATATGCTACATTCATATCCTAAAGCACATCAGTTACACTGAAAAATAATTTAAGACAGACCCTCACTTTGCTTTGAACATGCAAGCTCAAACTGTGCATCACCAGTCAAATTATTTTCTCTTTTCCAGAACCTTACCAATGTTATTCTAATGTAAATAATGGTGAATAAGTTGCTCTCTGAATCACAAAAATCAAAAGGAAGAGAGTAATGTTTATGTCTTTAGTATTTATGGCAGTACGGGTATTAATTTTTTAAAAAACTGAAAGTTACTTTATGAAATAAGATGTCTTATCCAAAATATTCACATTTTGTTTTTCAAGATAGTCCTCTTTGGCTCAGAGGCCTTGCTTTTCTGAGAAAAAAACAAAGTATTAGAAGTTAAAGGCGTGATATACAAGATGGCAGGTTAAAATTCAGCACATGGAACAGGATTTTGTGCCATGTCGATTTGGGAAAGCACTGGCTGATTTACAAGCACTATTGTTGTTTTCCTTTGCCATAATCTACTTGCAATTTTCAGTACCTGGAGAAAGATCAAGTCTCTAATCTGCTTCTAAAACAAAGATCATTGTTTAACAACTTCATAACTTTCTTCTGTATTAATCAATCCTTTCATTAGATTGTCCATTGTCTCTGTGAACAATACAGAGTTTACATTTCCAGGTGTTATTCATTGCCCTCTAAAAATATATTAAGGAGTTGCCTGAGAACGTAGGTTTTTGCTTAGGTGTTTGCAGGAGATATGAAACAAAAAATACTGCAAGGCTGCTTGGAATGCTCTGTCTAAAATATTCTTAGAGAATCAGCACAGATGTAAACAAAAACAAAAACAGACAAACAAAAAAACCTACAATAATCACAACAAGTAAGGATTAATTTTTGAATGCCAAACATCATCACAAAGTACAGTACCAAAAAAATAGTACTAATACTCTTGTTATTAAAGCTAAAATGATGCAGTATACTTTTATGCAAGATTTTTAACTCCCTCTAAATGCAAATGAGTGTCAAATATGACTAATGTTAGAAAGCTATCACATAGTACAACACTTAAGGCTATTTCATACTCTAGTAATTACAAGAAGCTTACATAGATTTTTATTATATCTAACATTCTTCAAATCATTCAATTCTGTCTCTTCCTGTCTTAGCTCTCATGAATTACCAGGTAGCCCTGTGTCAAGAGAGACAGTATTCAGATGTCTGGCAACAGAGTTCTCTATCCAAGATTACATTTTCTGGTAGACACTATCAACCAATAGTTTAAATTGTGAATACAGTTCATGTTTAAACAAAAGAAAGATGGTAAGAGGTGTTCACAAGATTTGTAATTCACGTGCTCAAGTAGGAAATTTAACTTCTATAAGCTAATAATAAATTAAAATATAGTGTATAATATGAAAGAAACAAAATGCTTGCTCTTCCCACCTGTCAACCCTAGGGATGAGCATAAAATCAAGTAAGAAAACAATCAACATGATAAAGATTTGCTTATCTTTGGATTTTTTCTCCTTTCAAATGTGAGAAAAGAGGAGGTAAATTTCCTTGCATTGTCCATTTCCAGACCAGTGTTCTTTCCCTTTCTGTGTCTCAAGAAGATAGCTTTACCTCTGATATTCGGGGCAAGTACACTCTGAAGGACCAATCTTTGCAAAACATAAGAAAGAGTTTTCCTAGTTTTCTTTTCAGGCCTATTTTTTTGTGTGCAGAAGACCTTGGAGAAGAACACGATAATAATGATTGTGTTCTTCAGTATTAATTAGGTTAGACAGAATAGGCAACATAGTTGGATAGGGAACTATCAGCTACACTGACAGATAAATAAGGTCAAGCTAGCTTTGCATTAACTATTTAACGCTACTCAAGTTAACATCAGTGTATTCTACTTTCAACATACCACCTTGAGAAATGAATGTAACTAATTATTTTAGCATTCATATCTTTTGCTCTTAATTTCTTCAGTTAATAAAGGCCCTTGATTTTCTACACAATTCCAGAATATAGTTTTCCCTCATTCACTGGATGAGACTAATAACCTATTCTACACAAAGGAGTAATGTTCATTTGAAATGCTCTTGTTAATCACCTTGTGATATTGTGATGCAGAGGAGCAGTAAACTTTAGTAGGGCTAGAAAATTCTGTGATTTTGGTTTTGTAAAACCGACCTCCATAATTACACAGACATGTAAGTTATTGTCATGAGGCAGTGTACTCTACATTTGACTAATTGCTTATGAATAATTAGAATATTTTAATCTTAAGCCTTAATAAACAAGGGGATAATATTGCAGAAAGTTAATAGACCAGGTACTCATCTAAACAACACTAATTATTACAACAGCTAGTTTCATGACCAAAAAGGTCAATGGGATCCTGGGATGCATTAAGAGGAACGTCTCCAGCAGGTCAAGGGAGGGGATCCTGCCCCTCTACTCAGCCCTCGTGAGGCCACATCTGGAGTACTGTGTCCAGTTCTGGGCCCCCCAGTACAAGAGGGCTGTGGAGCTGCTGGAGAGAGTCCAGCGCAGGGCCACAAGAATGATCAGGGGCCTGGAACATCTGCCCTATGAGGAGAGCCTGAGGGAGCTGGGCCTGGAGAAGAGAAGGCTGAGAGGGGACGTGATCAGAGTCTATAAATACATCAAGGGTATTTAAGTGAAGAGGATGGGGTTGGCCTCTTTTCACTGGTGGCCACCGACAGAACTAGAGGTAATGGCCACAAATTGAAGCACCAAAAGTTCCACAGGAACTTAAGGAAGAACTTCTTGACAGTGAGGGTGACAGAGCACTGGAACAGGCTGCCCAGAGAGCTTGTGGAGTCTCCTTCTCTGGAGATCTTCAAGACCCGCTTGGATGCAGCCCTGTGCCATGAGCTCTAGGTGACCCAGCATGTGCAGGCGGGTTGAACTAGATGACCTCTGGAGGTCCCTTCCAACCTTCGGCATTCTATGGTTCTATGATTCTATGAAAAGTAAACACCATGCTTTTTACATATATTATTAGTAGTTACATTTTTTCACAATGCAGTAACAAAATGCCAAGTCTTAAGCATGTTAATCGTGACTTGTAACAACCGAGAGCCAAGTAAGAAGTTAACTAAATCCATGCATTCCCAGGCTCCTTCTTTATACTATGAGATGACCATATTAAAATATATATAGAGAGGTCAGGGTGACAATCCTATTTAGAAGGAAAAAAAAAAAAAAAAAGGAAAACTTAAGTGGCAAACTAATTTCCTTCTAAAGGAAATGTGCCTATGTCTGGAGCTACTAAGGAGACTTATTAACCAAAATTTATTAAATGCAACTCTGAGGAAGGCACATGAGGAAATTTCAAGATGCATGCTAAATGCAATTTTATTATGTCCCTGATTTATCATAAAGATACATACATGGCAGCATTAATGTCCTCACAATAGGGCGGACAAAGAACAGGGAATAGCTGCAAAACCACGTTATGGGTCGTATTTATTCTGCATGTTATAGTAATAATCTGAAAAGAAAAACTGTATTTACACAGCACATGCTCTCCATCTCAATTTAAGCTTAGTCCAATAAGATACTCACTGAATCACCTTTTTCAGCATATCCATTTCCTTCACTTCAGCTGCCACAACAAATACACCCTTCTCCAGCTGCAGGAATCATTGTTCACGTACAAACACCATCATATACCTCTTCACATTCACTCGCCTTGCATATCTAGACATATATATACATTTGGTAGATGTTCGGTCTCACAAGAGCCCTGAACCGCTCTGCCTCCCTCTCTCCGTTTGAACAAAACCATTTCATGAAGCTTAGTTTCCTCGCTTGCAAACTGACATGAGATGATATGCTCAATATGGTCCCTTCAGTCTATAGGATTCCTCCTCCCCAAGAGCTGCAAAAGAGGCAGCTGTTGCTGTTTCATTCTACAAGCACAGAAGGAATTAGAACATGTTATCTTGGAACTCAAAAGAACCCAGTTCTCTCAGTTTTCTTTGTTTTCTAAGAGAAAATTCTGGGGAAAATTCCACCTTCCAAAAAGGAAAATTTACCTTGTATTTTTGCAGGAGATTGAGCAATAAGAGATTTCACAGTGAACATGGTAGTGAAAATGAGCAGAAATGAGAAAAAAATAATGGAGTTGGCAGAATTTATCATTATGATTAAAACGAATCATCAAAAACTTAAGCCCTGTTAAGTACTCATATTCTAGGTAGCTCAAAACATACACACATATCCTCCTAACCTTGTTTTTGGAATATTTTAATAGCCATTTTAAATGTGTATAACTCTGTAACAAATCTGTTGAGAGATTTCCCATATATGGTATGTTTATTATATGCAATATTCAGAGACTTAATTACAGATCCCTTTAAATTGATTTCTTATCTCACCTTTAAATATTATCATATTTCAGAAAGACTGAAGAGTAAGATTTTAATCCAGTATGACCCATGTTTCTGGCTGAAATTCCCTTTTTTTTTCTTTTTTTCTTTCCATAAATATAGAAACATGAAAATTTCCAGATCATCATTCAGTGGGTTTTCCCATATAGATCATTTAATCTGCCACTCAAACTTATGTTTGGCATTTATGAAGAAATTGTTACAAACTTCTTTTGAATGTGAAGTCTTGTGAATCTATCTATTCCACATTTTCTCTGCATCTTCTATTTCCATAAAATAACAGAAGCTCTTGGGGTTTGTTGAGGCTTATAAATTTGAAGGCTGAAAGCGTGGTATATTACAGACCATACATACCAAGTCTTTCGCCTTCAAGACACTGGTAAAACATTGAGCAATCTGATTTGCTGGTTTGTCAAAACTGATTATTTGGTCAACTATTTTCATCATTTCCCTTAAAAAAAAAAAAAAAAAAAAAAAAAAAGGCTCTCTCCAGTTCAATCGAGTACAGTCTAAAAAACTCACAGTTAACTATGGGTACGCACTGCAGAGTCACAAATTGTGCATGCCAAGCTCTGTCCTTTCATTTTTTTTTTTCTCCCTGATATTAGAGCTTCTACCCACAACGTAAGATTTTCCGAATTCCTATAGTCAGTTGTATAGTAAGCGAACATTTTTAAGTTTTACATATCATTTTAAGCAACTGCTTACGGTTTCAACTGTTCTGTCCTCTGCTTCTCAGGACTTTTACTTCTGTGACCCTTCTGGCACAGAATCCATGTAAAATGTTGGCCTCTCTTTATTCTAACTCTCACCCTATGATATACTTATTGCCTATTCATCACATCTCAATTTGCTTAGAAAACTACATGCAAACTGAATCTTGTTCAGTTACTACTTATTACTTAAAATTAGCTGTTTAATGCATTCAAGACAAATAACACCATCTTTATAAACCATTTCATATTTTTCATAATGTAATAGTAGGATACTACAGACATTTTTATGAGCAAATTTGCAAAGTAGTGGTAAATAATACATTGGACCAATTTCCAGAAGGCTTTACCACAGACTTCTTACTGTGGGGACATCTGTTTTTCCATCTGAACCTGAAATAGCCTTTGAGATGTGACAGCACTAAAGGTAAAAAAAAAATCTGATCCTGTACTCAAAAATATTCAAAATTAATATTCAGTCTGAGAAGTACTATATCTCCAAATAATATTAAATAAAAGTTGATGTTTAATTCTGTAGATACATCTTAAATTTAATATATTTCATTTTTTCTTTTCTTCTGCCCTTCACATGTATGCTCTTGTGAGTTAGTTTCTTTTGTATATTCAATGCTAGATAAGAAATCACAGTAGTTAGTTAGTTTTAAATAAGGTTGCATGAGAAAGGATAAATGCTTCTAGATGGTCATGATGCTTGTGAAGTAGTGAATTGTGATAGGAGTTCAAATTCTCAAAACTGCAGCTAAAGTCCAATGATCCAAAAAGTCCGAACAGCTTACAGAAGTGTTCTTAAATGATTCTTTGACATGATTTTTACTTGAGCCCTTGGAATATACTGCAGCATTAAGAAACATTCAAAAGTAACTTTTGACATGAAATACATCATGGCACCTCGAAGTAGGCAGTGGAGATAGTAGGTGTACATTTTTCATAGTCTATGGACTAATTTCATAGATGTGATAGATAATGGGTTCCTTGAAAACATTTTATAATGTACTATATCAACCCAGTAATTAGAATAGGTCTATAAATCTTTTTTAATATTGTTTTTTAGTGTTTAATGTATATATTTCAGTAATAAAATATTAACTATTTTGAACTATGGAGAATATAATAATATGATAACTTTTTATCTAATTTTGTAAAGTGCATCTTCTCATTGCTTTCCTGATTAAATAATCTCAGCATATCCAAACCATGTATTGCTTATTCATTGCAATCTTCTGACATTAGGTATTCTTGAATTTTCAGGAACCATTACATATTCTAGTCTGTGATCTATATGCATCTGTTGCTGTTCCTATAATTTACTAGACTAGACTAATCGCTATTTTAGCTTTATTCAGCTCAAGTCCTTATCTTCACATTCAATACTTGGAACCACTTCAAAATGATCATATTTTAATTCCTGATTATCTGTTATTACCAGAACAAGCGCTTTTTGTGCTTGGAAGGGGGTAAGAGGAGAGAGAAGGGTGGAGTGAAAGGTGTATAATACTGGTTGCCATAATCCACAGAATAATATTTGTCAAGACGTCATTGAAAGGCATGCACTATTATAACTATGATGTCAGCTGTAGAGTAGATCTCCTTTCTTAACTGACCAGATTTTTTTTTCTAAACTGACTCCCCGGGGAAAAATAAATAAGTAAATAGAACAGCATTTTATACATTTCTGGGTTTTATTTAACCTACAAATTAAATCTCTACTATGATTCTGTCTCCTCTACTCCCTCTCAGAGTTGAATACAAGAGGAAAGAGATTACATTTTTTTCTGAATTTAGAATAAAAATTAATTAAATTTTTAATTGAGAATTATACTTCCTGACTTTTCTCAGTATTTGTGTAGGACTCTTTCTGTCCTCTGACTCTTCTCTATTGCCATATCAGTGAGGTCAGGGGGAAAAAATAGATGTTGCTAAGGTTCCTTACATCTACTGTGTACACAGTCCAGGATTTCAAACCACAGTTGTAACCATAAAAGACAACAAGTGTAGAAACATTCCTTGATCAAACGTATCTACCAAACATAGTTCAAAATATCCAGAGAAACTAAGCCCACAAACCATTATTTTTTCACTGCAAGTCTCTCTGAGAACCACTCAAGGAGCTACCATGATTTTCTTTCGCCTGTCTCAAGCAAAGACAGTAAGGACACCGCTGACAGCACTATCCCTCACTCAAAGCAAAGGAAGCCTAAAGGAAGTAAAATGTGCCTACAGCTTTCTAACAGGCAAATCAGCAATAAGATCTGTCCAAATTACCAACAGTTGACGGGCCTTTTGGTCCAGTCCTGTTCAATTTATCCATCAATGATTTGGATGAAGGCACAGAGTGCTGCCTCAGCAAGTTTTTAGATGATATAAAACTGGGAGGAGTAGCTGAGACCCCAGAGGGCTGCGCTGCCATCCAGAGGAACCTGGGCAGACTGGATAACTGAGCGGCGAGAAACCTCATGAAATTCAACAAGGCCAAGTACACCATCCGGCACCTGGGGAGAAATAACCCCAGATACCAGTACAGATTAGGATTTGACCTGCTGGAAAGACAGCTCTATGGAGAGGGATTTGGGAGTTCTGGCTGGCAAGAAGTTAACCATGAATCAGCAGGGTGCCGTTGTAGCCAAAAAGGCCAATGGGATCCTGGGGTGCATTAAGAGTAGTGTCTCCAGCAGGTCAAGGGAGGGGATCCTGCCCCTCTACTCAGCCCTCGTGAGGCCACATCTGCAGTATTGTGACCAGTTCTGGGCCCCCCAGTACAAGAGGGCTGTGGAGCTGCTGGAGAGAGTCTAGCACAGGGCAACAAGGGGCCTGAAACATCTGCCCTGTGAGGAGAGGTTGAAGGAGCTGGGCCTGTTCAGCCTGGAGAAGGCTGAGAGGGGATCTAATCAGCATCTATAATTACCTCAAGGGAGGAAGTGAGGAGGATGGGGCTGGCCTCTTTTCACTGGTGGCCACCAACAGAACTAGAGGTAATGGCCACAAACTTAAGCACCAAAAGTTCCATAGGAACTTAAGGAAAATTTTTTTGACAGTGAGGGTGACAGAGCACTGGAACAGGCTGCCCAGAGAGCTTGTGGAGTCTCCTTCTCTGGAGATCTTCAAGACCCGCTTGGATGCAGCCCTGTGTCATGAGCTCTAGGCGGCCCTGCATGTGCAGGGGTTTGGACTAGATGACCTCTAGAGGTCCCTTCCAACCTTAAGCATTCTATGATTCTATGATTCTTTCAATACACCAAATTGTTAGTCACCTGCTTTATCTTAAACAGAAAAGGTAACAGCTGACATTTGTCTGCCTTTCAATTACTGAAATTATTATTATGGTCTTTTTTTTTTTTCTTTTTTTTTTCTTTTTTTTTTGCCTGAATTAGAGAATAGTTTTTGTAAAGCTTGTAGGAATTTTAGGATTTTTTATTCTATAGTTAAGATTGTCAGTAGGTAACCAATGTATAGTGGTCATGCACTAAAAAGAGTACAGATAATACAACCACATTGGAAACCACTTCAGAAAATGGGTAAATTTCCTTCACTTTATTCCTTTCCCCTTTGAAAGTCAATTTAAAAGAATCCAAGATTAGTGACTGGCTGATTTTGTTTTTACTAAAATTTTATTTTAAGCAGTGTAATCACATTCCACTGTGTTTTAGTTGAGAAAAGCCAAAAAATATATTTCCCCCTCAAATCCATAATTTTATAACTACAGAGACTATTGCTAGCCATCCACTAACATTATGGATATCAAGAAACTTCCATTTAATACACTTAATGCAAAGTCTTTACATAAACTGGTGAGTTTAAAAAAACTCTACCCATGAGGGAAGTAGGAATAAAACTGTAGCTGACACCATTCACATTTTAAACTGGTCATCAATATAAGTAAAATTATGTCAACATCCACCCACACTCTAGTACAACTGAAGATAATATTTATTTAACTAGAAAAGGACGATTCATCAGTTTTAATCTTAAACTTTACTATGATGAAATGCTAATAACAACTCATTGACTTCAAACATGAGACAAATCCAAGGAAGTCTATTTAAACGCTGTTTAGACAGAGATTTTTTAGATGTTAAACACTCATTAAATATCAGTGGGACTAGTACATTTTACACTTCCCATCTCCTTTGAAAATCCCACAACCTCCTAGCACATAATGTGTGATGTATTACATGAAACATAAGTTTAAGATTTTACTCTTTAGAATGGTAACTTAATAGGAACTGAATGGGAAAATATACTTCAACGGAAATTGGTTTACTTCACTCCTCAGAAGAAAACGAAGGTATCTTCTATAGAGAATGAATTAAGAGCAAGTAAAACATGTGAGGGAACTTCACTGAATGCTAAGGCAGGAATTTTCAAAGAAGAACAAGGGCTTGAACCAACTGCCTGAATACAGTAAACCAAGGACTTTCAGCATCTTGGAGATACTCTCCAGCCAGATGCTACAATGTCCAGCTGTTACTCCATGAAAACAAATGCCTCATGTCAGCCCTGAGACACACTTGTAAGGCTCAGAAGAATATTTCACATAAAGAAGAGACAGAGATGTAAGGTATATCGGCTCATCCAATCCAAGCGTTCCAAGTGTGTCAGCCTCTGGCCGTGGGGCTGGTTCTGGGAGTGGGGTACACACAGTGGCACAGCCATTGGCAGGGCAGTTCAAGGAAGGAGGCTATGGTCACTGAGAAGACGGAGGGTGGGTATCAGGATGGCTTTTGGCAACACAGGAGGAAAGTTGCCAGTGCCTAGTTCTAGGATGTTGCAGAGGGACTGCAAAAGTTTATCTATCTGACCCTCTAGACTATTAGCTCTTGATGCTTTTCCATGAGGGCACCAGTGATTTGTCCAGAGGTAACCCAAAGATTATCAAGAGGCACTATGAGGTGTTCAACTTGGCTGGACACAGCTTTGAGTAACCTGATTTAATGAGACCTGCTCTCAGGAGGGATTAGAATGAGGTGACCTCTGGAGGAACTTTCCACCCTCACGTATTGGGAATTGGCATTGCACCTCAAATACATGTAACTCTTCCCACTGAGTTTGCCTCATCTTACTTATGAGGCAAAAAGTTCCTCTCTAGATTCTTCACGATATTTCCATTTGTTTCCATTACATTTCTACCAAATCATTGTACAAATTGTACATTGTACATCATTGTACCTGATGTAAGGCAAAGACATTTTTCTTTTAACCTAGCCTTAGGAACAGTTCACCTAAATGTCTAAAATACTGAGTCACATGTACTAAGAAACAGTTGGATAACTCTGCACTTTCTCCTAACAGAAAATATCTTTAAAATCCTCATTCGCTGGAATTTCCAAATTGTTATTCAATGCACTAGTCATTTAATATTTATTCATGTGAATAAAATCAACTTGGTTAATTTTCAAGTTATTTATTTATTAGTGCGTTGGAGTCCATTAGCAGTATTTTGATTAATTTACATAATGGCTCTCACAATAATATCCCCTTGAGATTTTTGCAATTGGTAATATTCTTCTAAATGCACTACATATAGTATAACAGTAAAACTGTGAAAAGGAAAAAAAGAAAGAAAGACAGAGTCAGGGGTGATGATGTTTTTTTTTTTTTCTAAAAACAAATAAACAAAAGCTCATTTACAGGAATATTATATCACCTATGATTAAAATTGTCAAGCCTCCTGTTATATCCACAGTTTTCAGCTGCATAATATTGCACAATTATTTTAACTACTTGCATTTAAATGTTTCTTGCTGGGTGTCTGCCTCAGAATTAATTTCCTTGAATTGTCATAGTCTACATTTAAAAAATAGATATATAAAATGGCTGGCTTAGAGAGGAATACTATTAGTGCTTAAATAAACTACAAGAATCCCATCCATAATTCCTGTTTTGTCTCTGCAGGTAATAAGACTCTATGCACCTCTTTCTGAAAAGAATTTACCATCAGATTCTAAGCAGTGTATAATCACAGGGCCTACTGACTAGAATTATCCTACTCTAAATACTTCCAAAAATATCTCTTCCACAGATAGCAAACATATTTGCGGAGGACAGGCAACTGTGTTTGAGATGTTTTGGTCAAATTGTGAGCATAAGCCTACATTTGACGATGTTAAAAGCTCTCAAAAATTTTCAGTTTTTGCAAGGGAGTGAAGAAGACTTTTTTATTTTGGCAAAGAAATGACACTAAGATTTTCTCCTTAACTTTTCTTGTCTCCCAACTAGCCAGACCACACATGCTTTATAATCCCTGAGTCCATAAATGTGTTCCAATCCAGGATTATGGGAATGAAAGCAGAATTTCCTTACAGAAAACACGGATGGGGCCCTGTTGTAAATGCGCACTGAGGGAGCAAGCCTATCAACCACAGGTTTTATATAAACCAGCAGTTAAAACATGGGAAGACATCAGAAGAGACATTTTTTTTCTGAGAAAAGAAAATGTGACAAACTGGGAGGTAGGAGCAAAATAAAAGACTGAACAAAATGATCTGATCTTGGAATCAGTAGGGTGGTCTGAGGTGACCAGATAAAACAGATAAAGCTTAAAAAGTAACATCAAATATAACCTGAAGAAGGCTGGCCAGCAGTGCTAGGCCATAATTCCAGAAAAGAAATGAGCTGCCTCCAAGGAAATTTGCAGGACAAAACCTGTAATGGAGATTAGTAGTAGAGTAGCCATGCAGACAAGGTTGGGGTCACTTAATCACTCAAAATTAATATATATTTGAATCCTGAAATACCTAAGATTTGTTACACAAAATATTTGTACCTGATTTTCTTTAGTATCTTTGTGTCTAAGTTCACTCCATCTAAGATCTGGTTCAAAATACAAAACACCTCAAACTAGTGAAGGCTAAAACTTCACTAAAAATTCACTAAAACTATTAAAAATATTATTGTAAGACATAATCACCCCCACACAAATAAATTAATAAAGCTTTATTCATGGGTTTTGATTAGGAGCATGGGACCACATACTGAAAAGGTGTTCAATTAAGTCAGCTCCTTCAATCCTGTGTCCAGGATTAGGCAGAGTCCCTTTAGAAAAAATAGTATATGACCATATAATTAAAACCTGTTTAATATTGTACAATACATTACAGGCACGAGAGTCCACATTAAGGTTGTGCAAGTAAACTTCGTCATGGCATGTTCTAAAGGTTGGACTGCAATTTTAATAATGCCTTTTATATATTATATATGTGCAGAGAAGATCAGAAAAATGTTCCATTTTTTTGCATTAAGATGGGCCTCTAGGTAGGGGTTACTTGCACCAAGCTTCTTGCTACTCCAATTAAGCCAGAAATATATTTCAAATATTTCGGGAAATATTTGTTTTGCATCTAAATTACACCTTTCTCAAATTCTCAAGCAGTCTCTGTATTTCATTCAGATGTTGTTGCAGCAAACAAAGAAATTAAACTTCTTAAAACTGTTTAGTATCCAACTATCCCTTTCAGGAGACATCCTAAAATCTTCACTATTTAGATGATCAGAAAATGTCTTCTGTTTTTTTAGCATTTGTTTATTCTCACTTACCTGTTGTGATATTAACATTGTCTTTTTGCTCAGCTATCTTTCTCTTTTTCTGATGGTGAATTCCATTGCGATCTCTGGGTATTTAGAGTAGCAAAAATACTCTTATGGACTTTGAATTTGGTAGACTTTATAAACCATCATAAACAGCCTCTCCATTCTGCATATGCCATACCTCACACCCTTCTTCTCATGGGGTTCTCACATTCTTTTCATGTCACAATAATTTTCCTTCAAATCTAGGTCTTGAGAACTGTAGCAGTAAATACAAACACTATACTCTGGTTGTACAGTGGCACAATTTTAATGTGCCTCAGATAGAAGGGCTTTCCACCCAACTATTCCATAAAGAATTAGGTAAGATAACTAAAAAATTTTGGGAAAAAAAAAAAAAAAAAAAAAAAATAGCCTACAACTACATATATCCAGTGCTTTTTGTCACAGGTCCAATGCTATTACTATGAGAAAAATTTCCCCTTAATATCATGGGTCAGATGAGGACCATCAATGATCTCAGATAAATCAACTGCAATAAAAAGTGCCATCTGACTACCAAATAGCAGTCTGACTTCAGGAGAGATAAGAAGAACTTCTCAGAGCCCCTTCCTCTGTATGTGCTTGGAAGGTGAACTCTGAACATCCAGAAAATATTGTCATCAGACAGGGATGCAGTCTGTGAGCAGAGGCTAAGCGAGCACTTCTGAAGTATAGTTTTGATTTTGATTTCATCTGCTCTTGTTTCTTGTTATAGGTAGTTAAATTCTGTATTTTTTCATGTTACATCTCAAAAGCCTAGTGATAAAATCAGGCCCTGAAGGCAAAGCCCATATGTGCTTTTCAGCTTTGAATAATTATTTAAGCTGTGGGATAGCTACGTTTGTTTACAAAATATTATAAACTAGGCTTTGTGTTATTGTCAGAGGAATTCAGCACCTGCCACCAATGTGTAGGCTTCTCTTAAGTGCCTCAAATGTTTGCTTTTTTATATTGGACACAGATATTCATCTATTGGCAAGACAAACTGTTACGAGAGTCTGAAACTTTGGTTTGAAACTTTTTTTTTTTTAACAATTGTAACTGCTTCTGGAAGCAGAAGCAAAAGTTCTCTTGTTAGCCAAGTAGAAAAACCTGCCAGAAAATATAATTCTCAGCTTAGTGACTCTGACCTATCTAAACTCTCTGCTTTGATGACATCACTATTAAAAAGAAGAAAGTTTTTCATCAGTTTATCAGCATTAGATGTAACTTTTTGGGCCACTATAAATATGCAGCTACACTCACACAGGTTTGCAATATCCTTTGTTAACATTCACAGACTAGCTTGAATTGTCTTATTCACCAGCCCACCAGAGAGGACAACAGCTGATTTTTAAGACCTCTCAAATACCATGCATAAAAGAAGGTGGGACAGATTACCTTTTATGCACCAACAGCTGTCACTTGTCACAGTGGTGTAAAGGAGCTGCAAACTCATTCTCATTAGCTGGTCAGCCCTATTTACAGCAGCTCTGTGACACTGAGATGTTATAAAGCAGCTGGAAGTTGGTGGTTCTCATTACTAGAAATACAAACTCCCATGCACACTCTCACTAAATGAATCAGTGACAGGTAATCTGTTTCCCTAAAAAGCAGAAAAGAAAATAATAATAATAATAATTAATAATAATAATAATAATAAAAGTTACCACCAACCATCCAAGCTGGTTGGTGGAAAAAAAACCTCCCTTTGTATAAGATATGTTTTAAAAAAAAGTCAGTCTTTGTGTAATAATGACCTTTGAAGAATTCCCAAGCAACAGAAAAAAATCCATCCAAAACTAGAGTCACTACTAACAAATGGAAAAAAAAAAAATACAGATTCCTCTTGTAAATTAAAAAAAGACTGATGTGAAGAATGTGTGAAATTAGAAAAATGTAATTACACTAAGCCATCATTAAGTTGATTATATTATGCAGCAGAATTTCCTGGTACAAGGGACTGCAATATCAAAAAATATTTATTCTCCTTTTGATTCTTTCAGTAATTTACAAACAGCACTATACTGAGAGTTAAAAACCTTGCCTATATAATGGAGGTAATACTCCACCCATGCAGCTATGCACTTTTTCTGATGGTAGGAATCCATTTCATTACCCTGTCTTTTTCCATGTGTATGTGTTTATTTCTTATACTGAATGTATAAAGAAAATTGAATACATGATGGCACAAATAGCAGGATTTTGACCCAGACACCACCCTCTGTTCTAATGCATTTGTATTATTGTAAAACTTAGGATCCTGTTGTGGCTTCTTCTGTATTCGACACTGCATAAGTAGGTAACAAAGGAAAAGAATACCTCTGTATCACTGTGTTAAATTTCAAATCAATGAGACAGAAGGAGCACTGAACTGTCAAATAGTTGGGAAAATTTCACTGAGGCAGAAAAATATACTGTACAATAACCATTATCAAGATGTATTCCAGGTCAAATATTGCTATAAATTTTTGCATCCTTGATCCATTCAGATATCAAAGATTGGTGTCTGATAATAAGACAGAAAATGTAGATTCCTTTGCAGTTCCCTGCTCTGTCCATATCATCAAGGTATTAGTAAAAAGTTTGGGTAATGAAGGTCCTTTACCTACTCAATAGGGTTCACTGAACAAGCATGCAAGAGTTGTACTGAAAAATAATGAAATGATATTCCTTATATATCCTTGAGATACATGGAAACAGAGGAAGGACAGAATTATACAGTTTCTTGATGATATTTTTATTACAGTAGCTTTTTTTAACTAGCCTAAGCTACTCTTTCATTAGTGCCTTAACAAATTACTTCATATTACATTGAAGACAGGGATGCAATTGGTGAGAACATCCATATAGTATAACAGCACAGAGGATGAAATATCAGCTGTCGGCAGCCGGAAGCGATCATTGCATAGTGATTAGAAAACATAGTAATGTTCCTGTTCATGTTGGTGCCTCAAACAATCATGAGAAGGGATGACAACAATTAGTTGCTGTGCTGACATAGGACATTTGGCAGCAATGACAGAAGAGATCAGCTGCATGAACGCACGGTTGTCACTGCTTGATTATTTTTTTTTTCTTTTTAAACACAGGAATGCCTGAATGAATGAATGCATCACGGGAATGCCTGAAGAAACAGATGTCAGGAGGAATGGCTAGTAGATAGGAAATGTTTTGGAAACTACTTGTTTGGAAACCACTTGTTTCCAAAAGATGGATGAACTAAAGAAACAGAAACTTTCCATCTTTGCAACAAATACTGCAGCTGAAAGGAGGTTCTTTTTTTCCTTTATGATGTCCCACATTATAAAAAAAAAACTCTCAAACTTCCCTTCCCAGAAATAGGTTTTACTACTCTTGGCCTGTACAATTCTGTTAGGCCAGTGAAAAATCTAGTTTTAAACTTCACAAGACTCTCTTGTAAATAAGTGAGCTAGCTAAAAAGATTAACATTGCAATTTGGCAAACATTTGTTACTGGCTTGGCAGGTATTCTAAGGAGTGCAAACAAATCGACTAGCTTACAAGTACACAATGTCAATATATCACACTGAAAACCAAACAAGGGAAAAGACTATTTAATATAATTATTAGTTGTTTCAAGAAGGTGAAATGGACAGACTTTTTTTTTTTTTTTTAATAATTTTGTCATGGAAGGTTTTTCATTTTCTTAATATTATCTAAATGCTATCTATGGGAAGCTACTTCTCACATACTGGCTCTGTCTTTCATGAGTATTACAGCATGAACAGTCATTTCATTCACAGTCTATACTGCCCATGCTACACATGAAGCCACAGAGGTGCAGTGATTATGACGCACATCACCGGTATTCAACCTATCTGCTTATTCTGAAGGGTTTAAGTAAGAAGACATAATGCTTTTTCAACTGAATAGAAAGATACAAGTGAATCCAAAGCATACAAGTAACACTTCATTTTTAATCACTGATTGCTAAGTTTCATTTATGCTTGAGTGGCTGTTGACTTAATTACAATATTATAAACTCGTTCAGAAAAAGCATTGGGACATGCCCTAAAAAGTGTGTGGCTAAAGGCAAGACTGCTTAACCTGTGAAGTTTCATCAGAAAAAAAAAAAAGTGAAAATGGGGCTCAGTTCGCAATTATTTTCTGCCTTTCTTCATAAAGGTGACTTTCCTGAGATTCCTCTATCTTCATAGTGTGCCTCAATCCAGTCATTATAATAATGTATTTCCAAATTGAAATGATATTTAATTCTCAGCTGAGCTCCTGCACTTATAATCAAATATATTATGATCCACTGACTTACTTAAGAGCATCTTCGTAGAATGCTCTGTAGGTGAACCGTGAAAAAAGGAGGTCTACTAAGGGGTGAAGCATGCTTTAGGTTTAATAATTTGGGAATGCCTGATAAGTTTGAAAAAAAAAATAGCTCATTTATTTCTTGGTGTTCAGTTTTTAATGCACTGTGTTTCTGCATACATTTTAAACTTTTATTTTCTGCCTTTCCTTTAAAGAAGAAAAGGATGAATTGGGTAAAGTACATCACTACGCAATCTCCATTTTTTTCTTATTGAAATATAGGGATTTATATAGTGTGAATTGTGCCCCTAAACCTACACTTGAAGACTAATTTTTGACACTGCTCAGGCAATAGCAAATCTGCAAATCTGCTCATCTAGTTTTAAAGGTGAAGAGAAGCATATTTCTAGTTTTAGAATACAGATGTATTTAGCTATGCACTGAGCAGGCAAAACGAGGGTAAGGTGTAATCAAATTTTCAAACAACCTTTTCTTTGCCCAGTTCAGAAAGAACATTCAAAATCTACAGAGCTTTGCCCTTTCTCCTCCCTGTTCCCTCCCCATCCCCCAAAAAACCCAACCCAACCCAAACCCACAACACTAATTAATTTCTATCTGCAACACAAAAAGAAAAATTCTGTGAAGCACAAACATGAGAAAAAAAGATTAGGCTATTTCAGTGTTGAATAATAAGAGCATGTTCGAGCAAGAGACATCATGGGTAGTACGTGTGCTAAACATATGAAAAGGAGTCAATTGATCTGCAGTTGACCTGCAGATCAGAACCTTTTTGTTTTCCAGATGTGGACCCTTTCTAGAAGTTCCACATCTCTCTCATACTGAGAAGCCCAGAACTACATGTAACAGTTCAGGCGCAGCCTCACCAGAGCTGAGTAGAGGAGCAGGATCCCCTCCCTTGACCTGTTGGCAACACTCCTCCGAATGCAGGCCAGGATCCCATTGGCCTTCTTGGCCACAACGGAACACTGCTGATTCACGGTTAATTTCTTGCCAGCCGGAACTCTCAAATCCCTCTCCGCAGAACTGTCTTTCCAGTAGGTCAAGACCTAATCTGTACTGGTGCCTGGCGTTACTCCTCCCAGGTGCAGGACTCTGCCCTTGTCTTGGTTGAACCTCATGAGGTACCTTTCTGCCCAGCTCCCCAACCTCTGAATGGCAGCACAGCTCTCTGGAGTGGTAGCCACTGCACGCAGTTTAGTATCATCCACCAGCTTGCTGAGGATGGACTCATGCGAGTCACTGATTTCTCATGTGAGTTTTCTCATGTGAGACACGGATGAATCAACATTGGGGGAAAATCATTGGCCCAACAAACTTCCAAAAGGGGAAGGAGGAGGTTTCGACCCTCAGCCAGGGTAGTGCGCTGAGAGCGGTGCCGGCAGAAAGCCCAGCCCAGGCTGAGCTGGCGCAGCAGGCGGCTCTGAGGACAAGCTGCCACATACAGAGGGAGGTGCCTGTGAGGAGCCAGAGATGCCATGAGCCAAGCAGAAGAGCCGCTGCTGCACACTATAGCAAGAAAACTCAAAGTAATTCCCTCTTAAGTTGTAAGTAATTCATATTTAAACAATGAAACTCTTAATGGCTTTCAGTGCATTCAAAAGAGTGACCCATAGGAAACATAGATCCAGCCTTCAAGATTCTGATTTCTATGTAGAATCAAAACTTTTTACTACTACTCCTTTTTAAAAATTTGCTTCTTTTTAGGTTAGGTAGTGAAACATAAAGGATCAACAGCAAAAAACTCCTTGGGAAACATTGTGAGAAGAGGAGGAGAACTCAACTCTGCAGAGCTGTGTCATGAGTAAAATATTTGAAACATCTACAGATAGATGAAACAGAATTCTGGCATTAAACTGCAATATTTTTCTCATGGCATTTGACCGAAGCACACTAGCATCTTGAAATACTGCAATGCAGTATCAGATTTTTTTTCAAGTAGTTTGCCTTTATCTGTTTTGTCAGCCAAATGTGTCCCACACATTTCTAATTGCTGAGAATATGTAAACTTCCTGACTTTATTACCATTGATATTTTTAAAATGAAAGAGTGCAGGTAGCAACTCCACCCCATTAGTTTGCATTTTCCATTATACTTACTTTTGTGTTGGATGGTACACAGAAGTCTTCTGTGATAGCGCTTTCCTTAACCTTCCCAGTTTTATGATCCTTGAAGTTTCCTCACCAGTAGAGCTACTGAATCACAAGAAGTCAAATGACTTACAACTCCAGTGAAGGGAAACCAGTAACAGTACAAACAGATACAGAGAAAAAAAAAAAAAAAAACACCACCAACAAAATAATTGTACAGGAACCCATAAAGTTTATGCATATTTTTGATGTCATTAGCCAAGCACCTCTGGAAGAGCAAGGTGCACATCGGACTGAATGATAACTGAAATCAAAATTGCACCACCTAGCATAAAAGGAGAGAAAATGCTACAGGAAATATTTAAGCTAATCCATAAAATGCAGTTGGTGAATCAGTTTGCCATTGTTAGAAGGCACTATTAGAATTAATTCAGGGATTAGGCAAAGAAGAGCTAAGCCATACAGTTTTCAGTGAGCTATTTACATGGCTGATATATGTTGACTAATCAGACTGCACCATTTCTGTAAATTAATTTGTAAATGCTTTTCAAAAATGATCACTGAAGAGGTCATCAAACACTGATAAGTAAGTAGGATTAGACATATTGTATTTCAAAATAACATGCACATAAAATCTCCATCTAAACAAAAGTCGCAAGAGAGGGTAGAGGAAAGATGGTTTTTCTGCAGAGAGTTAGGGTAATGTGACAGACCTTAAGTAGGAAAATGTTGAGGAAAAAGAATATAGCGGTGTCTTGGCAACATTCTTAGTTATAAGCCAAGGCATCCATTCATTCAAAATTCCATGGGTATTAAAACTATAGTAAAGCAGCCTAACAGGTGTGAATAATCTGGAGAAAAAATTTGCTGCCATAAGTCTTTTATTTGCACCTTTATCTTTCCAATCTTGTCAAATGGATTATCTGCAAAGACGTTAATACTTGCTTCTCTTTATAAAACATTCAGTCATATTGCACTTAATACGTTGGGACATTTTTATAATAGCATCTTATCACCGAAGTGTCTGGTGAGGAATTACATTGTGGGGCAGCTCTGATGGATTTAAATACAGGATTAGATACTTTAGGTAACTAGCCATCTGCTGCTCTTTTTGCATTTGAAATAAGTCTTCATCTAGAATGCTGCAGTTCCAGAGTCAAGAAAGATAAACTCAAAATGAAACATATGCAGAGCCAGAGCAATCTGAGCCCAATAAGCCATGTTCCATTTCTTTCTACTTTATAACAACAACAAAATCTTGAAAGAAGAATATCCATTTCTTTTCATAGGCTGAAACACAATGTCACTAGAAGAACAAGTGGGATTTAAATGGAATTGGACTGCGCATTAATTTAGAGAGGAAAGCAAAGCAGATCTAGGTGCACTTTTAGACTGAAAGTCCAATTGTCCAAATATGCATCTCAGCATCATCTGGATTATCTAGACTTAAACCACAAAAAATGTAATTATATTAATTAATGGAAATTAACTGCAGTATGACTGCATGTTATCCAGGGTTTATGACCCCAGTATCACAGATGCTATAGAAGGGGTCTGTAACAGATGTGCAAAGGAGTAAATCATACTCTTGTTTAAAGATATTATTAAGTTAATTAATAAGTATTAAAGGATTTTCCCCCCAGACCTATGCTATAAGCTCAAACAAGAAAAATAATCTTGAATTCCAAAGAGTGAAAACAAATAACAAGAGCCTTCAATAGGTTAAAACAGATACCTTTCAGAGTGGTTCTTGTTCTCTGAAAACCTTCTTAAATACATCCAACTAATCTTGCCACCTCTGATGTGGTCTTTCACCTCTAAATTGGACCATTAACATTTTCTTCAATTACTTGCAAATCGGAAAGAAGCTTTTTTGATCGAATAAAAAACCTGAGAAAAATCGAATCAAATCGGATCGAATAAAAGAACCTGACAGTCTTCACAGAATCTAGTCTATATTTACATACCCTCTGGGATGAACTTAGTACACATTTAAAAGCATTAATTCCATGTTCCATGTGAAAACCACACCAAATCTACATGCAGGATATACTTTAGAAAAATCTTTTTTTTAAAAAAATAAGAATTCAGTACATTCTTATGAATGCCTTGACTACCTATAGAGAAAGAAACAAAGAAAGAAAGAAAAAAACTCACACATTTCTCAGCAGAAAACAAAACCCTAATCCCCTCCAGATCCTCAAAAGTTGCTCCAATGCAATTCACCCAGCATTTAATAACAATAATGCCCCTTTGGAGGGTCTGTAATTTTTTTTAATTAAGAGAAATGAACGTGTAGATTTTGGTTTTGCTATTCCTTGTTTTCCTCTTCCAGTTGTAGCTATCACAGAAAACAGCTATATCAATCCTTAAGAACAGCTATTGACTGAGATTGCTTTGCATTTCCTCTAAAGCTGTTTTGATATTCACCATGAAATTATGGATTAGAAGTTGAAAGCAGAAGGAGAAGGTAGTCAGTAAGACCTGGAATAGAATTTCCTGACTTCTAGATATCTAGGCCCTGTTTTTCAAATGGTAGGCTCCAACAGTACAGATTGAGAATAGTGAAAGACTGAGCGAGTGAAAGAATGAAGATGGTTACAAAAAAATCTCCTGGGTTCTTTCTTTGCAAGTGACTCACTCCCAGCTGCTGAACAATCTGAACTGAAAAATAAAATAAAAGAGGAAATGTCTCACATTTTAAAGCCACTAAGAATAGAAATAAGCTTAGTTTTATGCTATGCCTAGGAAAATAATAAATCTCTGCCTGAACATTTTACTTCCTAGCTTGATACTTGGTGAATTTCTGGCGAAACCATATTTAAAAACATTTGTTTTTTATCAAGACATAAATATCTTCCCTAATGCAAACAGAACTGAAGACAGACAGCTGACAATTCTTTGAAGTGCTGAGGACAATTTCTCTATATAATCTCTATTTTCCTGTAGTTTAACTCAGCCATCTTTTTCTATTTAGTGTTCCAGTTCTGACCAAACACTGAGACAACAGATATGTTATATTAAGTTTAAAGGTGGAGAAATTTTTTTATCACCTGCCTCTGGAAAGTTGGCACAGCAAATCCAATTCTTTCTTCTCAAAGCTGAAAGGTAACTGCTGAATAGAGAAAAGGCACTGACTAGTAGTAGTAAGTGGTTTTAGTTGTCCACTTTCTGTAATTGCTGATGTTCCTTTTTCCCATATAAGGAAGGAGAACTCAAAACAGACGCAGTCTAGATGACCTTATATTTGAAATAATAGTGTTTGGAAATTTGTCTTCATGACAAATTTGGAAAAAACTACTATTTTAACATGGCTTAAGAAAAAAAAATATCATTGTTGCTGCCTGCCCTGGGCTCTTGTTATAGAGAAAATTTGCTTTGTTCTGAGTTCCAGCTGAATTTTCTCACCATCTTGAACTGCTGCTCTCATCCAGGATGTATCTGCACATCACGTGTTTGTGTGTTACACCAAGGTAAGGAGACTATGAATGATGCTCCATTCTAGCTAGCAGAGATGCTCCTTTCACAGAAAACAAGAAGTTTGCTCCAGAGATGACAGAGTACATCAAGGTTAGGAGTCAGATGCTACCACTCAGAGGAAGCCTGCAAAGAAGAGGAGAAGGGCTGCTGAGCCTCACAGGTGACAGAAGGACCCTTCCTGTGTATCAGGCTGGACTGCACCAACTTTGTTGATTGCAGCTTGTGCTGAAAAGCAATCTATTTTTATCCCTGCAAAGGATAGAGTGAGCAGGACCACAGTTAGTTAAAACATCTGTTTGTTTCTAACTATCCAATCTTGACATTTTCAGTTTCATTCCTCTCATTGTATTCTATGAAAATCTAGTTTTTCTGACTCAAAACATCCTCATATTTTTGGCTTTTTTTTTGGAAAAAGTAACAACAAGCTAAAAGTCAAAGCAGACCAATGCAAAACTTGCTGGTTCAGCTTTCTGACATAAAATATGCTTGATCTGCTCAAATGACAGGTCAACGATAAACTGTGTAGCCATTAGTGAGCTAATAAGCTAACACATTAACACATTCATATTTAGATTTTGCTTCATAGTCTTTTGTCCTCCCTATTAAGAGCACAGGCAAATTCAGATTACGTTTTCAGCTTTTATTCCCATAACCTAACATATATTCCAAACATACATTCCAAATACATATGTCCAAGGTAACTTCTTCCTAAAGGTTTTAGCCTTTCAGTTCAAGTCTGCAGTGCAGAATAGACACATACATGTTCAAGTTTTTAATAGCTGAGATAAAAGTAAAACATTACAGAAGTCTTTGAAGATGTGGATTTTTGCATTGCTTAAGTATATCAGCATATATCACGATATCTCAGCAGAAATGTACAACAAGAATTCAACTCCATAGGTGTTCAGGCAGGCAAAAAGGGTATTGAACCTAAGTACCTTACACCTACATCATTTCTGATAAATGACATAGTATGCTCTTTAAAACTTCTGATAAAAAATCTGTAATCATTAAATAGCCTTAAACTTAGTAATTGTCTCTGATTTTTCTAAAGGTCTTTCTTAAGGTTTCATGCAGTGTCTTAAAGATTTGGAGAACTGATTACTGCCTTTGTCTTTGGAAATTCTTTCCTCTGGATTCTTTTCTCCATTTCTCAGTCTTTACTATTTCCCCACCAAAGTTTTCTAGATATGATTACGCTTGGAAGTATTGTGCTGTCACTCTGTGTTGCTATTGATTTGGCCTGACTCTCCCAAAATGAGAAGACCACAATTGCAGTCAGTACTCTTGAGTCCTGTAACAGGGAAGAGTTGCTTATTGCAGCTGACAAACAATATTCTTATCTATTCATCCTTTTTTTTTTTTTTTGGATAACAGTATGACAGTGCTGAGTATGCATCTTGTGACCCATAAGAACATTGAGTGCAGCTGATTATTCCATTAGATTTTGTGAATATTTTAATCTGTCAGTGTGGAAAACATTAGCCTGCTTCCTTAAAGAAGTGAAACCTCAAAGGTCACTACCCTGCAAGCCTGAGCTCACAGGTCACTAGCAGTTGTTTAATTTACTGGCCATCAAAAAGCAAATTTCATGGAAAAGTAAAAATCTTAAATGCAGTTGTTTTAATACAAGTTTCATGCAAATATGTATTTAGATGGAAAAAAAATGGAAAAGATATCATAACTGCTGAAAACAAAATGTGTTATTGTTAAATCTCGTTAGACATCTGAGAATCCTTGCCTAAGTGCTCAACTCCATGTTTCCATGCTTTGACAAGCCAAAGCAAACAGACAAACAAAATCATATCCATTTTCTGGTGCCCTCTGATCTAACCTTTGTCTGCAAAAGCACTATTGTAGTCATTTTGGCTTTTTTTTTGTTGAGCTTTGTTGACCTAGGCATGAACTATTGTCAACGATGTAAATTCTGTTACACTTGTGAATTGATTTTTGGTAAGTAGTGTAATATAAATATTTATGTTGCTAATCACTTCTGATTACATGAATTGTAATTTTATTCATGTGTTACCTTTTGCCACTTTGCCTGGCCGCTTTCCAGTGGGACCAAAAGAAATACAGTGATTCACAGAGTACAATCAGAAGCAATCATCTGGGGAGTTCTACATTAGAGACCTATTACTTTTAAGTTCTGTATCATAAGAAACTTTTACAAATCTGCTCTATCATATGTGAATATGAAAGGATTCCTTTTCTTTCTCTAATTTGTGTTCACTGATAAAACGTTAATACCTTTTCCTCCCCTAAGTCCCCTATTACAATATATGTTTGAATTTTATGACAAAAAAAATTAACTTGTCTCTTGACAATGAATTTGAAATATGTCATCTATAGTTAACATAGAATGCTGGTATGTCAGCTAATATCACATTTAATACTTTACACAATAAGAATTTTATGGGCTTCTATAAGTTGTATAAATTGTTGCTTTAAATGAAACACTTCTCTCTCTTTTCCCCATTTAAATACATTTTGAGTTAAACTCTCCATCCATTTTCCTCACACTGTCCATTCACTGAAATATCTGGCAAGTCTGCCTTTAAAACTTCTGTTCTTAAACTACAGTTCTGTTCTTATATAACTGTTCTAGTCTTACACTACTTTCTGCAGGGGTCAGTCCTCGGTCCAGTCCTGTTCAATTTATTCATCAACGACCTGGAAGAAGGCACAGAGTGCTCCCTCAGCAAGTTTGCTGATGATACGAAACTGGGAGGAGGAGCTGATACCCCAGAGGGTTGCGCTGCCATCCAGAGGGACCTGGACAGACTGGACAACTGAGCGGTGAGAAACCTTGAAATTGTTGAATTGAGAAATTCAACAAGGCCAAGTGCACGGTCCTGCACCTGGGGAGAAATAACCCCAGACACCAATACAGGCTGGGGACCGACCTTCTGGAGAGCAGCTCGTTAGCAAAAGACCTGGGCGTCATGGTGGACGACAGGTTGACCATGAGGCAGCAGTGTGCCCTTGTGGCCAAAAAGGCCAATGGGATCCTGGGATGCATTAAGAGGAGCGTCTCCAGCAGGTCGAGGGAGGTGATCCTACCCCTCTACTCAGCCCTGGTGAGGCCAAATCTGAAGTACTGTGTCCAGTTCTGGGCCCCACAGTACAAGAGGGATGTGGAGCTGCTGGAGAGAGTCCAGCGCAGGGCCAC
>JAWLRI010000253.1:311847-341650 GCA_034781795.1 Crypturellus tataupa | reverse complement strand
AAGTGAGCCTTGGCTTTTGTCCCTTGCTCGCATCTGTATCCTGTTAGCCTAGTTTTACCAGCGTTATACCCTACATCGTTGGGTGGTTACTAAATTATTATTACAAAGCAAACTGTGTTTCTTTTACATGCAGGCAGAGAGAATATAAGATACCTGCTGATTCAATGATTTTATACAATTATGTATTGGACAAAATTTCTTTCCAGTAGATTCAGCTGTTATCCAACTTAAATTCAAAAACGATAATGCATACACCACTTGTGCATAAAAAATACATTGAAGAATCTAATGCCTTAGATTTTCAAATGCTTCCTTTTGAAAAAACTGGTGGCTGCTGAAGAAAGATTCAAGAACAGTAAATCCCCGATTATTTTTTTTTTACCTTGAAGAATCTGACCAATAAAGCTCACAAACTTTATTAAAATGTCTCCTTTTTCTTGAGTCTCACACAAACTTTAAGTAGAACTAAAGCTATTCCATTCGGTAGTGGATTTCCTACAGATTTATGTTCCTTTTTCCATAATCATCTGCCCTGTCAGCACAATATGCTTGCTCTCCTCCATGCTCCTTTTGCCTCCTTACTGGGAAATGATGGCAGGTGCCAAAGATTTACAGAACTATTTGCATGTTGTTTGGCCACCCAACATTTGATAAATAAAGTATAGTAGAAATACATCCCAGCATTGCCCTACTAGTCTCACTAGTCTCCTCTACTAGTTTTTCAGCAAATCTTTGAAATTTTTTCTTGGGATTTCTTGAAACCAGTAATTGCATTTAAAACTTTTTGTGCAGATGGATGAAGACTAGGAGACAGACAGCAATGAACTATGCCAAATTGATAGCATAAGCTTTGTTTCCTTGGAAATCTCAATTAGAAAGTTCTACATACCTCTCCAGATAACCTTATCAGGTAAAATAAAGCTACATGGATAACCATGAAATTAGAGCTTCATTAGCTATGAGATAGAAATATAAAGAGCCTGCATTTCCCAGCATATTTCATTGTCTTTATCTCCTGGTCCTCCATTTAGCAATTTCAGCATCTGTGATTAGCCTGCAAGTGACAATG
This sequence comes from Crypturellus tataupa, assembly GCA_034781795.1. Lineage (NCBI taxonomy): Eukaryota > Metazoa > Chordata > Aves > Tinamiformes > Tinamidae > Crypturellus > Crypturellus tataupa. The sequence goes on along the minus strand of JAWLRI010000253.1, from coordinate 340,581 downwards.
TTGTCAGGACAAATAGCACTTTGGTTATATATACACATATGCAGATGCATTTATAAACTTAAGTGTCACACGTGTTCTAAATACTGGACCTAAACCTCTTAAGTGAAAATCAGTTTTGCAGAAAGAGCAAGTGTGACAAATATTGAACATATACAATTAGAATGAATATGTTGCACTAGGCACTAAGGATAACAATCCTATAGAATATAAAAACAATTTTTTTAATTCTTCTTAGCTCTCGGTCATTCATCCTTTCTTCCTTATGCTAACACTGTTCAAACTATTAACATCATGCTTAATTCTAACTATTCTGAACACCAAGTTCTGTATTTACCATAGACAGGCTTAGTTCTTTAAAGATCTTGTCTAAACTTGACAACTTCAGCACAGGGGACACATATGGGTTTATTATTATTTTATCATTTCTCCAGCTTCATTTTTATTCAGAGACAGCTACTTGGGAAAAAGCCTGTAATTCTACTTTGCTATGATTTGTTTTGTTTCTTGAACAGAGATATTATACAGATATAACTGCATTCACATTTGGTTTTTTTTTTTATTAAGTTATTAGACTTGAAGTAGCCAGATTTCATATATGGAGAAGACTACAGGCAGCCACGTGGGCAAACTCTTCAATTCTATTACTGATTCTTGCATTTTAATGATAGATAAGACATTGCCTTACAAATGCCTTTTCATTTTGTACTAGCCTTCTATGACACTATTTCCATTAATAACTTATGGTAAGCCGAATCTGTCTTACCACAGCAAACCATTGCTATGGTTTCATTAATTATATAGGTATATAGGTTTAGATAAATATATTTCATACTGGCAAATTACAGGCAACTGTGTATATCTGTATATGTTTGTCTGCTAGAGATGCAGAGGGTTTTTTTTTCTTTTTTTTTTTCCCTGCAGTTCTTTTCTTTGGTAAAAAGTATTTATTTTCTCAAATCCAGTCTCCAGAAAAAGAATACTTTGCCACAAAGCACCAATTCAAGTAAACATCATTGTTCTGTTTTGGGGTTTTTTTGTTTGTTTGTTTATTTTAAAGTTATCTTGGCTTCTTAGTGCTTTGCTATCAATTTTACAAAAATTTACAAATTTTACAAAAACTTCACCTTGCAAGACTGCCTTACCTGTCCCAGGTCCTATTTCCTAGAGCAAGAGCTACTGCATAGATGAGACAATGCACAGTGATTGAGATGACATTACTTAGCGAGCAGCTTGACATCAATCTACATGGAAAGAGTGGTGAAGCATTGGAAAAGGCTGCTTTTGGAAGTGGTAGAGTCACCATCCCTGGCAGTGTTCAGGAAACATGTATATTTTATCCCTGATCATGTATGTAACAATTTCAGTAACAAGGCCATAGTATGCTACAGCAGTGTAGAACTTTCAGATTATTAACATCTAGTACATAAATATGTTTTAGTAGCAACTCTTCCCTGTCAAGTTGAAATAGTATACTTTCATTCATTATAGAAATTAAATATTTCTTGCTACATCTTTATAGGATGAAATTTATAATGCAAGTGAGTTAAGTATACTTAGCATACAAAATGTGATAGGATACTAACCTCAAGAGTTCCTCAGTCTTCTTATACTCAAAACTGAAATGTCTCGGACTTTATTATTCTCAGAAGAATACACGATGACTACATTTCTTTAAGGGTAAGGAAAAAAAAAAGTGCAATGGAAATCTGCTTATATTTCCATAGGCAGAGTAGAACTAAAACATACCATCTTGTACATTTGCAAAATATAAAACAAAAGTTTATGCCATCCCCTTTAAAGGTGATAACAATACAGCCCATGAAGAAATAATTCTACAGAAAATTAACATCTTCATGCAAGATGAACTTCTCTGTTGTTCTAGTTATTTAGAAAGGTAAGAAATATCACTTACAAAGGAAACATGACACAGGCACTACTTCCATCTGGGACATAGAAGAAGACTGAGCCTATCTAAAATTCAGAATGATCTGTCCTGCTGAGAAAGCTTACAGCATTCTATCAAACATTATTTGTCCTAATTACAGCTTTAATTTTTTGTCAGTGATGACATCTCAATTTCTTGCAACAAGCAAGAAAAAGTTTTCTAAAAAATTGTTTGAAAATAAAGTTTAAAAATTTTTTAATGAAACGATTCTAAAAAGGTACCTTACATTTTCCTCATGACTAATCTGGCAGAAGAAGCATACCTTTATTTCTTTTAAAAGTAACCCACCTTTTGCTGCTTAAAAGACTACAGAGAGAAAGTGAATTGAACTGTCGTTGCTTATGCTACAATTCTACAGCTGCCCATACTTCTAGCATAGCAAAAGGTTACAAAAGCCTTTCTGACTTCTTCAGGTTGTTTCATAAGAAAGTGGTCATTTCTCATGTGCCAAGGATTTTTTTCCAAAATATGGTCAAAGCTGTACTAAACAGCTGATTCACAATTGCTCAGTATACTGCTTTTACAAGAGAAAACAAACAAACATAAAACACATGCCACACACAAGTGACTGCCTACAAGAAGTCCATGAGGAACAGACTTCTTTTATCATACGAAAAATACGAAGAAACCTGACGGGCAAATTGATAGGTGGAACCACAGATAAATAAAGAAATATTGGAACAGAGGCAGGTAGATTTTTGGCAAGATGACTCAAGCTTACAATTTATTTGGATCTTCCAACCTGTGAACATAAGAATGGCAGAATGCCTTAAAACTCTTATACATCAAGCAAACAAGGATGCAACGGTAAATGCCAAATGCAGCTCTAACCAATATGGAAGCACTTGGAGCAGCACTTCAGAGATAAACCCACATCTTACAAGTGGTGAGTTTTTTATGAACCTAGAATATTTAGGGAAGGCCATTTTGCCTTAGCATGCCTTCTAGATTATACTGTAATAAAGAAAATGCAACCAGGACCTGGCAGTCTCTGAACTCCTGCAGAAGTTGCAACAAAAATGAAACAGAGGCTGGAATAGATGAATCAAGTACAAAGCAAATTTAAGCGTTCCATGCTACTTCATCAAAGTAGATAGTGAACAAAGCCAGATAGCATTATCTTGGAAGAGTATTTTCGAAAGAATAGAAAACACTTCCAGGGCTAAGAATTATCAAAAAAAAAAAAAAAAGACATCAAGGAAAAAGAGGAAAGACAGACATTTTGAAGTTTCTTATCCGGTATGCTGAACACATACACAGAGGATACTTAATGCAAGAATCTGTTTCTCTCTTAAACCTGAGATTCACCATCTGCCTAAAAATGACTTTTAAATGAATTAAAAGGTCAGACCTGATCTTCACTGAAGCCTGTATTGATAATAAGGACAAAAGTATAGTCCTAGGTAAAGGAGAGACCTCCAATACTCACTGCTCTCATTTCTAAAATTTCTTTTGTTCAAGGGGGAATAGACTTTAAATAAAACACTTGCATTTATATTTAGTGTCCTTCTTTAATATAATATTCTACTTTTTTGCACTTTATCAACTCTATAGCTACTTTTGCCAGGTGCAAGATGCCAGACTCCAACTCTGCTACTCAGAGATGTGCATCCCTCTGAAAAGTCCTACGCACTATGACTCTTGACTCAGGTCACCATATCTAAGGTGATACAGGGAGAGAAACCAGTCTATAAAAGGGCATGAAGCCTTAATGTATTTCATACATTTTAGGCTTAATCAAATTTTGTACAGCAACCAACAATAATAGAAAATCTGTTATTCTAAAGAAGTCTGAAGTCATAATAAGACTACACAATACTATACAATTCATTGCTAACCAAATTTAATTTTAAGCAATACATAAAGAAAAACATATCTCTAGTAAAATAACCATTTCATTGGTACTGCTGGGTTGAAACATAGCAAATATACTGTAAGAGCTTTTCTTAGAAAGAGTGGTCCAGCTGGCTATAACATGATAGATTTTGTGCTGTTATTATGAACAGATTGATAAGTATTATTGTACAGATTGATAATGCAGGGAGGAGACAGAGGCAAATGCCAGAAACTCCATGCAGTTTATTTAAGCTGTTTACATTGGCAGGTCTGCACAGCTAGGAAAATTTTCAGGTCTTGAGAAGACAAACAAAGTGACCAAAGAACTTATTACTTACAGGAAAAACAAAAGCCATTGATATATTTCTAACAGAGGGGGAAAAAACATCATTACACTCTATTTTTGTGCTATGGTTATGAAATTCATGGAAATCCCAAGGCCGAGTCTATTTCGAGAGTTCAAAATATAGTACAGTATGTGACAAATCAAGTAAAACCACAACTGTCATAGAACATAAAATAGAATTAAAATATGGATTGACTTTTTAGGTTCACTTTCCACTGAGTTTGTAAGTGAGCATTCATTACTTCTGGTTGCTCCTGCACAGAAAAGTAACTGCCACTAGTGAGAGCACTATGGATCAGGAAATAATAGCAAATAATAACACATGCTAGTGACAAGCACACAGTTCAGTACTTTACAGTGCTCCATAAGAAGTATCTCTTCGGGGAAAGAAAATAAAAACAGAAACAAAACAAAACAAACTCCCACAAAACCACAAAGATAACCAAAGGCAACTGAGCTTTCAGAATTAACTCTCATATCAGTGATGACTGTTATTGAACCAGGCCAGATGATATCAAAGAAAAAGGAAATAAGCAGAAATAGAAGATCATGCCAAAGATAAGAGAAAACTCTCTTAGTTACCTTGGAGCAAGATAATCCTAAAAAAAAGTTATTCACAAATCCTACTAGAACATCACCTCCTTTCCTAATCTCCTATATTACCTATGCTAGCACATTTCTGAAGCTCCAAAAATCCAAATGCTTATTGCAAGAGAGCTGCTGAATTCAGTCCTACTTGGCTGCAGTTCTGCAGTGGCAATAGCAGCCCTAGCACGTGGACACACGCACCTGGGAGGCTCTTCATGCCTTTTCCTTGGGAGATGATCTGGAATATGGTAAAGAAATGAGGGCCATGCTGACAATAAAAAAAAAAGTCCAACTCACAATATTACCAAACACTGATGGAATTCAGGCGAAAACATGATTGAGTGCTTCTTGGACACAGCTTGGACACAGCTGTATTAATACAAAAATACTGTATTTTGCTCTGCCACATACCTGCTCAGGAATGCAGACAGTTAAATCTTGATAAAACGACTGTGGAATTCATCAAAGTTACTTTATATAATAAGGCTACCCCCATTCCTACTGAAAATTTCCCATCAATTGCAGAGAAGACCTAATTTCTTCCACTTTCAGTGTTTTTTAGGAGAAAGAATTTAAAAGAATCTTCTGTGATATGCTGTGTTATTGAACACAGTTTGCTGAGAATATAAATATGTACACACACACACACACACAGAATTTTATCCTATCATTTCTTAACCAAAGTCAGCCTTCCTAGATGTGCTTTTCAGTCTGCAGCACTGAGGAAAATTAATGTCTATCATCAGAATTTCTTGGATGCCTCTGAACTAGCTGTTCACCTTTTAAAACTAACCCCACAGAACTTCACATTTATTTCATTTTCTCCCAAGAAAACTTGTCATATCTACTTCTAGCAGTAAAATCTTTCAGCAAAAACTCCTAAAGCATAGCAGGAATGGTATTTCAGGGAATGTAGGCTTTCTCCGTTAACACCATTGCTACTTTCAAAAACCATTTATACCTTCTACAGCAACACCAGCAAACAATCCAAACCTTTCTATTTTTATATTGCAGGCATATATCAAGAGCAATAATCTGTTGTATAAATTTCTGTATATTAAATGTCATTAACAAAGGTTTTAACTACTGTCATTTTTTCCCCCATCATTTACGACCTCTGCTCTAGTGAGAATGGAGGAGTAATATTGAATCAATTATGAGCAGTGTATTGGCTATCTGACAGTTTCCTGGTGAATCGGGGTCTGCTTTGTTCTAATCACATGATATACCAAAACCTCATTGCTATAATTGAATCTTACAGAAGACTGCAGCAATTTAGAATCATCAGACATCAATTCCCAAGAGCAAATTCAGCAGAACAATAAGAAGCACAAAATATCTTGATAGGCTGCTGGCCTTCAGTTGGCAATAAAATGCCGAAGTTTCACAATTTTTTCCTCCAAAAGAGATACGCAATAATCTACAAAGTTGAAAGTGAGACTGAATGCAACTAGGGGAGGGAAGAAAAAGAAAAAAAAAAAAAGAAAGAAAAAAGAACACTAATGAAAAATGTATTACTTTGATGGAAAAAATTAGACAACAACAAAAATAGCATTAAAGGTATTACTTCAAAGGACAGACTTTATGTTCTTCTCAGCTTTGACTACATCATGGTTAGACTGTGCAATTGCAATGATCTCACATGGTCCTAAGACCATCTCAATGACTATGCAGTGAGACACGGAGTCCTAATGAAGAAATGGTATACCTTATTGTCAAAAGCAAATTATAATCGAGAATTTGCTACTAGTCCTTACTAGAGTTTAGACTAAAACTAAGCAGCACTGATGACAGGGGCAATAAAACCCCCCAGATTTCAAAAATTAAGAAAACAAAATTTCATTTTGGAATATATATTTAAAAAAAGGAAATACGGGAAATAAACTTTATGAGGGATAAGTGAACAGGAAGTTCTTAAATGATGCAGAAAAAAATGTGATAACTGTATTTAATATCACTAGTTTGTTAGGCAATCTATACTACCTATTGAATACACAAAAACAAGGCAAGCAAAAGGTGTGGCAGCAATCTCCAGAGAGATACATGCAACAAATCAGGGCTCTACAAAAGAAGAATTGTTTGAATAAAATGATAGAATCTTTTCTTCTCATTAATTGTGTTGCCTTTACTAGTTCTTTCCAAAATACACTGTTGTTTATCATAATATGCAGTCACTTGGCTACAGGAGAACAAATTTCTTAATATCTTTTTATCCACTGTTTCCAAAGCACAACTTCAACAAAGCAGAACTAGACTACTGTATTATCTCTTTGGAAAACTTGTTAAAAAATCTTATTTTTGAAAATCTTTACAAAATTTTAAGATTTTAAAAATCACCTTTTAAAATTCTTTATTATTTTCCCTGAACTCTACATATATGTGTAAAACCATTTCTTTTGGCATTATTGTGCAAAACTTAAACTGAAGAGCATAGCAATTCTTTAAAAAATTGTTTTTGAAGTAACAATTATTGTCTAGTGGATTGTTATGTGTACCACATTATCTATCAGAGTGTTCATCATTAGCCTCTCCTCTGTATAGTTTCATTTATTCTAATAATTCAGAAATGTTTCACAAACAGCAAGAATTATGTAAAAAGACGTTTCATTTTAGCTTCCTAGTCCTGTCAAAATACTATCTTCTTAAAATACAGGGAAAAATGCTCAAAATGCATTTGTGAAAATGAGCCTATTTCTAGCATTGTAACACATTGCACATTTTGGCCAACTATTTTCCAGTCAGCACCAGAAATTTCATACCATATGTCCATCTCTCATTAAGAATGGATACTTATTTTGTTTGAAATAGCAACCATAAGAATTAATGAGTAATCAGCAATTATGTGATATCACACCAACTATCTTTGGGTCCTTTTCCCCCCTCCAAATTAGCACTTTGGACTCTGCTTCAATTCAAAATGACTCCTTGTCAGCCTTAGGCCTTGGATCATCCAGGAAAAATAGCAAAGTGCTAACTTTGCACCTGTCCCACTACACTCTAAGCCTACCTTTTCATTACATCAGTATATAATACATTTTAATCAGTGCTTGTGGTGATAAAGAGGCAGTAAATTCCGACATTACACAGAAGGAAGGACCTATTTTTTAAAATTGCAAGTTAGGTGCTGTACCAAGGATCTATAAACTTGCAAAGATCAGATGTAATCCAAATCCTATTACAGAGCAGCGGCAGCAAGAATACCAAACAGAGCAGCTGTTGAAAGAGCAAGTATTTGCACTGCCCATGCTTTCTGCAGATTTATCTCGGACAAATTCCCTCATGCTGCTGCTACTGGGTTGTTGGAGCGAGACCCAGCAGATGGTTAATCAATCCCAAAATGCCCTTCAGGAGCTGTAACAGCTGTGTGTGGTCAGCACTAGTAAGCTCATCCAGAGGAAAGGCGCACCAGGAGCATGCACACACAATGGTTTCCTTTCCCTGTTACAGTGAAATCAGCCTGCATTTCTTTAGCTCCTGACTTTCCAGCATGAATTCAGTAAGACTTCTACAGTGCTCTTGTGTGAATAGTCTGCCTATAACAATAGCAATTTATTAGTGGGGAGTTTGATAACTAAATTGTTTTTTTCCAGCTTGAGCAAAATATACATTCCTCAAATGGAATATAACAGAACTTCAGACATTAAGCTGAGGAAATCTCTAAAAGTTGCAAATAACGTATTCACTAGGCCTCAAGTGCACCCCTGAACTCTTGTAAACATACTTGGGTTTTCCTTGCTTCTCAGTAACTGAAGTCTTCCTTTCCTTAAAACAGTAGCATCTTCCATACACATGCATTTCATGCTTTCATTTAAAACTATCACATAGTTCATTTGAACCATCAGATGTAGATTCTCAAGCATAATCAGTAAATTGAATAGAAAGACCAGTAGCCCCAAATAAGAGGCTAAGGAAGCACTGATACTTAGTACCATAATACAGCACAGCAAAATGTTTAGAGCTATTTCTGCATGCACTGAGGCATAAAGAACACCCAGAATCTCTCACAGTCTACCCTCAAAGGATAGGACCACAAAATGTATCAGAACTTCATATATGCTTGGAAAACACTCAGCTTGCAGCAGAACAGTCAACTGACTTTTTAAATTTCTTGTTTCAATAAAATAAGGCACTCTATAGCAACTCATAATTGCTTTTATTATAAGATGGAAAAACATGTTTTCATAAATAATTATTTTAAATGTGCCTAGCATTGGCAAAATCTTTTGATGAGTTCTCTCCCTCCCTAAACATTTCTGATAATAGAATTTAGAATTTAAGTTTGGACTGAAGGAGGAAGGTTGCTTGCAGGAGAATTTCTAACCACACTTACCAGCTCCATCAGAAACTTAGGTAAAAAGAGTTAAAAGTAGTAAACATTATCGGATGGAGTGGTATGGTAAAGGAAGGAAGAAAAGAAACATTAAATTCTCCTACTGTCTCTTCTGAGTAATAAAATAATAAATCAGGTATATCAGTGATTATATAGCTATTTGAATGTTTTAGAAATGCAGAGAACAGTGTGTACAAATGCAGAGAAAAGTCTCACTATATCAGTCAGTGCTTCAATTTGGTTCATCCTTGGGGATCAGTCTCAACCAAGCCAAGCCAATTTGCCCAGCCACCATTATTAGACTATTGCAGGTAGAATATGTTCTTTGAAAACAAATAGTGTTTTAATTGCTTTATCAAACAATTCTTATGTCAGATAATGTTTTCAGAATTGCATCAAATGCATATATAGTATCACAACTCCGAGTAAAAGCTATCGGATCTGTTCTGCAATATATAGGGTTATTTCCCCACAACATTTTAGTGTGGAAAAGAACTGTTTTATTTAACTCTCTTCCTGTACATCATATACAAGGGGTTTCCATCATTTGAGAGACTACTTTACAGTCTACCATAATTCACTGTCAGAATATACTCTTTCAGTTTGATTTCATTGCTCTTACTTAAACCTTTGGGAAAAAAATTCACACAGCATAATTCCTCTCCACACATAGTGTTTACATTCTTTGGATGCCTGTGGCCCTGATCTTCTCCATTAGTCATTCCTTAGCCAAGCCCTTGCCCATATTTACTACTTCAGTATATCCTCTTAAGCCAATTCTCCTAGACCCTTGATCATTTTTATGTTACAAGAGTATGCTTAGCTTTGTTTTTTTTCTAAGGAGCCTCCACCTGGAGAAAATGGAACATTCTTTTTTTATATCCTTACAAATAAATGTACATCATCAATATAATGATCCATGGGCATATTTTTCAAGCAAAACTGCATATGATCCCTTAATACTATACAACAAGCTATCAAGTTGCAATATCAAGAGTTATTTTGTTCCTATATTGCTTATTCAAGTAATAATCAAAAATATCTTACACCTTGTGTAAGAATAGTATGTCTCAACGGTTTATCCTCAAGGCTTATTTCAAGGCTTGATATCCATGGACATCAAAAAAATGAACAGGACCTTCTTTGTATTTCTTTAATACAGGCAATTATTGCCTATGCTAAAGTGGCAAGTTTTGCAGAGCACAAAATAGATTATCTTTAAATTACTTCCTGAAAACACAATGTCTCATTTGGAATTATTAATGGATATCTTAAAGAGAAAAAAAAAAAGAAAATCAAAGTAGCTGGTAGGGTGGGTTGAGGGGTAGGGGGGAAACACCAATAGGAAAGTTCTTGATTCTATAATGTTATAATATAAGCAAGTGTTGATTTTACAATTTGATAAAGGTTGTTTAATATTGGGTAGGGTAAAACATTGGACTTCATTCTTGGATTTCCAAAAAAAGAGTGGAAGAAAAGAGGAATAGGAGAGATAAGTATCACAAAATAAACTGGATATATACTCAAGCTATATTGAGAGTATTAGACATATTTATGTTCTTATGGGTTCTCCTCCCAAAGAATACATGGAGATAAATTTCAAACTCTGCCAAACACCATTTTTACTCTTCTAGTAAAAACTAGGATTAATGTTTTATTATTGAGAAAGATCTCAAAAGGAGTAGTTGTGAAACAGATAAATAAAAAATATCCTACTGTTGGTAAACTTGGAAACAAAGCAATAATTTTAAAGGCATAGTGGAATGTGCAATATGCTCTCTCAAGTTTTTCAGGCAAAGTCAAATTATTTTGGTTTGAAACGGTTCCACAGTGCCCTACTTCACAGAAAGTGTTCTGGGTTCTCCTGTTTACTCATATAGGTGAGGTCACTGAGCAAAGCATATTTCCTGTGATGCAACCTTTCATCTTATTGAGTTTATGGTATTGAAAGGGATATAGCCCTATCCTTGAGATTTATGCATAAATAGGACAAAAGAATTAAGTGCCCAAACTATGACCCCAAGATACAGCAACAGAATTATAGTACTATTCTAGTGTTCTATGGTTTTCAGGCAGAAGAATATGATCTTTCTGTTGCAGCAGCAGCAGACTTCCCTATTGTCAACAGAAAGCCTCTTCTACAGCAATCAAAATCTTTTCTTAGAATAAAAAGCATTCAGTGGACGACTCAAATTTATAAGCTCATAAAAAATAGTAAGCTTAAAGAAAATACGCATAGATGCACAGCAAGATGGGCTCCAAATGTCCAAGTGTCCAAATAAACACAAGTTTAGTATGTAAACAGGAACCGTTACATTCACATTCATTAAAATTCCCAAGAGGATGAATGAAGTCTGAGATCTGATGAAAAAAATAAATCAAATGCAAGGCCTTTCCGTTTAGATTTCTCATTTCCCCATTTGACAAGTCTTAAGAAAGCCACAGACAGCTGATAAAATATACAACAGAATTGTCTAGTTTGAAAAGCACTGCTTTACCTAAAAACAAAGACCTTTTCTTGAAGGAGGCCATCCCCAGATATTTATATAACCAAAAACATCTAGACAGAGGAAACAATACTAAAACTTCATTCTTCAGTGTGTCAGATACTTGGCTGTTTTTGTTGTGTGGATTTACGCCTTCACTAGAGGGTATCAAACATATGGGGTAGAATAAGACTGCAGATGCAGCTGGGCCAAAACATTGGTAAAACCAAACTTCCAATATTTGAGGCAATACAGAACTTAATACTGATTTTGCAACCTGGTTCTGTCCTGAAAATATATAAATAAAAAAAATATATAAAATATAAATATATAAAATCATGCTTTTCCATGCATATTGGACAGAAAGACAGATAATCTGGAGTCCCTGGTTGCTCTGAAAAAAAACATCTACTTATTTTCAATTTTACCTATTTTATTGAGAGGAATTACCAACTCATTGCTACTGCATCTTATCTGTTTAAAAAAAAATACACATTCTCAATGAAGAAAATATTTTTTTCCAAGACAGCTCTATGAATTTTCTTTTGAAAGAACCTTTGTTGAATCAAAGCCACAACTTTCAGCAGACTGTCTGAGGATTTTGAGGAGCAGAGGCCCATACTGTTCAATACTAAAAGATAACAACAGACAGCTGCTGTACTGGATGAATCTCTTACAAGAGCTACACCTCTCCGACACCTTCATCTTTTTGGCTCATCTTTGATATTGCACAGCCATGTGCACCAGCCATAGCTTGGTTGAAATATACTCTTCTTTCTACTCCAGAATAAAGCACAAAGCCTGGCAGAAAATCTCGGTAACATTTGATCATGTCACCTTCACTAGCAAAAAGCTATAATGATGGAGTTTGTCCCATCTTCCATTTTAATTTTCTGAATACAAGCTTGACTATGAAGGCACTTGAGGGATTTCTTACAGTTTTACTATTAAAACTTCTATTTGTGTTTAGCCTACAAGAAAACAAAAGTATTTCATTTCAAGAACTGAAATGTGCTTTCCATTTTTTTTCCATGCTTTCTTTCATTAAACTCATTAAACTTAAACTTATAGATTTAATTCATCAAGCATCCACTACTGAACACAATAAGATTATTCAGAAAAGAATTATTTAGTTCTGTTTGGATATAAATAATAGCCATACTTAAACAGAAACAATTGAAAAGGGATAATAAGTACCTTTGAAAGCATAAGCATTTCACTATTAGGTAATTAGAATTTAGCCAAAAACATATATTAATTTCCCAATACACTCTGAATGCATTTGAATATCAAGATATAAAACATTATATGAACTAGACAGATGCTGGGTCTCAGCCAGCACTTCTATGGATATTCTGGATTAATGAGCTCTGTATTTACTCATTATATTAGGATTTTGACATAAAGATGCTAAACAGCATGGAGAAATACTGACCATAGATTATCATGTAAATTTAAAAATGGTGTGTATGTGTGCACATGCACACACACATATAAAATCCATATTGCGGTCAGACATGAAAGTTACCAAAAGGTACCGTTTAGTACCAAAAATCAAACGCCAACAATATACCAATACTTTCCAACATACCATCCAAATACCAAGTATTTTTCGATATTTCTTTCCTATGTCCAGGAAATGCTGCACTGCAGCTAATGTCATGTCTTTGTATTTGCTAGTTGACAGCAACTGTGCTTGTTTCTTGTTTTGAAGTCAAAAGATTAATAGCGGTCAGATCCTTAGCTGTGGAGCACATCAGGACACATTTTAGTGTCACTCTAACATTTCCCCCCTATAAAGAACATGTCCTTGAACAGGAAAAGGACAAAAAGAGAAAAAGTAAAAGCTCCTGATTAATTAAGACCTCTGCTCTGATCTTTCACACCTCTAAAGATGGTTTTCTAGCTTTTCCTAGAAAAAGAAGTTTCCTCTAAGCACAGAAAAGGTGCAAGAGTTATTGAAATTGCACATGTTTATTGTTCCTCAATATCAGATTTTTTTTTTGTCTTTACAGAAAACAGGCTGCATCTTCAAATATCACTCGCAAATTTGGCCATTGAACTTAATAGGTGGTGCTTTTTTTCCCCCACTAAGCTTTAGCCTTCTTTTTTGCATTATATTTGGAATTGAAGGACAATTGAAAATTTGACTTTTTTTTATATTAATACAATCACTGCCTCAGCCTAACTTAGTTTATGCAATAAACAGGCATTTGTTGGTCAGTCTTTTGGGATAATGTTCATCATCTTCCTACTGGTTTTGAAGAAGGGAAAAAAAAAAAAAAAAAAAAAAAGAAGCTTCTGCAAAGCCCATAGAGTCACAGAAAATGGAAGCTTATTCCTTATAACATTGACTTTTTTAAAACCTGGGTAACAAGCACTTGGATAATGCAGGGGTAAAGGGTTGCAATAAAGCAACAATACATAAAAAGTGCCCATTGTACCAAGGCTATTAATCACTAAGTGGTGGCAGCCTAGAAGAGCAAGAGAAAATTAAACCATTATAAATGAAGGATAATGGATGTCTGACAACGTCATGTTCCATTAAGTGATCTACCCAGCACACTCTTGCTGCCCCTGTAACCTCTGGCATCAATTTCCATAGCAACAAATGGCAGTGTTACCAGCCAGAGTACATCAAGCAGCAGAAAGAACAAGCTCTAAAGGTGGAGTTGAAAAAAAAAAAGCTCTATTATATAGATATTAATATATATGGTACAAGAACAAACTGAAGGGAATGTCTCAGCAGATGTATTACCATACACTTATGTATTATCACATATGTTAAATCACTCTTCCTGAACCCAGCACCAAGAGGTCATTCACATTTTGTACCAGGGAACCCCAAGAAACACCCTCCTGGACATCTGTGACATCTCCTGGATGCTCCATTTGCAACACTGCTGTTTCCTACCCTCCATGGACCTGCACAGTGACATGGTAGGCAGTCCAGCTTTAACACCAGTCAGAGGGAGGAACCCAATACAATTTGTTCCCAATCACACAAAACATGATTTTTCTACAGCTCCAAGGTATAGGCTTTTGTCTTTGCCTTATACCATAAAGGCTTCTATTTGACCATTAGTCCCCAATGCAGTCTCGGTAACAATCAATTAGTAGCCACTGCAGATAGGAAGCATTTATGTATGCAATTACATTAGAAGGTTTTATCATTTACTGCAGTAGTTTGTCAGTACACAAAGATCTCCAAAATCTAGGAGAACATACTAAAATAAACAACAGAATTTCCCTTATTCCTGACACTACATTACCTTGAGGTTTCTTACAGATATTTGTTGTATAATATATTGTCTTTGTAATTTATCAGTTACTGCATGAAAGCATCAGCTAAGATCTTCCTGAGTTACTGTAAAGCCTTTATATCCATGCGTATTGTCAGTTGCTTGTTGCCTCTTATGTGGTCAGAAGTTTTGTATATGAGAGTACCTAAATAGGCCAGGTATTTTTCAAATACTCAACAAAAAGAGTCCTTTTGACAATAACAAGACAAAAAAGCATCCATCTTCTTTTTTTCCCCAAGATGTCACATAGTATAAAGCCTCTAACATTTTCTTCCTGACCTTATTTCCTTATATTCCTTCATGACAGTGGCACCCAGAGATTAACAGGTTTCAAAAAAGTCTTTGCAAAAGGACAGGCTCTTTAGCCAGTGCAGACCAAACAGCAGCAGAATAACAACAAATTCCCAAAGCTTACACTGAGTTCCCTTCAGAAACAGAAAATGGTTTGTAAATGTTGCAGGAGAAATGTTTTGGCA
Source organism: Crypturellus tataupa (assembly GCA_034781795.1). Lineage (NCBI taxonomy): Eukaryota > Metazoa > Chordata > Aves > Tinamiformes > Tinamidae > Crypturellus > Crypturellus tataupa. The sequence continues at coordinate 325,272 of JAWLRI010000253.1, read as the reverse complement.
ATTATTTACCCAGTGGATTTAGCTGACCTGTTTGAGCCTTTAAGCCTGGAAGACAGAACAAATTCAGCTACTGAGGTGCATGTAAACCCACATTTTTCCTAAATAGAGCTGGGGAAGACTTGAGTGTTAGGGTCAAGTGTTAGGGAAAAAGTCAGTAACGGTGGTCACTGAAGATATTTCAAGCTTTCAGAAGCTACACCAGAGAGAGATAGGCGCTTCTGGAACAGAAGCCACTTCTTACTGCCTCGCTGCTTCACTCGGGTGAAGCCTCTTCTTCTACAGAGTTACATTCAAGTGAGGCAACTTACATGGTTGGTGTAGAACAGAAGCCTTCTGGGAACACAGGTACTCTTCCAGCTACCAGAATGCCCCTCACTGCAGAGGACAAGGGGAGACCATTAAAATAATTAAGAAGCTAAGGCAAATACATTTTTTTCACTGCTTGACAAGCATATAAGTTACTTTTGAAAAAGTTATTAAAAGTCAAGGGTCTTAAGTTACTTTAATGGAGTTGATTGATAGCTTTACTACCAGCTTTCTTAAAAACATATCTGATAATTCTGAATCTCCATTTGAGATTCCAGAAGGATTTACTTACTGTCTTGTAGTGTAACCAAAATGCGTTTTTTAATACTAAAGTTATTACTATGGATTAGTTTATGCTCAAATTTCCCCAAGCGATAGCTAGTGACAGTGACATTTTGTTTGCAGAGGTGTTATAAGGATTATTTCTTTACGACTAATATTACATTTTGAAATATTTTAATTAATAATATAGAATCACAGTGTCTTATATGGAACAATTAATAAGATGGTCAAAATGTAAGTTTTATTTTTTAAAGACTTCACAAAATTCATCAGGCTCCATTACTTTTGGTAATAATTTAGAATCATTTTCGTAAAAACATGTTAGCCTTCATTCCTGTAATGTTTCATTGGACTTTTCTATTAGGAACTGAATAAAAGAAGTATACTCTCTTTTAAAGAGACTAATCAGCTTTAGGGTTGCCATTTGTTTTAACAGACAAACTTGCTTTAAATAGTGTAAGCATTCCAGGGATATTATATAAAATACTACCATTTCAGAGAAATATGTCATTTCCTTCAAAGGCTTTCAGTTCAGTCACTGCTTTGCTCACTCTGTGACTCTTAGTCCTGCACAGAAACACACAGTCCAGTGAAGAAATTAAACTGCATTATAGTAAGGATATATTCCAGGTGTTGTTGATTGACAATCTGGGCAGTAAACTCAATTCCCTAAAAGTTCACCTTTGAAAGACAGTAAGTATAAAATCAGAAACATCAGATGACTTCTTCAATGTATTAAGAAGCTGCAATAACTGCCACCACATACTTATCTGGCCTCTAATTAATATCACTTGTATTAATATTATCTTAAAAAAAATACATAAATATTTGTATGAAATATTTTCCCTTCTTTATGCTCTAATATTTTGATATCAACAGAAGCTGATAAGTTAAAATACTTCTTTCCTCTCCCGCCTCCTCAACAGAGCACATAATTTAAGCATGTAATTTATGAAAGACTTGAATCTGTAGGTATCTGAATTATTATTCAGGTTTTTATCTGTAGGAATTTCCCATTAGGTTTGATAGAATGTGTGGTGCTCATTTATAAGCACAGACATTACTGTCCAGTATAATTCATAATGGCTTTTTAATTGCAAAGCCTATTCATAGCTTTTAAGGTGCAGAAACACCAATTTTATTTTGAAGACTATGTACTTATTCCATTGGTAATTATTAAAATACTAAGGAAAATAATGCTGCTGCTAAATCCAGTTATTTGATTCTAAACACCTAAAGCATTAAAAAAAAAATCTGCCTAGGCTCTCTACCACACACATCACTTTATGATTACTAATCACTACTGGTTTCAAGATTCAAATTTAAATGTTCTGTATGAAAGATATTCCTATATTACCTATAAGTCTGAGGCTACTGGATTTATTCCAGAGGAAAAAAGATATTTACTTTAAACTGCTGGTTATTCTGAGGGAGACACAAAAAAAAGAACCCTGCCCTGACCACAGCTGCATGATAGAATTTTCCAGTAAGGTGTTTCTATGTCTCGTTCTGCTGGGAGAGATGAAAAATGTTTCATAAACAAAATCATTGGGATAACTCTGAAACAGGAACCAAGTCAACTAATGAGAGGAGGAAAAAGTGTTTTCTAGGTTAATCAGAAGAAAAATAGTCCGAGCCTTCTGCAAATAGGATCCTGCCAAAAATAGAAACAGATTTTCATTACTATAATACTTAGAAAACCCACACTGGCTGCAGGACACTAAGTTTCTGATATTATCATACAAAAGCAATCATGAGAAGGTAACTGAGGGGCTACACCAAATATAGTAGTCTACAGTTGATGTATTTCTTATATTAGAAAGTATAGAAATCTGAATTACTTTGTCTTCCCTCTAGCTACTTCAGCCTGACTCTGCTCAACAGCCACTCACGGTAGACAAAGGTTACCTGGACTCAGAATTACTGCCTTAAGTTTTCACACTGACTGCTACTTTAGTAACAAATCTGTGTCTAATTATAAAGAAGTATCCTTCAGTAAGACAAGGGTACTTTTCCTACTGGTAAGAAGCAGCTTAAGAAATCTAAATTAATATTTAATTACTTACATAATCAAAGTTCTTTTTTTTTAGCCTAGAAGTGAAATAGTTTCTAATGAAAGCTATTATATTTTTAATACACCTAGATATAAACATTGCTTCTTTTAACTTTTTAATCTTCATACCTTTCCATAGCCTACAGAAAACAATCACTGTGCCAGCTATAAAGGAGCTACCATGTGAATTGTACCAGACATCCTCATGCTGCATAACAGCACTCAAAAGTTGAGATTGTTCTACAGCACCCAGCTGGGGTCAAGCAGTCTTTCAAAAAATATCCGCATAGGGGATTTTCCTCATCTCTCTTGAGTTTATTTCATTTTATAGTCCTTACTAATTCTTTCTTCACTCCTAGTTGAAGACAAAAATGAAAGAACCAATTCTAGACAAATAAAATATTTGCCCAACCTCTTTTGAAATAAGTCTTCTTACTAGTGACACTAGTTCATGCTCTTTCTCTTACAGTTATGCTTAGTTTTAGATAACCCACCACTACAGAACTCAGAATTACCTAGCAAAGTACTGCTCTGGGTAGTCACAGTTAGAAAGAACAATTTCTAATATTAATAATATTTAGATCATTTATATTTTTTTCCTGTGGCATTCCACCTTCTGAATTTATTTCTAACTGAGAAAATAAGGAAGTTAATAATCTGATTTCTTAATATTATCATACTCAGACATAAATAATTGCATAATTATTATATAATAGCTATTAATGAACAGGGGACGAGGTTGGGCTCATCACCAATACTGTCATATTTCACATTCTATTATTATGGGCCTTTATGCTCTATGATGTGCAAATTATATCTACTCTTATATCTACATTACAGCTGCCTACATTTTCCTTTTCACAGAATCACAGAATGGTTGAGGTTGGAAGGGACCTCTAGAGATCACCTAGTCCAACCCCCCTGCTCAAGCAGGGACACCTAGAATATGTGGTACAGGGTGGCATCCGGGCGGGGTTTGAAGATCTCCAAAGGAGGAGACTCCACAACCTCTCTGGGCAGCCTCTTGCAGTGCTCTGTCACCCTCATAGTAAAGAAGTTCTTCCACATATGGAGATGGAACTTCTTGTGTTACCCCTTGTCCTGTAACTGGCCACTATCGAGAAGAATTTGGCCACATTCTCCCTACAGTCACCCCTCAGGTACTTGTACATGTTGATCAGATCTCCTCTCAATCTTCTCTCCTCCAGACGAAACAGGTCCAGCTTGCTTAGTCTTTCCCCATATGATAGATGCTCTAGTCTCTTAATCATATCCTGACCGTACACTCTCTAGAAGCTGCATGTCCCTCTTGTACTGGGGAGCCCAGAACCGCACACAATACTCCAAGCCCGGCCTCACCAGAACTGAGTAGAGGGACAGGATCACCTACCTTAACCTGCTGGCAACACTTTTGCCATTTTTAATGGATAATGATCGTCCTTTCTTATATCTGGGTAAAAAAATATTTTTTTCAGACACATCTAAAAGGAAGGTGAGACTTCACTTCTCAGCTCCAACTTTCATACTTTGTCATGCTCAGTGATAGGAAAATCAAAAGAATCACGGAGAATGCTACTTCACAAATACCTTGCAACAAATAAACATACCAACAGGCACATATGCTTTAGGTCACAGTATTCATCAGTCCTACAGCTATAAAAGTGTCTTTTAAAAGCAGAGGATAACACACTCTGCATATTTTTTTCACCTAGATGAAAAGTTCATTCATATGCTCTAAACCACTCAATGTTTTGCTTTTAAGTGGCTCTTGAAGAACATCTGCAAATGCAGTGACCCACCAGGACAGCAGAAAGGGCACTTGAATCTAAAGAGAGTCCTCACCTGCTGATGACACCAACTCTAAGTAGCATGCCAGTCCAGAGAAACAAAATTATCACTTTTTTCTCTTTAGCAAACACAAAATGGTGAAAAAAGCATAGCTGCATCAAGGGCATTTGTGTAGGGATGTGAATTGACTACTCAAAAAAACTAAAAAAGCTTGTTACAGGTTCTAGCATTTAGGGAATTAGTGACTTTTTAAACTTCCCAGTGTGATGCTATAACTTGCTACCTCTATGCTGCTGAAGTTTATTGAAACCCCTGGTAGGTAACTCCACAGTACTCCATGCACCATGAAATTTAATTACAGTTAAGAAAATTAGGGTTGAGTTTAATTACTTGTGTGCACTTTGGATGAGGCATAGTCTGTCTAAGCATGTGACTTGCAGTGGTCTTGACTTTCAGATGGAATGAATTCACTTACTTTTTACACATTTCCTTTCCTTTTGGCTAGAGGATAGTTGAAATTAATTTATCTGCTGAGGATACTTTATAATTCCAAGAAGGAGCGGGGAAAAAAAAAGAAGGGGAGTAGAAATTGAAAGAGAAACATCAATGTTCTACTAACCCTGCAGAAAAAGAAACACTTGCTCTCCCCTACAGAATAACCAAGAAAGAATTCCACAAAAGGTCAACATAATTCTATTGTTGTTTATGCACAATGCTGGAGAACACACACGCACACGCACATACAAAAACACGCACACACACACCAGATATACAAATTTTGTCCCTTTTCCTGTAAGGCAACCAATCTGAGCTTGCAAAATGATCTGGGAAAAATTACAATAAACTGCTATCTAATTCATAACCAATTTTAAACATATGTGTTTCCCTTTCTTCAACCAAAGGAAAGAACACAACACTAAATAGGTGAGTTATACTGTCCCATCACAGTTCAACAGCAGTTAAATGTCCTTCTACCCTTCCAGGCTTGTTGCTAGCTGAAAGACTCCACAGTGTTCTTTTTGAATATATATTAGAAATCTCTTCTATCCTCTTAAATGCAATACTGTGACCACTGTTCATTACTTACTGGCACTGAAAAAAAGTAATGATGACGTACAGCTGTTTTAATATTACTCGTGCTAGCTTCCTCAAGTTCTTTTCCGTGGAGCACACCATTTGTAACAAGTTGCAATAATATCCTGAATCATACCTACTCCCCCCAGCAAATGAAGAGCTAAACAAAGAAAACATGGTATCTCAGGATGCAGCTACTGCAGTCAGTTTTACAAGTGACTGCCTATAATAAAATAATTTTCCTGCTAAAATTAGCAAGTAATTTAAGTATATGGTGAAGAAGTAACGTAATTTGTTAGGTGAAAAGTATTCTTCTTTCTTCACTAGGCTAAAGCAGGCTCTGCCCCTTGCTGCAGCAAGACATAATGAGAAATGAAGGAGGAGGAAGAAGGATTTATCAAAAAAAAAAAAAAAAAGCCACAAGAGACACAAGGTAGGAGGGAACAGCAAAGTAATAACATATCTTAATTGTTCAGTGTGGATCCTTTCTGCCTCTTGGGAAGAAAGGCATTACACACTGTGTTTTTAAATCAAGTTTACCAATTGTAAAACAGTCTCTGTACTCCTTTCATTGCATTTATTTAAGCAAACAGCAGAAAAAAAAAAAAAACAGAGAAACAAACAAAGAGAAAAAAAATAGTCAACCCTGCCAGTGGTTCTTCATCTGGCACCTGGTATTGTCATGGTTTAAACCGATCACAGAGAATCCTACGTTTCAGTAGATTTTTTAAAAACACTGTTATCTCAATAGCCCAGCTCAGAGAAAAAAAAAAGAAAGAAAAAAAAAGACAGAAAACAAAAGACCAAAAATAACATCTTTATACTGTCTTTGCTGATAAAGGAATAATACTTCTATTGTCTACCTCCGTATTAATGATAATGTTCAAACACTGAACCAAATTTTACACTTTTATACCTTCAGAAAGATTTGCAATATCACTGACCAGGCAAAAAAAAAAAAGCGTATCTTGATTCATATCTACCCGACTTCTTACAAAGTAAGATACAAAATCACTACCCAGTGAAGACAGGCATAGGCATGACCATGGAGTTACAGATTACATGAAGTCAAAACCTATGGAGAGAGCTATTATTGTTGATAATGCAATATCAGTATGTAATCAAAAGAATAAAAAACAATGCCATATATTCATTCAGATAAAGGTGACAGCTCTGAAACACTTTTAATTCTACGATCAGCAGGCTTCATTTAATCATCTCCAATATTTGCAATTCCAAGAAAAAGAACTTATTGACAGGCATGAAACTACAAACACTTAACAAACATAAACTCATAGACTTTTTGTTACAAGAGCACTTTTTCTGGCATATGCTTTACTGAAGTCTCTTTGGCCTACTGCACTTCAGTTCCTAACAACAGCCTAACCTAAGGCATCAAGTCTGTTGCAGTGTATTTTCCATACTATTTCATTAGGAGTCTAATAAAACAATGAGAGATATCAGATTATCTAAGGAAAGATAGTGCCCCTACAGACCACTCTCCCTTCCCTTCTAGTTGATAGGCAAAGGAACACAATTTACTTCACTTCTTATCACCAGAGCAGACCACGCAACCTTAGCACTTCCAAAAGGTAGCAATTTCCCCAAAGCAGTAGCATCTGCTCCTTATAAAACCATTGTTCTTCCTCCCCAGAGGAGTCCATACATGACCTCCACCTCCCTCACACCTTTTCCAGCTCACCTAGACTCTCCTCAGGTGATGGCCCTTTAACACTTTCATAATCAACATTTTGGGGATTGTTCCCCATCCTAAAAGGTCAATGAAAGTAAGTCTCTCTCTCTCTCTTTTTTTTTTTTTTTTTTTAATGGCAATCTTTTATATTTCCAGGAGACTATGTTTCAATTCCTGACTTTTCAGTGCTACTACTTCACTCCAGAATGTGGAGATGTTTTCTCAATGGGAACACAAATATTTTCCATTAAATTGCTTAGTGGAATCATGTGAAAGGAAAACATGGTGCCTTAAAATTAAACATGTTAGTACTTCAAAGCACTCTTAATTACCACCAATGAAAAACCTCTTTCATGTACAATGTTAGAAAATTTGGAAATCATCTATCTGAGAATTCTCTGTAAAGCCTCTGCACAAAAGATGAAATCCAGGTCCCTTCATATGTGGCTCAGTTGCTTTGCAAGCTTAGTTGGATGAACTCAACAACACAGGGAAGTGGGCTGGATCTCTTCAGTTGACTTACTCTGGCCTAATCCAGCACATTCCTAGCAAACAACAAATTGTAGTTTCAATACAGCCTCTGTTTGGATCTGCCGTGGCCCCAACAGCCCAGAGGATACTTTCTCAAGTCCTTCCCAGCCTTTGTTCCCACATAGTGTGACAGGCATCAGCAAGTCGACAGGGACTTATTAATAGTGATCCTTCTGTGGGCAGGCAGTTATCACCTCTTTCTCTCCATAAAAGGAGTCTTAGGTCTTAGTAGCTTTTGCACTTCATCTTACTGACAGTGATTTGTTAGAGATTTTCTGAACACTATCTAGTAGATCTCTTTGATGAGGACACACAGCTGACTCTTCCGAGACCCTGTAAAAACCTCCCAACTGGACTCCCTATCTGCTGTGACTCAACAGAAAAGTACATTAAAAAAATGTGCTTAGCAAATAGATAGCATTTAATTACCCTGAGTAATAGTAAAAGGTTTTAAAAGTTACTCCATGGCAGTGAGAAAGCCTTTATAGGAGCCAATGAAATGTTTACTTCAGAAGATAGATTTTGAAAAAACTTTGTGCTAAATGCTCTGTGCTGCTTGGAGCATATATTCTAGCACTTTCTAAATAAAATCCTTATAACATTTAAACCCAATCTGTAGCTTATTAACTCAGTTCTTCCATAGACATATTTTATATTTCACATCCTTTCAGGAAGTTTTACCTTTAGAAAAGTATAGATCTATTTAACATGTATTTAGTGATAATAAAATTACAGACTAAAATTCTTATTTCTCTCACTAGAGATAAGCAGTCTACATGTTTTTGAAGGCAGACTGAATAGTGTTCAATGCCTTGTCTATGCACAGAAAAAAAGCTAGAAATGAATTCATATTTAATTAAGGATAGGTTTTTTTAAACCATTGAGTTAGTGACAGTCAAAATGGCAAAAAGACAATACTGCGCAAAAGTAACAGAACAGCAGAAAATGTAACTGAGAGACCAATCCATGGTAAGCCTACATCCCCAGTTCAGCATATCATTCTCATTCCTCCTGCTTAAAGATTAGAATTAACCAAATCAAGAAAGTGAAAGGGACAATCACAAACTAGGTAATACATGGACCACAAATATGGATGAGAGACTAGACAGGAGACTGAGATGTTTCACTGTAGAAAAGAAGTGCAAAAATAAGGCAACAGTCTATCAAATCATGAACTATGTGCAGAAGGTAAAGAGAGAGAAAAAAGAAGATGGAGAATAAATATTTGCCCTTCCTTCCAGTACAGATACACCTGAGAAGGCAGTAAACTTATCAGGCAGAAGGCTTAACTAAAGCAAAAAGTAAGTATTTTTTTATAATATGTTAATGACAGAACTCTGTGCATCAGGAGACTTTGGGATCCAAAAAATTAAAAAGGGATTACACAACCACACAGGTAATATGTCCATTCATGTCTGTTAAACTTTCTGGTCTGCATAAAATTGCTAGCTAAGAAAGTCTCTAAATTACAGGGTGCCAAAAGTTGCAAGTATATAACCAGATAAACTCTATACACGCTTAGTGTCTTCTGCTCTTTCCCTAAGCAACTGCTACTGGTTGCTACCAGAGATGGGATGCTGAGCATCCCATCTGATTAGACCTTTGATTTCATCCAGTATGGCAGGTCTTATAAATCAATCTCATGTTCCTAAATGGGAACATATGAACTAATGTTTTAAAATACTTTGAACTTCAAAGAGAGTACTAATAAAACTTGAATCCTAACATAGTGTTAGTATTCAAACTCTAACTCCTTGGGAATACTCTAAGTTGGCATTGACATAAAATTGACATAAAATCTATTGACATAAAACCAATCAGAATTTAAATTCTGACTTCTGCAAATGAATCAGGATGCAAAAATGCTGGTATCACTTAAATCTTCATAAGCAGTATTTCTTTGTATCAGCATCAGTTCAGTATTCAAGCATAGGTCTGACCTAGCTGCTTGCAGATACCACAAAATGGCCTTAGTTAAATCTTGGTTTTCAGGTTCTGCAACCTTTCACTTTTTTTTTCTCCATCTTTTTTTGCTTTGTTTCATTTACTTTCATTTTAGTTTTAAAATATTGTGTACCTGTGTGGTCAAGCTTAATGTATGCTAGGCCATAATGTGAGCCACGACCTTTGAGATTTTTGATTTCATCTTGACAACATAGCTCTATAGTCTTAGCTACTGCCATTTAATTCTTGATATATTGGTTTAGCTTCTGCTATAATTTTCTGAGGCAAGTCTAACCTGTTTAAGGCAAATTTAAATCCTTATATACTTTCACATCTGATTTAACATTGTTTTATTTAAACCTAAGAACTGGTCAGCAACATTGTGACAAAATATTCACTCATATATGTGTGTATATATATATATATATATATATACATACTCATCAAGATTAAAATGACTAACTCACTTAAGGCATTCAGGTATGGTGAACTTTATGTGAATGAGACTTTATGCAAATGTCAGTGCTGCCTCAGCACTGAACAGGTGGGCTGACATGTATTTACTACATTCAGGATTGACAGTCTTCAAGGCTGAGGCTTTGCAGCCTGTGAGACGGCTCCTTACTACTTCACCAGCACTGACAGGATGGATGAGGTTTCCATGGGTTTAAGGCCAAGCTTGAGGCTGCAGTGAAGCAAGGATCTTTCTGTATTACTGTTTTCCAGTTTGCACTCTATCTTTGGATATCTTTTCCAAAGGTGAATCTCCAGTTTTACCCTCAGGTATATTCATTATGCTTGTCCTGGTGGTTAACAAAAAAAAAAATGCTCATGCTCTGCCATGAGTCTTGTCTTATGCTTTTTTTGTCTTACATTTTCTACCTCATGTTTATGTTTCTGCAAGGGTTTTACTCAAAATCACTGTTGAGGTATGCTGACTCTATCCAAAGCACTGTGTAGTTGTGTCCTAGCAGAGAATCAGAGCTATTGTTACATGTTGTGGGGCAACTTACTGGAAGGTATATGCAGGTAGTCAGCAAAAAATAGCATTTCTAAAGGATATTCATAAGGAAATCTTTATGGTCATGGTAGACATGGTCTTCTGGGCTTCTCAGTTGTCTTGAGGCAGGGCAGCGACTAGGGCAACAGAATTGGTAGCTAGGACAGCAGCAAAAGCTGATATAAATAAACAATGTATAAGGAGTAGAATAAGGTAGACAAGAACACTAGGTAGGTGTTAATGAGGGTACTGATGTGTTTCTTACACTGGGTTTAAAATAGCTTCCCCTCTGCATTTGTGAACCATGGTATCTCAACACAAAAAACAGGCGTTCAGCACCAACTCCATCAGTTAGGTACCCAATTGATTAAAAATGAATTAAATATAAACAAAATACACATATGGAGGCTGACAAGTGCTAAGTTGTTTCAAATCAACAGCCTCTCATGAATATACTTGTAAAGCAATTACATTTTGTTTTCAAGAACATTTCTACTGATGAAAATCCTTCTACATATTGGATATCTACATTTATTTACTTATTTAAATATACATTTACAGCACCTGTTTCCTATCTATGTTGGCTATTATTTTTTTTTTCTTACGGGGAAGTACAAGAGGTTGACAATTTTCAGATACACTGGAATTAAGTTGCTAAAAATGAATATATGACACGGTTCCATAAAAAATATCAGGACAAGCTGTTGTTGTTTGTCACACAACACAGGCAATCAGTTTTCAAGCTGCTGAAATCAGTGAAAATTTCAGCCAGCTGTCAGGTTATTAAACTGAATCTGTCAGAATCAGGGATCAGGATAGCCATGTAAGTAGCAGAAGGGCAAGTCTTTGCCTACTCCCTGATATCGGCAAACTTCATGTGATGTTTGAGTCATGCGGAGTCAGAAAGTCTTTGCCTGACCCCTGGGGACTGGATGCAGAAAGGGATAAAGCTTTCTTGGTGTGGTGTAAAGACTGAATTTTGCAAAACATAATACAAAAAATCAGCATTTCCTATGGTAGGAGACTAAGAATGAAAGTGTAAGAGGTCATGGGAAATGAAAGGGAAAGCTTAGTAAAATCCTGAGATATTGTCATTCCCTTAGGCAGTTTCATAGCTAAATATAGCAGTCTTTGCTATACATATACTTTGACAGCATCAGCTAACATATTCTGTGTTGGCATTTAAGTAACCTCAGAGCCTGGAGTGTCATCTACACCTGTGTTTGGGCCACATAGAATAGAGTCTCTACCGATTTCTTTCATATTCAGACACATTTTTAAGGGAAAAGATTGGTGAAGAAACATAGCACGAAATTCACTAAATTTGTTAGATTTAATTTACCTTAGAAAGTTGAGCAAATTGAAAATTAGAAAGTTGAGCAAAAAAGATATCTTGATATCTTCAAGTCTGCAGAACGCTAGTCTTTGTTTAAGAAACTCAAAACTGGAAAATATAAATGGTTACTTTTGTTAATATTTGTTCATTCCCCAGGAAAATGCATTCAACAATCCAATTCTCCTTGGAGTTAATTGGTCTTTCAAAAGATCCTTTTTCTGTTGGTTTGTTTTGTCCTTCTGCCGCGGGCTGGTGCTCTCGAGACTCCTCCACGGGCTGCCGGGGGTGGAATTCTGCCAGCGCTGATTTCTAGCTGCAGCGGTGAATCTGCCCGGCTGCTGTTTTCTCCAAGTCTCAAGGCTCTGGAAATCTGCCGAGCTGCTGCTCCTCCGAGTCTCAAGGCTGCTGCGCGGTTATCTTTGAGTCTCAGGGTTAACCCGTCAGCTGGGGAGAGGCTGCGGAGAAGAAATGCAGCTGACCCAATATTGGTAATAAGGCAAGACACCATTTATTGCTGCTGCATACAAGCATTATATACTTTTACAATTGCCACTAAAGCCACGCTGTCTTATACTATTGGTTAACTATTTGTACCCCACTATACCATTGGTTAGCTATATTTACCCCACTACTTATTCTCTGTATCACACCCGGGTGTTTGCACATTCTCATCATTGTTTTCCCACCTATTCTTGGATTGTGCTGCCATTTCTCACGGGACAAACCCCGAGGGCCTAACTTGTGCTAAGAGCCTAAGTTACTTATGCTAAGAGCCTAAAATCCAAGGCCTTGGTTGTTCACACAGAATCCATGTCCCCGATCCTTACACCATTCTGCAACAACCTTCCCCTCCACTGTGGGAGACATCACATTGAACATAATTTCACAACTCTATTATCCACCAGTTCAAATTTATTCAGGCCCATACACTTATTTTTCTTATCTCTTTGGTGTCAGGGAGCTTTTGAAAAATACTGTATATATGTGCTGTAATAGCAAAATAATTTTTCCCTTTTAAAAACAAAGATTACTACCTTGTACAGTGACAAACATATATATTAGAATCAAAGCAGAGTTGCTGAATGCATTCTTTGCTTCGGTGCTTACCAAGGGCAGCCCTTTAGAGTCCCAGGCCCTAACAACAAGAGAAGAAGCCTGGAAAGAGGAAGACTTGCCCTGGGTAGAGGAAGATTAGGTAAGAGATCACCTAAGGAAACTCGATACCCACAAATTCATGGGCCCTGATGGGATTCATAGAATCATAGAATGCCCAAGGTTGGAAGGGACCTCTAGAGGTCATCTAGTCCAACCCCCCTGCATACGCAGGGCCACCTAGAGCTTGTGGCACAGGGCTGCATCCAAGCGGGTCTTGAAGATCTCCAGAGAAGGAGACTCCACAACCTCTCCGGGCAGCCTGT
>JAWLRI010000253.1:299153-311747 GCA_034781795.1 Crypturellus tataupa | reverse complement strand
ACAAGAGGGATGTGGAGCTGCTGGAGAGAGTCCAGCGCAGGGCCACGAGGATGATCGGGGCCTGGAACATCTGCCCTGTGAGGAGAGGCTGAGGGAGCTGGGCCTGTTCAGTCTTGGAGAAGAGAAGGTTGAGAGGGGACCTAATCAACATCTATAAGTATCTCAAGGGAGGCAGTGAGGAGGATGGGACTGGCCTCTTTTCACTGATGGCCACCAACAGAACTAGAGGTAATGGCCACAAACCTAAGCACCAAAAGTTCCACAGGAACTTAAGGAAAAATTTCTTAATAGTAATGGTGACAGAGCACTGGAATAGGCTGCCCGGAGAGGTTGTGGAATGTCCCTCCCTGGAGATCTTCAAAACTCACTTGGATGCAGTCCTGTGCCACATGTTCTAGGTGACCCTGCGTGTGCAGGAGGGTTGGATTAGATGACCTCTGGAGGTCCCTTCCAACCTTAGGCATTCTGTGATTCTATGAGTCTATGAAATTACAGCATGATAAAATACATGTCTTAATCTTTAGAGTACATAGAAAGTACAGGATATACAGACCATTCTGATTTCTATGCTTACTGACTGTGGAATTCATGAACAAAAGTGAAAATGTCAGCATAGTTACCTAAGCAAAGCACAGAAAGATGATGTAATCAATTAATATCATGCTTTAGTCATATGATGATGCTCTAAATTTTACAGATCTTCAGACTCTGGAGGGTCCACAAGATACTTTTGATACTGTTGAGCAAAACTGAACTGGTAAGGCTCATTTTGATAAAACTTTTACTTTGAAATATTTAGAGCTCTTTAGATATAAGGTAGAAATTGAATGAGATACACTAAGTAATTTAACAGTTCAAAAAATGGCTTGTTTAGAAATTTTATACCAGGATGAGTTGATATCTGGGTCATTAGATTCATGGTGCTCTGGAAAAGCTGTGGAAACCTACAGCTGTTGTGAGAAGTAACGTGCAGGTCTCTGCAGGTGATTGTCAAAGCTACTAGGGCCATGTATCTTGGAGCACCAGTGGCAGTGATTCTTCCACTGGACCTAAAAACAGCTGCAAACTGCATCAAGAGTCCAAGAAATACTGTCTATAATCTCTGGCTGAACTCCCTGACAGTAAATAGTTTCTTAAGGACATGAATAAAGTGAAATGGAAACTGCTTGAGAGGAAGATGAAATTGCCTCCAGGAACGTATGGAAATAAATACACTCCTTATTAACTCAGCTCTTGCTGAGGCTGAGAATCTTTATTTTTTGTTTCTTTTTATCTCGAGGAGACCAAGCGTTTTATGTGTACATACAAGTTGAATTACACACTCCCACCTTTTTTTTTTTTTTTTTTTTTTTTAATAATGTCCTCAAAAACAGCTCAGCAAAGGGAAACAACGCTCCCCAGTGAGTCTTTGCTTCTCTCATATCTGACCCCTATCTTGGGTATCTCTAACCTAATACGGTGGTTTTGGTCTATCAGGGAATGCAGTAAAATTGTGACTGGGCTCAATTTCATGGTTGCCTCCCAGGGTATCAGGATGTTTAAACATGCCCAAACTGGATAACTTTACTTTGTCAAATAAATAATTCTAAATCATTGAACATTCAAAGTCGCCCCTATACCAGCTGTTCAGACTTTAGTTGTTATAGAAGAAAGATGTTTACTGGAGCAGGTCTACTTAAATATTGACATCATACTTCCTTGCTTCACAGAGGAATAGCAAAGCCAAATCCTCTCATTGAGTAGGATTATTTTAGTCCCAGTGGTCTGTCTGAAGGATTCTTTTAGTCACAGTTAGCCAGACAGGGCCTAATTATGAATGCCTTTCCCAGAAAGGGAAATATGTGATTTTGCCCCCATATAAGCACAAAATTTAGCCATGACACTATTGCTACTGCTGTATACTTACAGGCATGCACTAACTAGTAATTAAACATATACTTATCACATAGTATGTGTTGTTTTCTGATAAGCTACTTTCTGATTTTTGCAAACTGAAGGCAGCACTGATAATAGCAATGCAAATTTATAGCAATGAATCTATACTGTGCAATGAATCTATATTGTGAAATTGTGCAAGGTCCTGCACCTGGGGAGGAATAACCTCAGGCACCAGTACAGATTAGGGGTTGACCTAGCAGTCTACCCTTGTGGCCAAGGAGGCCAATGGGATCCTAGCCTGCAGCAGGAGGAGTGCTGCCAGCAGGTCGAGGGAGAGGATCCTCTGCTCAGCTCTGGTGAGGCTGCGCTTGGAATATTGGGTGCAGTTCTGGGCTCCCCAGTACAAGAGGGATATGGAACTTCTAAAGAGGGTCTAGTGTAGAGCCACAAAGATGATTAAGGGAATGAAGCATCTATCTTATGGGGAAAGACTAAGCGAGCTGGGCCTGTTTAGTCTGGAGAAGAGAAGATTGAGAGGGGATCTGATCAATATATGTAAATACCTGAGGGGAGAATGTAAAGAGGATGAGGTCAAACTCTTCTTGGTAATGGCCAATGAACAGGACAAGTGGTATTAGGTACAAATTGAAACACAGGAATTTCCATCTCCATTATGAGGAAGAACTTATTTACTGTGGGAGTGACAGAGTCCTGGAACAGACTGCCCAGAGAGTTTGTGGAATCTCTTCTCTGGAGATCTTCAAAACTCACCTGGATGCGACCCTGTGCCATGTGCTCTAGGTGTCCCTGCTTGAGCAGGGCAGTTGGACTACATGATCTCTAGAGGTCCCTTCCAAACCTCAACCATTCTGTGATTCTGTGACTACTCAAATTTCTCTGACCTTTAAAGTACTACCCAAAATTGCCTGGATTCTGCAGGTAGAATATGTCCCTCTGCTCTTTCCCACATTCATACTTCTTCAAGGGTCTCTTCTGCATTAGTGAACATTAATGGATTCTGTAACCTGAAGAGCAAACTGTAAATGTCTAGCACTTGTTCTCCTTAGTCTTAAAGATTTTTTGGTGTTGTTGAATTACTTTCCTTACTTTTATTCAATCATTTTGAATTTTATACAAGGAGTTAATGTATTTGTTTGCAGTAAAAAAAAAAAAAAAAATCACTTTCAACTACTGCTCCTTTTCAGCTTTTTGCCAGTTCCTCAGACATGACTCTGAGGTAGGTTATTGTGCCTAAATGGACACAACACTGATAAAGTTAGGCAGATCAGACCACAGAGATGAGGCTAAAGGACTGACCCATCAAATGTCAGAGCTTTCTGGCTAGCATATGCGAGCTACCTGTGTACTCTGAGCACTACTTGAGAACTCCATACATGCCAGTTTCCTCTGCCAGCAGGTATTATGGGATTAAGCTAATTTGTGGGGTTATAATTCTGACTGCCTTTATTCTCTGCCTGAATGAAGTGTTTAGGTAAAAATAGACCCCATAAATTGTCCTGCACTGGTGTCCTTGCAAAATTAGATCTGAAATTTATACAGATGATACTCTTTTTCCATCTCTTCAGCATATTTTAAATTATACCAGGAAAACCCAGGATCAATAAAACATAAAGATTATTCTCTCATAGATTCCCAGTCACCTAAGCTCTTGATGAATTTTCCTTTACTGCACATCTGAACAGTTTAGTTTCCGTAGAGTAGAAGGCTTTCTTGATCTATGGAACATGTTCCTGTAGACATGTAATAGATTTTACAGGAACACAGCATAAAACAACATAAACAACATAAAATAGTGAAGCACATAAAAATAGCCCCTAAACTGGGAAGCATGTCTGCCCAGTGTACCTCCTTCTAGCATGAATGGGGAGTATTTTGATGTCATATTCTGCCCTCTGTGCAAAATGCAAGTTTGGACTAAGAGAAAAATATCATGCTATTTTTACCAGGAAATCAGAGCATGCTGTCTGACATTCAACAAGATCCTAAGTATATGCTTAGCTTCAGACGTGCTGGTCCAACTGTTTGCTAAAATGCTTTGCTAAACAAGTTCATGATGAGATGAAGAGAGTCCATTCCTCCTTTTCCTGATCTGTCTTAGATGCTTGTGAGAAGGTACAGAAAAACAAATCAACAAAAAATTAACATTTATACTTGCTAATATCACCTTAAAGCTTCTGAACAACACAGTCCTTTGTGAAAACTTGCAAACAAGTCAAAATATTTCCTCTTTGGCATACAGAGTATAGATTAAATTTTGTGTTGGATATATTATGCAAAAGGATCTACAAGTGATTTAGCATTGATTTCTTTCTTTTGTGAGCCACTTCTACCATAAAATGGAACAATATACAATTCTCAGTCAGACTGACCATTAAACTCGTTCTTGGTCAGGAAACACTTTTGCCATGCTATTCTTTCTTTTGTGTGAAAAAAAAAGTTATTAATACATATGTGGTACAGAATGAATACGACCATGGGCTATAATTTTACTTTCTTTAAAGCTTTTCAAAGCCTAAGTCAATTAGATGCAGTTCCATCTCTGAATGCTCACCCAGCAAGAGGTATTATTGGCAATTTCTGTTTTTTTTTTTTTTTTTTCCATACTAACATGGGGAACAAAACACTGAAGTAACCTGCAGTTCCTAAGAGCCAGTGCTGTAACTCAGTTTTTGAACTATAAAGTGAAGTTTGTAAATAGGAGCTCTTTAAGTGTTCAGTGCAAGTGGCTATTGTTCAGGAGGAGATTACAGAGATCAACTGGCAATTAGAAATGGAAATTTCAGAAGCCTCCATAAAACATCAGTAAATATGAAGGCATTCTCTCATGAAGTACTGAACAGTTATGCACAAGTATTCAGATTTGAACAGCACCACTCAAAATGTGTTATTGAGACTAAGAACATACTTCTCCTCCATCCACAACCTCTTTTTATTTTTTTCTTTTATTTCTGTCTATCTGTATTACCAAGATGCGTGCCTGTTTCTAGCCTCTTTACTCCCCATGCAGCTGGGTTTGGTACACACCAAAGGTAACAGACAAATAATATTTTTACAGAGAACAGACCCAGCGGTCTTAGCTTTTTCCCCATCTCACCCAGTTTTCATCCCTGTTATTATGTATGCTCTGCAGCTTCCTGGGTAGCCTGACAGCAGTAATTGGAAACAATATACTTATTTAAGCTCTTCCTGAAAACTTTAAGAGCTCCATTGTTTATAACTTTCTTCACTCAGTTTAGTTCAGACACTGCAAAACGAATAGCTGGTGTCAGATATAAAAATAACTGCACTCTTTTAAATGGGCATGTCCCATCTTGACACTATTCATTTCTGTGTTATATTACACTTTGTCTGGGAGATAACCACCTATATTAAGATACCACAGCGGTAAGGTGTTATCATTTTTTACTGCCCCATTTTTTCTCAAAACTCCCTGCCAAAAAACAGGGGTTGGATACTCTTTAAGTGAAAAGCGTGCATTTTTTTAATGCTTCAGTGAGAAACACTGTTTTCAATATTGTCTAACAATATCCTGAGTGAAAAAAATAATCACAAATTTGCTTGCTTCACCTTGAGTAGTGATTTCATAGCCATCACAGAGACAGGCAAAAAGTGAGGTTCTCTCCTCTGCTTGTATGAGCTCAGGCATGAAGAAGGATGTATTAAGCAGGATAAATACTGCTCCCATCTGAAGGAAGAGGAGAAGAAAGGGGAGGGAGGACAGAAAAATGGAAAAGAGAGGTTTTCTTGTTCTCTTTCTCTGTTAACCCTAGCATGTGATGAGAAAAATGAAGAAAGTGAGACAAGGAAGATGAGAATAGTGAGACAATCATTCCAGGGGAAAAAAAGGTCAAGGTCAAAACTAATAGTTCAAGTCATTCACAGGAACTTAACTTTCACTGTAATCAGCAGAAACTATGTGTGTATAAATACCTTAAGTATGTTCGTATAAATACCTTAACAAAAATGGGGTTTATTCCTTCCCTTGTCAGAGAAAAAGGGAGCTTTTTCCATCACAATTAATTCCCAGGTCTTTTCCTGTGGTAGTCCAATTTAGCTGCTGTGACCTCTTCCGGATGGCAAGGAGCACACACTGGCTTAGGCTCCTTCTTTACTTGGATTTTGTTATTGCAAATGTAGCTTATCTTCTAATATCACCTTCTAATTAAAATGTACTTTTCTTCATGGACTGATAATTAGATATTGGCATGGCCATCTGTGTTTTGGTTTTCTCTCACCAATCACTCTAAAATTATAGATGAAACAGTTCCCCACATCACAAATAAACACAGAAATAAAAGGGACTAAGTTGTTCTGGTTTATTTCTATTTCCCCAGATAAGCTTAGAAAATGTTAATGCAACTTTCTCCTGTTCTTCAGGACAGCAATAACATTTGTTCTGGAGGACCTTCCTTTCTAATTTGAGGTTCAATTAGCTGGCTCACTGACTCATGAAGTACACATGTCTGATTATTTCAATTTCATTTTGACCTGTCTTCATTTGTATTAAATGATAAATTTAAACCACAGTAAGCATATAATAAAAAGTTTCAAAATAAAAGAAAAAAAATAAGAATTGAGATAAACATGGAATACTGTAGTAAAATGAAACATGGAATCAGTAAAGTTTTTCATAGCAATTTACTGAAAAGATATTTTGTTTGACTTTTTGTTTCTATAAATATTCTTCACCAAACAAGCTATCCAGCCTATTTAAAATAAATTCCTTCATTTTATTTAATTATATTCTGGAACTTCTACTGATTTTCCTGCAGCATATTAGCACTATCAAGTTATTCAGTAAGTGATCTGACTAGTATTTGTCATAAGTGATTCTCATTTGTGGCATTCTCTTGGTCGAGTTTTATTTAATAATACGACACATAGAGATATAACCTCCAAAATATAAAGAAATAGAGGTCAAAGTTTTAGAGAAAGTGATATAAAAGAGTGTGCTTTGCATAGCAACTGGAAATTTTTGGTAGCTGTCTGTGCTCGTAGTTGCTCAGGAACTCATCGCTCAAAATAGCCCCCAAAGGACTTATGCCTTTGAAGAGCCTCCTTCTTCGTGCTTATGAACTGTATCCCTCCTCGACTCAGCATAGACCAAATGTTCGGCGTGATACTCTTCAGCCCAAAGCCCCTGACTTGTCCAAGCAGTAAATAATTATGTCAGAAATAGATGGAACAGGTTGTACCTACACTGTTCACAGTCTGTGTAGTATCTCTAGTTTCTTGAATTGATGAATGCAGATGTTGGCAGGGCCAGTGTGGGACCTGATGCTTTTGAGGCTTCTTAAGCAAAAGTCTAATGGCAAAAGTACAACTTCGCTTCATTACTTGTGAATATACTTCCCTCTGGCTAACTTTATAAAGCAAGACACACAGATATAACCTCCAAAACACAAAGAAATAGAGGCCAAAGGTTTAGAGAAAAAGTGATATAAAGAGTATGCTTTACTATGATCTAGTATGATCTAGTACGATCTAGTTCCATTAAGTCTGGATACTCGACAGTTCTCCCAACTGGGACTGCAATATCGTATAGCTAATAATATTGAACATTACAGAGCAGATCAGGATTAAGCAAAAGCAAGTAGGAAACTCTTCACCTACTGGCCATTTAAAACCATCTTTCAGAGCCTTTAAGCCTATTATCATAGTACAGCTTGCCCACTCTGAGTGAGACTAGACTAGATTTTCTGTCACCCAAACCTACTCTGTTCCAAATAATCTATAAATGGTTGCTTCTTGATCATTTTACAAAGGATATACATAATTGCATATCAGAGTTATAGACACATTATTATTATATTATTAACAAAAATTATAATCTCTTGCAGAATGCAAACCAATGCTGAGTGTAGCTCAGGGGAAAAGATACATTATAGTCCTTAAACCTGCTGTTCTGTCCTATACTTAGATGTAGAACAGTCCTATTCTTCATTGTAAACATTAAGATGAAATTCACTGTTCACTCTCATCTGCTATGGAACTAACTATTTTAATCCCAAATGAAACCATTTCAGCAGCCAAGAACTGAATAGCACCCTGGCTTGGAGCTATTCCAGGAGTCATCTTTATGATTTACTATACTATGCTGCCTTCTTATTGCTCCATCTCAGGAATTAAATGCACAAAACTGTTGAGCCAGTGACAAGTGTAAAGAAGTTGATCCCATCATCATTGCCCCTTTAGGGGCTAGGAAAAGGTGAGTAACAGGTATGGCAGTATCAGCAACAGCTGCACTGTTATGAAAGCATGAATGAGTACAGGATACTCTTCCTTCCTTCTCCCCACCAAGGAGATTCATTCACTATTATTCTTTTCTAAACATTCTAGTCCTTCATTGGTACAGCTGTAGGGCTGTAGGGCTTATTCAGTTGAAACTTTGCCCATGTCTGTAACTGTGGAGAATTCTAGAGACGTTTCCCTTTCATATATGGCCATATAATTTTTGTGAGTGCTGCTATTGAAAGGACTTGTCACAACTGTCCCTTTTTTGCTTATATTTCTCTGTAAAACATGCTGAAAGAAGAGGAAGTTAAAATGTAAAGGAAAGATACTGCATGATTCAGCACGTCATGAGATCTTCAGTTGCAAATAGGAAAATCCAAAGATACCGTTTCTTGCTATAACGCTTGCAAGCTTCAGATCAGAAACTGGAAAGAACTGTTGAATGAATGTGCTGAATGTGCAGAATGAACTGTTCCCTTAAATGATCTTTTAATTTTTTCCATATGCATGACTTCCGTGTCATGCACAATATACAAGACAAACCATTAGTGTGATACAACACAGCCATTCATATATTGAGGCAAATATACATAAACCAGAATTTCATTTTTTAATGTATTGCTATTAGGAGCATAATGAATAGATATAACTGCAGTCTCCCAGTTTTCTAACACTGCTACCATTTGCTTTTACTCAGGAGAACTCTTTTTTCCATAATGGAGTAAATATGTTAGAACTTGTAAGTAAGGTACCATTTACCATGAAGACAAATGTCACAATTTTTTCTTTGTCTGATAATGACCTATGCAGAAAATTTTTATCACTTTTCATATTCACTATTTTATTCTGACTTGCAATTAGCCTACTCATGATTGTTTTGAGGAATGTCCTTCTCAAGATTGCTCTTGCTTATGGAAGACAGTTTCATCCTAAAATGAAGAGTTCTGCCTCATTTGTCTGGTCAGCAAAGATACTAGCAGTGTGATGACTCATTTGCAGGTTTTCTCCTAACATCAATATTCTACTTAGACCTTTTTATTTAAAAAAAAAAAAACATTATTATTAGCCTCATTGTTTCTTGATTTTCAGCTAGAGTTAGGATGTCAAAGCAAAATATAAGTCAAAAATACTTCCCTACATTCGTCTTAACATGTTTTAAACAAAAGTTTTCTTCCTCTTGCAGTCATATGCTGAAAATGAGCTGTGAAACTGCTGGAAACAAATGAAAGGGAAATAAATGACAGCAGCTTTCTTAACATTCCAGTATAACATCCTTGTTTATTGTCACAAGGCAGAAAAGCATGCCTGCTTTAATTTCTGTAAAGAATAGTCTGCACAGGGAGTAGAAATAGGGCTGGTTTAACATCAAAAGACACCTTGATTTTATAAAGGAATACAAACAAGTTTTGTTGTGTTGAACACACTGAACAGATATAAAATATTCTTACTGAAAAGTTCTTCCCTCTTTTTTGTATGCTGCAACCTCCTTCCTGAGAAAAACTTGATGGAAATGCAATATTGTGGATTTTGTTTCCTGCTTTATTAATACCAAGCAATTTTAGCATGTAAAATGCATTCTGTTTTCAGCTGTTGGATAAAAATACATCATATTCAGTAAAAGAAATCTGAAACTTGTTTTATTTTTCAAGTCCCTGCCTTGGACTCTGATATTTTTCCCCCTTGGGTTCTCTGGGGAGGCTACTTGCTTTTACAGTGCTGAGTTTATACACCAGTCAGCTCCCAACTGAGCGTTTCTATTTTCAAATTGAACATGATACAGAAACCCTCAATGCAGTTCCTAGGGTCTCAGAGCTGTGCTACACTGATAGTGCACCTCAGTAAATGAAAAAGACCTTGCCGTGCCAACCACACACAGGCTTAGTATTTCTGACTGGTTGCCTTTCAGTTCGGCATTGCTTTGACCAGTGTTGGTAATGTCCCCTGGATCAAGTCTGTCACCTAGCCAATGTTCTCAAGATTAGGCCTTCATATAATGGAGCCAATGTGTTTAACAGCATATAATATCATAATTTATAAGAAAAAGGTGAGAAGTAGGAAATCTCACAAGAGTTTTAAAGTGAGATGACCAACTTAACCAGCTCTGAATTTCAGTGGTGTCTGGGCTATTCTTTTATTGGATTAAGATATGAATCACAAAAAATTTGCAAAGTATTTTTAATTCTTTCTTGCTAGCGTAATTGTAAAACTTATCAATAAATATGTGCCATGACAACTTTACTACCTTGCTGTCCTTAAGAAGTCTCATGGTGAAATAAACTCTAATCTCCTGCAAGTAATTTGTCACAGTTCTGGTTTGCACACATCATGAAGAAAAAGCAAAGATACTTACTATGACATCTAATACACTATATCACACAAAACTAGACTTAGCAAATAATTCAAGGGGTATTAACTTTAAAAGCCTTTTCTCCTGAATGTCCAGATAAATATAATGTTATCAAGGTGATTAATTCACTCTCAACAATAGCCATAAATGAATTCAAAGGCACTTCTATCAAATCAAATCAAATGAATAGAACGCCTGAAGTCATCTTACTAGCAGTACTGAATTACTATTTTGGACACAGTAACATAATATAGGACAGAATTTACATGCATTGTTTTTACATGCATTTTGCACACTATCATTTACACAATTTGTGAGTGACTTGAATATAGAAAGCTGGATGGGTAACCTCAGAAAAGAGCTTTTAATATAGCAGTATAAATTGCTGTACGTTCAGTTTCTGAATCATTTCAACAATGCTTCAGGGCCGATGTCTGAATCACAGTACAGAGCAAAAGGAAAAGATGTTTATTTGCAAAGTATTCTAAGTTGTCATTGACTACAGTTTTCACTTCTTCTGATGCTTTAGATTTTTAAAAGGTCGGTTTTGTTCTTCATGCATAAAGTAAATTCTAGTTATTGTATTAACATTGTTTGATGCTGGTTTCAGGATTTTCTGATCCTCTAATTTCCTTTTGGTGTCTAAGACCTCTCATCGATCTCTGCTCTACATCTTCAGCAGAAGACAATTCCAGGGCTAGAACTATTAAAAAAAACTCTACAGGTAGCATTTACTCACAGACTGTTAGTGATGGATTTGAACAGCAAAACACCCAACAGAGGTACTGCAGAAGGCTGTAGGATTCCAAAAGCACAGTAAAAAGAGTACAAAAGTACAGGTACAAAAGTACATAGCAATGGCAGTCTATGCTCCTTACCTGGCACCTAGATCATTTGCCAGAGCTGCCACATGCACTGTAAGTCAGGTTTGTCAGAAGGACCTCTCTGCTTCACTCACACCAGTATGGTGTCAGAAATATTGCACCTTATACTCAGTTCCCCGATGGTGCAGCCCAGCCATTTATTGTGTTCCAACTGCGATCCCTGAGGTGCTTTTGAAGGGAACACAAATGGTACGTTTAAAGAGTCAGACTATTTGCATATAACAAATGGAAAACAGATGAAAGAAAAAAAAAATTTTAAAAAAAGACTGTCTGTAACCTTACCTAAGCTTAGGAAAGAATGAAATTACAAAGAAACAATAAAACAGAAGTCTTGTCTATATCTTAATAAACTTTCTTGCTACAACTTCCTATACCTGTCTACTTGAATGACAGAATCTTCTAGGATGTGCTGCTTTTATTTCCCCTGTCAAAATTATTCTCCCTTTCTGTGACTGCTCTAGAAATACACTACATCATTGTTTCATAGTGTCTCAGTCAAAGTTTAGTGTGTATTTCCTGTAAGCTTCATATGCATTTTGGAGGATATCTTAAGGGAGTGTTAATTTACAATATTTAACATTGATCTTAGCCAACTCTTTCTATTTCCAGAGAGTAGTGAAATAGTTAATGTTCAAGTTAATGTTCAATGCAGGAGGGCAAAACGGGTAGGAGACAACTAGCTGATTTTTCCATGAGCACTGTCCAGATTTTGGAGGTACGGTTTGGTGTTCAGATTGTTGTTTTTTTCCCCCAAGTAAAGGCTTTCTAAGTGAATTTTTTTTTTTTTTTTTTTTTTGGTGCCATGGATCACAGTGTCTTCCCTCCATGGCAAATTCTTGATGTTCTTTTGAAATTTTAAACATACAGGTATTCTCTGGCACTCATTTGTTTACTTTATGCGAACTACCTATATCACATCATTGCCATTTTTTCCCTGCACCACTTCATTATTTTTTATGATATGCTGTGGCCTTTGAAATTATTGTCTTCATGGAGAGAGATGATATGGTATCATACAGAAAAACAGACCTAGAGGACAGAACTGAGAAAACACACAAACTACAACTCCCAGTGGAAAACTGCAACGACACATAAAAATCCAAGTACTTGGAGAATTATTTGATAACACTGTACAAAAAAAAAAAAAAAAAAAAAGGGGGGGGAAGGAAGGAAGGAAGGAAGGAAGGAAGGAAGGAAGGAAGGAAGGAAGGAAGGACGGAAGGACGGAAG
>JAWLRI010000253.1:268335-299053 GCA_034781795.1 Crypturellus tataupa | reverse complement strand
AGGAAGGAAAGAAAGAAAGAAAGAAAGAAAGAAAGAAAGAAAGAAAGAAAGAAAGAAAGAAAGAAAGAAAGAAAGAATCCACCTTTTTATTGAATCTACCAATCAAGAAAAATATTTTCCCACCTATTCTGATGCTTACATTATTTAATCAGTCTCAAAGTCCTTGACACATTGCTCACAAGACACTACTACATCCTGAACAGTTTAGGTACCATACCTTCAAACTTTGTTTATTTTCTGCATGCTGTTCATCCTACTAAGACTTCCACAACATTCAGTCAACCAACATAACTTTCAGTAGAGAGTTTTGAAAAAATAAGTTGAGTCTTGCTTAATTTTATATGCTTATGTGTACTCATGCACACATCTCTGGTTAAAGGTGCGGAGCAGTTATCCAAAGAAAATTAAATCAAAAAGAGAAAGTTGATATAATCATTCTTGCAGAATTTTGTCTTACACAACTATATATATATATGCATATATATATAGATACACATATATATACATATATATAGTACATACATATATATATGTGTGTATATATATGCACATATATACACACACACACACACACATATATATATATATATATAAAAGTTAAGAAAAACAGAACTTTCTCTCTTCAAAGCCAAAATACTGTACTAAAATAGTGTAAATCTAAACTCTTCAAGTCTGTACCATTTTTAGACTAGGTAAATTTTTGTTACTCCAGTAGGACACACACTAGATCTTTCTTTTTCAGATATAGTACTGAGGGTGTTTTTTTCTCCAAAAGATTATTTTGGAATAAGACAAAAGAAAAACTGAAATATAATGTGAAATGTACTTTCAAGTACATCCCTTAAGCAGCCTTGCAACAACAGAGTTAACATCAATTTAATGTTCAGCTGAGTCCCTTGAAGATTTCTGAAAGCAAGGTTTTATCATGCACTGCTTTAATGCTCTTCACCATTTATTAAGCGTCCCCTGAAAGTATTGAGACTGATTGCATGGAAGGAATAACGTTAAGGGAGCCGAATACATATCAGGGTGCACAGACTAACAGATCCTGGGAACAGTACCATATGTGGCTAGATATTTTGTCTGACAAATAGTTTGGTCTTGTCCTAGCTTGAACTAGAGCCTTGGGAATCTTTCTGCCCTTTAACAGAATATAGAAAGATGATTTTTCAACTTAAACACTTCACTATCAGCATGTTAGAAGAGAAATGCTACATCCAAATCATAAATATTTCTCAATAATCAAATTAGATTAAGGGCTTAAAAATGTTTTGGTCTAAAGTAAAAACAGTTTGGGATGGTTTGGCTTAGTTACCCTGCTCTACAGATATCAAATAAATAAAATTTTGGAAGAATTTAGGCATCATTCTACTTCTTGTGAGTATTAAATATTTCTAATACACTGTTCATTTTTAAAAATCGAGTTAATAACAGTGAACTCATTTGCAGAACTAAAAGTAAAAAAAGGTTTGAAATATTAGGTATAAGAGTCATTTTGAGCACCTTGTGTCTCCATCTTTTCGGAGACAGCTAAAATTAATCTTATTACTGTGGTAATTCTATACACATTCCAGATTAATGTTTAGAATTATTAGACATCAGCATCTGGGAATTGCTGGCTTGAGAGTGTAAGCACTTACTTATTTAGATAACCTATACATTTCTATTTCTTATTAAGTACTTTTCAAAAAAAATCAATATGGCAATTAAGGCAGATGATAGTGTAATCTTCAGTAATTAGCAACTGATCTTCAAGTAGCAGTAGCAAGAAAAATACTAATAGGCTTTCCTTTTTATTATCGCTGTGACTGGACAAGCCCTGTGCGGGAAATATGAAAGCCTCAGGCAAAATTCACAGATAATTTTTATTATATCCATCTAAAAAGAAAAGAAAAAATTTGTGAATCATAATATATCCAAGTACTAGTAAATGACCTTCCTTACTACCTTATGAACTCAAGCACAGCAAATTGTTTTCCTCTGCTCCAATAGAAATCATTCACATACATACATTTGTTTGAATTTCAACCTTTTTAAAACACGTTCCGGTTTATTTGTTTCACAAATCACTTATCTGAATTTCAGTGAGAAAGGCATACTGGACCTCCCAAAAAGAAAAACATCTTTTCTAAGAAGTAAAAAGAGGACACTTTTGAAAGTTCTTTTTCCGTTCCAAAGCAGAAAATTATTCAAAATAACTCCACAGTATTTACAACCCTAAGTAGAGCTCAGATGGTTCTACTTACTATATTATAAAATCTCTATGCACTTATATATATATATTATTCGTTGACTCTTGCTGGAAGAGACTAGAAAGGTTCAGATTGTTTAATTTACTGTGATAAAGACTGAAAGAGGAACTATTCTTATCTATAAATATTTGCTGAAGTAAATACCTGGGAAATAAGAGAATTAGTGAATCTCATGCACAAAGTCATCAAAAGGACAGATAACCATGAATAAATTAAAATCAAATTTAATAAAGGATTTTTAATCATTAATTCAATAATTCAGAATTAAGCTACGGAATTATTCTCGAGAGAAAAGGAAGGGAAACTTCCTCACTCTCCCCTCCAAAACAGTGAACAACCCTACCATAATCCTTCTGGCCCTTATTTTGAGGTTAATATATTTAAGAAAAGGATTGTATGATGAATGGAAAAAGAGATGTAATTCAGCAGTCAAAAATAAAAGGCATCAATATGTAGCTCTTTAGGAGTTCAAATATATTATCTATCTGTATCAGGGCAATGTCAAAAGGACAGTGCAGGAACTATTGTGATATTTTTGGCCAAGTTAAGGTATACCTGTTATACCTATAAAAATGACAACTATTGGCAATTACAGATGCCTGAAGTTTACCACTTCTGTGGTCATTGAGCTATATCACCCCAAGACCCTCTATAGCTTATTCACTATTTACAAACTATTTAATTTGATGATCATTGAATGTGCAAAAAGTTGGTATGACTTTATTTAATGAAGAACCAGAGCTGTGAATAAATGCACCCCAAAGTTGAGACTTTACACCCTGGTCTGTCATCTATACATTCCTAAAGGACAATTAGATTTCATAGAGAAAATACTAATTTTACTGCATCTGTTTCCCTTTCCCTATTAATTCAATGAATTATGAAATAAATCATGATATTGATGTGCTGACTAGGATTTAACAAGGATACATCATTTTTTAGATGCTGAAGTATTTTCAGCACTTGCCGATAAAGCTGTAGCACATTAATTATTTGCTACTATCTCAAAAACTGTTCAGAAGTGGATAGTTTCAGTTCAGACCATGGTTGATGTTTCAACCATATTTTTCACTTCATAGATTACAAACAAAAATTTTCATATATGTTCAACTGTCAGAAGGTCACCTTTAAGATTTGTGATTTTCTCCGTTATATGTCAAAAAGAACAGAAAAACAGTCTTCAAAAGATTTCCCATTGAAAATGGGATTGAAATCACTATGTGGCTAGAAAGTATTGTGGTTTCTGCAATGCTATAAAACATCATATATGCGATTCAACAAGCCGTTGAAGCCTAGCACTATATAACCCAAATAAACTGTGTTCAGTAATAACTAAATCCAATAACACAATGCAGATGATTTTCCTTATATAGAGTAACCTTAGGCTTTTAACAAATATTATGTTAACTATTCCTACAATGTGAAATACATGTCCTTACTGTAACTGATTTTAATCAATTGAACTATTCTAATATATCATTTTCATCAAAGCAATGACATTAGCTGTATATTAGACTAATCTTCTTCTACAAAGTTCAATATTAAGCACAAGTGAAATTCTACTTAAAAATCAATATTTTAACAATTTTTGCATATTCTCCACAATTAATGTTTTGATTGTTGTATTAGCTATCTCTGTCAGTCCAGGATGAAGAATAAAAAATAATTAAAAGAAGCTATCCCGATTCCATTTTCCTGGCAATCAAACAGCTGCATCTTTTGGGTGATTATAAATATTTATGTTCAATTCTTCCAAGACTTTCTATTTTCCACAGTACTGACATGAGATATTATACTAATAAACAGCTCAGCTACTGCTGCAGTCTCTTCATCAGTGTCTGCTACTTTATACAAATCCTTACCCTCACATTTCTGTGAAACGGTCCTTTTTTGGCTTTCTTTTTCCATCAATTATTTTCTCACTGGTTCAGTACAGGTTGAAGTATGTTAGCTAAAATGAATAGCTGATCTAATAGTCTACCATACTCTATCAGTACCACTGGGAAACATAAGTATCTCTTTTGTAAACAGGAGAATGTTGTTATCCCTACAGGAACACCATATGAGCAAACACGGGGCTTCCAGAGTTCTCCTATAAATACATTTAGAAACCAAGGAAAACAGTGTATTGTTGCTGAAATGCTATATCAGCAGAATTCCCAGAGGTCTTCAAGTGCCGTTGCTTTGCCTGACAACAAATAAAATACTTCTGAAACTTCTGTGACTTCCAAGGACTGCAATTACTCCTCTCAGATCTAACTTATTACTCTTCCTCCTGCTAAATATAAAGGCTTTCCTCTGGGGAGACACTGATCTGTGACTTGTATATTGATACTCTGTTATTTACTGATCTTTCTTCCTTTATTCCTGCTAACAAAGTAGATTACTTCCATTTGGGTTTACGGTTCAATTCTTCAAACACTGAATAAATCGGGATCTGCATAAACTGTAAAGATGCTTAGTTTTGAACCATCATCCAGCAAGCTGACAATATACATGCAACATAACTCAGAATATATTTTCATATTCTGCAGTTCCCAGGACTCTGGTCAAGGAGAGAGAAATGCAGACTGTATCACACCTCAGTTCTCAAGTGTTAATGCTACAAACTAATTAATTGAACTCTGTTTTCTTCAATTTAGACAAAGCTACAAAGTACACAATCCACTTCAGAACTAAAGAAAATACAAGGCTAGTGATAAAAAAAAAGTGTTTTTAGCAATTTCAAATCTATGTAGCTCTTCTGGGACCTATCCCTACATTCTGTTAGGGTAGAAAAAAAATGAAACACTTTTTCTTTTCATCCTGATGAGGAGAAGATGAGAAAATTACTACAATAAAGGAATCCAATAGTAGCACATTTTTCAGATTTTTTGAGGGGCGGCAGGGCAGATTTTTGAGAGAATCAATGTAGAAAAGTGGTTGATGCAAATATATAGGAAAATACCTTACATATTTGTAATTTCACTGAAACCATTCCACCTATTGATAGTCCAGAATATCTTTTTAACTTAGACCCTTCCCTCCAGGCTGCATTCATGGCTGCAGGCAGGCAACTACTTCTGTCACTGTGGTGCATGGTCACTGAGAAGATGGACCAAGCCATCTACAGAACACTAACTGATAAAAGATGCCTTGATTGTCATTGATCCGAGAACTGACACTTAAAATATTTAAACTGATTTTTTTGCAATGATTTAACATGAGTGTTGGTGAGAGCAGAACTTTGTCAACTGCAGTACCTTTATGGCCAAAGCATACTCAGAAAACTATTAAAAAAAAAAATAGATATGGCTTTGCAATCAAATCACAGAATAGAAGGAACATAATGTAAGTCATGTTAGTAGTGGCACGGCAGACTATTTTAAAACAGAGAATAATGTGAACAAAAAATGTGTATCTGTTAGATGACAGAAAAGATCTCACACCTCTTGTAGAGCTCACCTCCCGCAATGTAAGTATGAAATGAGTAACATCATACATTTCTATTTCACCAAAAAGATAGAACATTTTCTAAGCCTATTAGTTGAAATCCTGTCCTGAACATTTACTCTTTCCATTACTACAGTGAGACAGAGTGTTCGATTAACAGTGAAAGTGGCTACAGCAAGGATGGAAATTTCCCCCTGATTCTTTGCAAAACAAAAAGAAAATTTTTATATCTTATATCTTTATATATTTGTTTAGACCTTCAATGTCAATAACTACTTGACCAAATGAATATTTTTACAGGTGTGAAAACAGGAAATACAAGTCTACATTATAGTGATTTGTTTGTGGAAAATGTAATGTTATAAATCTTGTTTATTTTATTGTATCTGTTCTTCTTCATTGTATAGTCAAATGTATCCCCTAGTTAGATTTGTTTTTAAAGTTGTGTGACAGACCTCAAGTGGTAATGGATTCAGTGGTAATAGATTTTTGCAACGTGATTTTTTGACTTCACCAAAAGAGTGAGCTTTTATTACAAACTATCAGAAAACTGTATGTGCAGTGCATATTTGGTGTTTGCTGCAATAATACAAAACCATGTTCAAGCTGCATCAACTGACAGACTTCAAATACAACAGCCATTTTTCAGTGTAGTGAATATATACCCAAGGGCTGTATCTAAAATAAATTCAGATGTGATTTTGCTCTTCCTTAAATGAGTGATGAAACTTCATGCTGAGAATCCAGCAGTTAGTTCAAATCAATATTTTTACATGACAGTTTGTGTCTGAGGCATCATAATCTGATTTTTCTGGCTAATGGAGTAAACCCCAGCAAAAATTAAAGGTTTTGTTGAACAGTCCCATACAAGTGAACATGGAACTTAGAAAGTTTGGACAACTGGATTACCTTCTTTCTGCAAACCATCCTTTCAAAGACAAGAGACAAACATATATAAAAAATTACTCATGCTAGTCATTATGGGCATACCTTTACTAAAGATACACAGCAAGATACACTTAGCAAAGCTACAGAAAATTTATTGAATTTATTCAACCAGATATATATGAAGAAACAGCCCATAAGGCTCACCAGAGGCAGACGATGCTCACAGAGTAGCTATTCAGGCATCTAAAAGTGCACCTAATAACATACTTCTGAAGCAGATGTCAACATCTGAAGTAGGTAGTCAGCTTCTGGAGTGGGTGTTGACTGATGGTTAATACTGGAAGAAAACGAGGAATATATAACAAAAATAGGAAAGGTAAGACAAAAAGCATGGTGTGCAGCGCATGAAACTCATGGACTTCGGTGGGGGTGAAACCAAAGACCTTTATTTAGGGTTAAACACAGCTTACACAGCTTCTGAGCCAGGAGCAGTCCCCGCCCTGCCCAGTAGCATGTGGAGCCGTCCAGTGAGCTACCTGGTCATGTGCTGGATACGTGGCTGCAGCTATCGCCTCTCCTGCTCAGCACCCCTATCAACCGAGGAGACACAGCCAGTCACCAGCCCCAGCATCTTCCCCTTCCTTATTTAGTTCGTTGTTGTTGTTTAGTTGTTGAACAGATAAGGTAGATAAATTAACAACAAGCAAAAATACAATTAAACCAATAATCAAAAACTTTACAATTTGCGTTGTTCAAGGACCAAACTGTCAGCAGTAGCAGAAATAGCTTTCTTTACACTATTTCCAAAAACAACTGAATGTAAGCACTAGTTTCCCAGACATTTAAATCTTCTCAAGGCACATTACTCTTAATAAGAAGCTTTACAATGGCTTTCAAAAAGCTGCAGCTTCCTGTTGAAAATTGTGTAATCCTTTCTAATACATATACTAAAATCTCATAACTATGAAAAGTGATTTGAAATTAATTATTTCTGTCACCCCTTCAAAAAGTTGTTTTAGAGATCAAAGAGTGATTTGAAATCCCAAATGTCCGATAGAATTACACCTAATGCCGTTAGAAGGTAAGGACTGGCTTCAGCACTGGGCAACCCACACACAGCATAGGTTGCTGACAGTCTAAAGGGAGGTGTGAGGATAATGAGATGATAAGGGAAAAGTTGCTAAATACACTCACTTTAAGACACGAAGAACTAGAAGGTTTTCTATATTCTTCCCTCTTCAAACTCCGTGGAAAGGTGCTTTTATGTCGCAGAAGAGAATATGGGGAAAGAGAAATAAAAACATCATTTTCTTTTCTCTCGTTAACTAATGAAAAATAAACTAAAACATTTAAAATTTTATGTCAGTTCAAAAATAAGAAATATAATTTTGTATCAGATTATAAATCCAAATGAGAAAACTGCAAACATGATTGTTTTGAGACCCAAAGACAATTCTGTTGTCTGGTGTGGAGTGGTACATACCCAGAAAAAGTTGAGTAAATAACCAAAATTAATGAATGTATCCTAATGGAGGACTTAAGAAACTGATTTTCAGTATATCAGTGAAGTGGTAAGGTGTCATAACAAACCTGAACAGCATTAATAGCAGTCTTCATCCACAAGTCTATGGGGCCGGATGGGATCCACCCAAAGGTTATGAAGGACTGGTGGAAGTGCTAGCCAAGCTGTTCTCCATCACCTATCAACAATCCTGGTCAACAGGGGAAGTGCCAGACAACTAGAAACTGGCCATTGTGACACCCATCTACAAGAAGGGTCCAATAGAGGATCCAGGCCTCTCAGCTTGAGCTCAGTCGGGGAAAGTTATGAAGCAGATCATCTTGAGAATGATCACACAGTATGTGTGAGACAACACACACATGCTCAGCCAACATGGGATCATGAAAGGCAGGTCCTCCCTCACCAGTCTGATCTCCTGCTATGACCAGGTGATTCGCCTAGCGGATGAGAGAAAGGCTGTAGACGTGGTCTACTTCGACTTCAGTAAGGCCTTTTGACACAGTCTTCCACTGCCTTCTCCTAGAGAAACTGGCAGCTCATGCCTTAGACAAATGTACTCCTCACTGGTTGAAAAACTGGCTGGATGCCTGGCCCCAGAGAGTGGTGATGAATGGAGTTAAATCCAGCTGCTAACTGGTCACCAGGGGTCAATGTTGGATCTGACCTCTTTAACACCTATATTGGTGATCTAGATGAGGAGATTGAGTGCACCCTGAGCAAATTTGCAGATGACACCAAGCTGGGAGGAAGAGTTGACCTGGTTGAGGGTAGGAAGGCTCTACAGAGGGATCTGGACAGGTTGAATCAATGGACAGAGACCAACTATATGAGATTCAACAAGGTCAAGTGCTGGGTCCTGCACTTTGGTCACAACAACACCACGCAGTGCTACAGGCTTGGGGCAGAGTGGCTGGAGAGCTATGTGGTAGAAAAGGATCTGAGGGTGTTGGTCGACAGCTGGCTTAACATGAGCCAACAGCTTCCTGGCTTGGATCAGGAACCAGGGAAGTGATCGTCCCCCTGTACTCAGCCCTGGTGAGACCATGCATCTGTGTTTAGTTTTGGGTCCTTCACTACAAGGACATTAAGGTGCTCGAGTGTGTCCAAAGAAGAGCAATGAATCCGGTGAAAGACCTTATGAGGAGTGGCTGAGTGGTTGAGGGAACTGAGGTTATTTAGTCTGGAGAACAGAAGGCTCGGGGGAGACCTTATTGCTCTCCACAACTACCTGAAAGGAGATTTTAGTGAGGCAGGGGTTGATCTCTTCTCCAGAACAACTACAGATAGGACAAGAGGAAATGGCTTCAAGTTGCATCATGGGAGGTTTAGGTTAGAGGTTAGGAAGAATTTCTACACGGAAAGAGTAGTCAAGCATTGGAACAGGTTGCCCAGGAAAGTGGTGGTGTCACTATCTCTGGCAGTGTTCAAGGAATGTGCAGATGAGATGCTTAGAGAAATGGATTAGTAGGCATGGTATTGAAGGGCTTATCGCTGGACTCCATGTCTTGCAGGTTGCATTTAGACAGTGCAATTAGATTAACCTGTTGCAGTTAAGAGGGTCCAAAAATTTTTTATTTGGTGAATGGGATGAATATTTTTTTTTTACTAGAAGAAATAAGTCCCATAACCATATGACTCCAGGGACTGAGTTCTCTGACAACAGGAACAAATACATTATGACACAGAGCAAAATCATGTCAGCAACAATGCATAGAGTCTCTCGGCAAGTTTAGCAGGTTTTGCTAACCTGCTAAGGTGTTGCTTACCTTCAAGTGTTGCAGACACAAAATACAACATCAGAGGTTAAAGTTGCAACCTAGCATGCACAGACCACAGCAAAAGGCTACAAGTGAAGGAAGTTTAGGAGTTGAAGCACTGAGGCGTTCCTGTAAGTATGTAATCTGTTCCAGCATTTACTGTTGGCCTGAACATACAGATACAGTGTGCCCCCTCACAACATGTTTTTCTATTTTTTATTATCATGGACATCCGTTAATTTAGAAGCTCTTTGTGACAATATAAAAGCACAAACTCTTTTCACCCTTTATGTTTTTGTACTGGTAAGAACAGAAAACTATGTGTGTGTATGTATACATATTCATATTTATATGCACACACATATATATATCCATTCCTATATATGCATATAAAATTATATGTGTATATATATTGCCAGAGAGTGAAGAGAACAGACGTACTCAGAATTTTTGTTGCAATTTGGACAGCTCAAACAGGTCTTACTACAAGACATTTCTAATCCATCCTTCAAAACCCAAGACATTAGTATCTTATGTTCTGTGGACACAAACTGCTATATAATTAAAATCAAGGCAAAAAATATCAACAGCCAAAGTTCTTCTGCATCCACATGAAAGAATGCCAAAAGCCCTGGGTTATCACTGTCTCCCTTCAGCACTGCCAATTAAGAACATTTCCTGCAAGTTACTTGAGGTGTTCATGCAACTGTGCCACATTATTTCCTTACTCACTTATTTTTTTAGGCTTCATAAATCCTTATCTGGAATATCCAAATTGGGATCTCTCGTGCTTGTAAAGTTGAAGATATTTTGATTCCGTTTCTATTTTTTCACACATTTACATTCTTACATCCAGTGAGCATGTAGTTTCTTCACAGAACGGGCCCAGTAAGTCTGGGTACATGGTCTAGTGCCCTCCTTTTAGACAAGTGAAATGGTATTGAAAATACAATTTCTTTTATGACAACAGCTTCTTATTTCCCTGAGTAAAATAATTTCCCCTTCCTTTAACGTAATGATCAACTATAGATAAGTGCAAGCTCCATTTCCTACGGGAAGTGTTCAACCCCCAGTTCCATCAACACCATTTCAAGGTCAAAGAAAAGTTTACAGCAGTCAGACTACTTTTTGTCTTCAGTGATGGATTACTGAACTAGAACAACTATTAGTGTTCTGGACACATTCTGATGGCAGCAAACTCTCCCCAGAAAGGCTCTGGTGGCCAGAGTTTGGCAGCCAGAGTCTGTTAGTGGAGCACCTTCCTACAGCTGCAACCTGCTGATTTTAATCCAACTTCTACAGATCCAAGTTTCAGTCTGGAATGGACATTTGACAATATTTTCAATTTTTTTCAAGTCAGACCTGAATATTTGGCAAATCTAGATGGAGTAGCACACACCTCACGGTCTGCGTAGAACAGTCTCTGATCACTTTCCAAATAAGTTTATATTAAATTACATTACAGTTGTACTCCTAATTTCATTTACCTTCTACTTGTAGAATCATAACTGTCTTTCACAGCCAGGAATATTGGAATACACAGAAATTCTCAATCAAAATTTTTATAAAGATATAGTCAAGTCAAAGAACTTTCTATGGCCAATACCTGAAAGTGTATTATTTAGTCTGAGTTTAGTCTCCCAAAATTTAGGCCTTGATGAGCTCAACAGCATTCATCTTATCCAGCACATAAAAGAAGAATGAATTGCTTACAATATCTTATCTTAGGAACAAACCTGAAAGGTACATCACTGAAGTTTTTTTGTTTGTTTGTGTCATTTTCAAAGTGGGCATATGCTGGCAATTTATTTTTCAAAGTCCTTTCCTGTTGAATTTTTTTTTCTCAACTTAAATAAATATACCTCTCTCACACACTTTATCTCAATAGTTATCTCTCATTCCATTATCAAAATTATTCTTTCGGCAACTTTTTTGTGTCCCTTAATGCTCATAGTAGAGCATTCTTTGCAGCAGAAATAAAGACTCATGTAACTGAGGTGATAAGAAGGGAGTTATTTGTATGAAACTAACAATTCTCAATTTTTTATGGTTCTCATGCTTGTAGTTGTTTTATAATACTCATTTTCTCTTTTTATTACACATTTTGCTCTATATTTGGGCCTTACCAAGTTGAGAGAATTGAGAAAATATTTCTCAAACTAGTAAAATTTTTCAGATCAGGAGTAACATTTAAGCCCAACCACTGTATTATGCAGTTCCCAGCAGACGATTTTACATAATGAGTCTCTTTTTAACAGAAACAACTCAAAGCATCAATTGCTTTATGCCAGTACAAGGTGACTTTCATTAAGAAAATGGAAAAGTACATTTTTATGACAGTGATATTATAATTCTGGTACTGTTTTTCGCTTAACTTTAAGAAAATATAATTATATTTGCTGATATAGTAATCAGTGCCAGATGTGTCAAATGTCTTTGATTAGAAAATGAAAGCTATAATCCCTGTTGTTTTCTGTGTGTTTATATTAGTCTGCAATCATAACAATTTAAGGTATAACATCACCCATTTCAGTGACTTTTCTGAAATTAGATTACACATTGTCTTTAATGAGACTACGAACAGATATAAAAGTATACAGGTATCCACAGATGCAAAGTAAACCTTGAGGGCTCTTATATTGCTTAGATAATAAAAAAGAGGAACATCAAGAATAGGTCAAATAAATACACACATTCTTTTCAAAAGCCTTTTTTATAACAGTAGTTTGGTAGGCAAAATCCAACTAGGATATCTGTCTGCCTCTAGAGCTACATTACAAATGACAAAGACATGAAGGACTGATATTAATTTTCTACACAGTGGGTTTTTTTTTTTTAATGATCCCAGTTTTTATTTCCTTTTTTCTCTCAAAATTCAACTGTTTCAGTACACTGTAATATTTTTGAGAAAAAAAAAAGTTCATTCAGATGGCCCTTCTTTCTTTCATAATAGGCAAATAAAGAACACAATTTAAGCTGTTTTAAATATTTCATTCAGTAATCAGAAAGAAAATTTGCCCTTAAATTATTTGGCTATTGGGTACTAAGCATATCAAGAAAAACAATAATCTAATGAAGTTGGAATAATCACACTGATTGTTGCAACTGAGCATTTTCATCATGCGTTTATTATCCTTCCTTTCACGAGCTTTTGGTAAACATGCTAAATATATTAATGAGTCTGTGCATGGATTTCACAAACATTACTGAATTACTCATTCTATTAATAGATGCAATATTTCCCATGGAAGTATTAATTGCAAGAAAACTCTGAATAAGTTGAAAGCTCTTTTTCATTCAAGGTTAAATAAATTTTGGACTGATCACATTTAACAGAAAAGCATACACTGGGATTCAGTTGCTGAACATGAGAATCTGGACTCCTCCAAGACGCCCTACTGTCCTCCAAGGATTGCCCAGTGCTGTTCAACTTGTTCATCAACGACTTGGACGAGGGGACAGAGTGCACCCTCAACAAGGCTGCAGATGTTACCAAACCATGTGGTGTGGCCGACACTCCAGAGGGCTGTGCTGCCATTCAGAGAGACCTTGACAGGTTGGAGAGTTGGGCAGAGAGGAATCTCATGAGGTTCAGTAAGGACAAGCGCAAGGTCCTGTACCTGGAGAGAAACAACCCCAGACACCAGTAAGGATTAGGGGTTGACCTGCTGG
Source organism: Crypturellus tataupa (assembly GCA_034781795.1). Taxonomy (NCBI): domain Eukaryota; kingdom Metazoa; phylum Chordata; class Aves; order Tinamiformes; family Tinamidae; genus Crypturellus; species Crypturellus tataupa. The sequence goes on along the minus strand of JAWLRI010000253.1, from coordinate 285,530 downwards.
AAAGCAGCTCCATGAAGAGGAATTTGGGAGTCCTGGTTGACAAGTTAACCATGAGTCAGCAGTTTTCCCTTGTGGCCAAGAAGGCCAATGGAATCCTGGCCTGCAGTAGGAGGAGTGCTGTCAGCAGGTCGAGAGAGATGATCCTGGCCCTCTACTCAGCTGTGGTGAGACCATACCTGGAATATTGTGTGCAGTTCTGGGCTCTCCAGTACAAGAGTTGGAGCTGGAGCTGGAGTACAAGGATGTGGAGCTTCTGGAGAGTGTAGGGTCAGGAACAGGATTAAGGGACTGGAGCATCTGCTGTATGGGGAAAGACTAAGCGAACTGGGCCTGTTTAGTCTGGAGGAGAGAAGATTGAGAGGAGATGTCTCTCCTCTGTGTACATGTACCTGTACATGTACAAGTACCTGAGGGGTGAATATAGGGAGGATGAGGCAAACCCTTCTCTGTAGTGGTCAGTGACAGGACAAGGGGTAATGGGTGCAAGTGGAACACAAGAAGTTCCCCCTTGCATGTGAGGAAGAACTTCTTTACTGTGAGAGTGACAGAGCCCTGGAACAGGCTGCCCAGAGAGATTGTGGAATCTTCTTCTTTGAAGATCTTCAAAACCAGCCTGGATATGACCTTGTGCCACGTGCTCTAGGTGTCTAGGTAAGTTCTACATATGCTTATGCACAACAGTACTGCTCTTTATTTAGTGCCAAGATATTTAGCATTTATTCACTAGGGCACCCAGCCCACAGAGATGTTTAAATTTAAAAAGCGGGGAGGGAAGCTAAATTGACCTAATAAGCTACAGTCCTTTGCTGTATCCTTGTAGTAGATCACCAAAACTGGGTGGAAGCTTCACAAGAGCAGAGAATGCTGGGCCCTCTCAGAACAAGAGATCTAAGACATAGAGCACCATCCCCAAAGAAGCCCATGTGATGACAGTACCAAGTGCAGATACATATGCAATAGTTTAATGTTCACACATAGGATATTTTAATGCTGTCTAATGCTCATGCTTTTAGCAGGATGCATGCTGCAGGGCAGAGCTCAGCACTACCACCCAACCTGCTCACACTCTCGCAGCCAGCCATGCAGAGTTCCCTGTTGCCATGGCTATACTGCAATTTAGTGTCTCAGCTAGCTAATTCAAACTTACATCTGCAAACGCAAGCTTCAGTCACCCAAAATCTGCAGTGGGAAAACCTGGGTTCACAGATATCAGGTTGCAATCTATAGCCACCTCCAGGATATAAAAACCGAAACAAAACATTAAAGATGACAGATGAAAAAATGCACTGCCTGACAAGTGAGTATTCTCTTGATGCCTAAATTGCTACCTTCACGCATACAGAGGAAGTATATCTAATTCCGATCCTTCTACTCTCACAAAAGTAGCTTGCTACTCATTATTTAATCCCGAGCAAATTTCTTACTCCTATTGGCTGTTTCCCAGTCTGCAAAATACCTTGAAATAATGAGGATTACCTATATTAACATTTTTGTATTTTTCTGTCTTAACTTCCACTAAAATAGTAATCTTTTGTAATTGAAACTGAGGCATAACACTTGGGCAAAATTTAGATACTTGAAAATATGAACTCAGAATCCATATAAACAGCTAGAGAAATGTCATTTAGAAGAACTGATCCTATTACAAGAAGGCACAATATACCTGTAAAACTATGTTTAAATCATCAGGAATCTCAATTATCTGTATTTCCACAGTGGCATCTGTTGGTAGTTTACTAGCAAATGACATTTTCCCCTTCAAATGAATCAAAAGAAAAAAAATCCTTTAACTTGTATTTCTAAAGAAGGCAAAAGTGCAGCATCTGTGCAATGTAGAGCTGCAGCTAAAATTAGATAAGAAACAATCTCTTGCAGAAGTACTAACAAAGCAATATGCTGTTAAAGCAGGTTTATTATACAATCTGAATGTTTTTTAGAAAATGTTTTGCTGGAAGGCCACTTGGCTTGAGCACAATGAAGGTATTTTTATTTTTGATTCAGGAACAGAGAAAAGAAAAAAACAGCTATGATATGTGACAGTAAGGTTTGGAAACGAACAAGTGATTAGAACTGAAAGGGAAATATTTAATCCTTTTTTGAACAAGAAGCTAGAGATACTGATTATAGTTGTGATTCATAGGACCCAAAAATATTTACAGTGTTATCTTTTTCCATTATTTTATAAAATTATTACTAAAATCCTCTGTTTTTCAAGATTGCTACCTATATATATAGAGAGGCATACCTATATATATAGGTAGCCCAGTATGTGGGTACACATACAAATACATTTAGGTATTTATGTATTATGTATTATGTAAATGTATTATGTACTATGTATTATGTAAATACATTTATTTACCTTCTAGAGAGGTCAGCAGTTACTAACATGCAATAAACTCTCTACAGATATAATTTTGGAAAATAAATGCTATTAGCATAATTTTATGCTTAAATATCCTATCTCTGTGCCTCATATTGTAAAATGTCGCAGCTTGAAAACTGAAATTATGGTGCGGTAGGAAGGAGATATCAAATGGATACTGGATTCACAAACAGTCTGAGGACTGTAGGTCCGCTCGCCTTCCTAGGAGCTAATCGAGTTCCTAATACTGTAATCTACTATAAGCTCGACTCTGGCAGTATCGGATTCACGAACAGTCTGTCAACTGTAGGTCCGATCACTCTCCCAAACAAGTAGTCAAGTTCACAAACAGTAGGATTTATTCAAATGCAACAAAGCAGGTTTCGGATGTCAGTACAGGAAATTCTGTACTACAGCGTGGGATTTTTAGCTAGCTCTGAGGTACAAATGTGCAATCATCACTTACCCCAGAAGATGGGAAAGCTGCAAGTCTCGAGTCTCCTCAGACAGTGTCCCAACTCAAGAGGAGGAAAGGGGGATCAGCTCATTGACTGACCCAGGAGTTACGATGGATTCTTCCTTCCTCCTCCTTAGTCTCTTAGGCCCTAGTTTTTCTCTCAGTTCCTGCTTTCAAACAATTCTTCCACACATATCTGAGAAAACATTTATATTTAGAGATCTTAAGTTCTCTAGAGAACACGGAGAGCAGAACAATACTACAGTTGCATTCCAGTTTGTGATTATTTGTGGATATGAGACTGTATATGGAAGCTGGTTGATTGAGACTGAAAATATATTTATATCAAATGCATAGAGTTCATAACTGTTATTGATCTCTGGTCATTCAGTAAAGGAAGGAAGAAAGCAAATGCTTTATAAATTCTGAATATGAATTGTCGACACCCATAGATATATTCACAATAGCCAGGGTTCTCCATCATTTCTCTTATTCATGGAAACAGTGAAAATATGGAATATTTTAAACAATTTAAAAAATTAATTTTTGCTAACACTTCATAAAGAAGTAACTAACTTTGCCTCCTTTTGGATAGTGACTACTGGGCTTGATTGCCTCTAGATTTATTAAGTTTGAAACTACAGCCAATATATAAAATTTGAAGATATGAGGAGACCACAGGTAAGCACGCTAACTTTTACTCAGCTGGTGTTCGTAAATGGACAGTGTGTTTGCATAAATTCAGCAGCAAATACCAAAAGCTGGCCCATTCTGAGCTGTATGAGATACGCTCTTGAGGTCAATAAACAAACAAACGACAAAAAACACACCCTTAGTCATCCAAATAAGTTCAGAAAAATCTACGTATTAGTAAATCTATGTGCGGTTAACCAACTGGGAAAAGAAAACAAAACAAAAAGCATGTCCAAACTCCACCTTAAACACTGCTGAGGTGAGTGATACAAACAGAAGGTAGGTGATTCACTCTGTAAGGCATTAACACCACCACGTTTGGATCTCATTTTCTTCTTTCTGAAGCTTCACCAATCCTATGCAGACCCTGGAACACAGTCCTTGTAATTCAGCACAGGCTATCGCTAGGGTATCATAAACAGATGCTTACACAAAAGCTTGACTATGCAAGTACAGAGAACTCTGAGGGTGTTTTGTTGTATTTTCTCTAGAATTACCCTTCTTGTTACTGCCTTTGCAATATAGGAGTTGGGGAGAAAAACGCAGGAAACTTGCAGAATGACACAGACGAGGTCATGTACTGTGATCACGTTTTTTTGCTTTACTTTTGAAGCACTGCTCAGGTGTCTACACTAAACATCTAGCAGCAATGAGGTTCAGCGAACACTGCCTTTTCATTTTTCTCTCTTTTTATTCCATACAAAAATGCAAAGACAAGCTCAGGTCTCCTAGCACACTGGCCAGCTCAAGATCCTGCCAAATTCAAAATTAAATGCAGTTCAGTTCTCAACAAGAGACTGATTGGCCTTCCATGACATTTTTTTTATAACACATCTACATTGTGGAACATACTAATACAAGCTCATGACTCTTTATCACCTTATCAGCCTTCTATTTGACAGGAAGATAAATACATGAAAGCACTGTGCAGCTAAGGTAAAATACAAAGATATTGATTTTACAGGTTGTAGCAGATTAAGTAACCTGTACAAACTAAAAGTCATCAGGAAGAAAAAAGATCTCAGTCAAATGCCCTGATGCCTTCGTTGTTATTTTTGGATGATTAAGAGGAAAATACTTTATTCCTTCAAAAAACAAGATATTTATTGCCTTTCTGGGAAAGCTAGAATGCTACTAGTAGATAAAGCACATTTTCTTGGACTCCACCAGATACTTACAGAGAGATCCATTGAATCTGAACTTTAAGTTAACTGTTTCAATAAAAAGATAGGCAATTGATTGACACCTTTGTTTTTGCATGTTTATGGTACTCACCTTTTCACCCCATTTGATGTTTCTGACATTTCTTAGGTATTTTCATTTATCTATTTTTGCTTTTAAAAGAGAGGAAAAGGCATTTGGGGATATTTGGGGATGCCTCTTTGGGGGTTGCCATCATTTTATTAGGAAAGCAGAAGACACTTTAAATGGTGGAATGAAATTGTGACATTTGTACATGACTTCAGGTGCATTTTCTTTCCTACACAAGCTAGCATTTTAGATAGAACTGTAACACATTACAAAAATGAAGAAAAGTAAAAGGAGACCATATAAACCATTCAGATAATTCTTTCGAAATGTTTTCAAATCCCTTACAAGGCTCTGCATTGCAATATCTGACATCTTCCAGCTTGCCTTTTTTGTTGTTGGCTGGCAGCATCCAGTATGTGTACGTGAACTCCACTGTGAACTGCAAAAAAGAACCCCCCAGGCAACTACACACATTTCAAAGTAAGCAAACAAAACATGCATTAACTAAAGCAGAAAAAGTGCTGTGGCAATGCAGTAGTATCTAGGGATTGGGAGAATCTGGACACCCAGTACTGAATGTTGGGATTTGGCCTATTAATATGTATTTTTTTCAGAAATAGCTCAAAATGCAGAAGTAGAGTGCTCAGCTGGATATTAATGAAAAGAAGTAGGGTAACCTAAGCGGGAGTCAGATGTTCTCAGGTCAATATGCAGGTGACAAATCTTCCATCGAGGAAATTTTTGTGACACAAAACAGTTGAACATAGGATGTCCACCTGAGCTCTGCAAAAGGGAAAACAGACAGGTGAGAATCCAAGCCTTATTTAAAGGAAATTCAACTGTATCTTCATGAAAAAAAATGTATGACAACACTTGCACAGGAAAATGACAAACATCTTACTTACTTACTTTGGAAACTTCAGCTGGAAAAGCACAGCTTTTAAGCAGAACCTGCAATGTGCTCCTTTTCTCTTTTCCCACTTAGTATTAATTCTGCAATTAAGAAGCACATAAAAAGTATACTTCCTGCAGCCTGCCTCACGATTTAGTCAATGAGGGGATCAGATAACCACTTGAGTAGAATAGCATGAGCTTTTTGCTGCTATTGTTCCTGCCCCTACTTTCATGAGGTGCCCAGAATAAGGCAATAAAATTAAGCAGTTGCCCTTATTCTCTCTTTTCCTCAGTTTGGACTGAAATAGCACTTATCAAGCTTAAAATTTTTGGCTCTCGAAAATTATAATCCGTAAAAGAATTATAATCTATTGGGCTTTTCACCTTACAACAATGATAAAGTGTAGGTATATTAGAGATTTCTCTGGGAGACATTTTGTCTTTTGGAGACTCAGATATAGAAGTATTTGAGAAAACAGTACCTGAGAAAAAGAGGTCAAAAAGCTAAATAAATAAATAAATAAAATCTTCAATCCCCCTGCAAATCACCACAGATAGTGATTCCCTTCACTGTCCTGTGAGGAACTTACCCATGAAAACAAAAAAAGCTCACCATCAAAATAAAATTTGTTGGAGTTACCAGAAAGTGCTATCAGACAGTATTGGTGTGCCAGAATTGATCAACTCTATTTGGGCACCATATATTTGAGTATTGAATATGACTCCAGTAGCCTGAACAGAGGATGGACTTTAAAAATATCTTTATTTCAAAATGATGCTATGTTTTTATCTCCCTCCATCCTACCCAAAATCTTGATGTTCTTTCTTGAAAATATTGACAAGCTGGTGGTTCCTTATTACATATATGACAAATGATATAATCTATAAACTGAAAATACAATTAAAGCCCCACAGAAAATCTTTTTAAAAATCAAAGTGTAAATGTGTTAATTCTTAATGTAGCATTCTCTTTGTATTGCAGAGATCTTGAATTAGAATATGTGCAGTTGCATTAAATTTTGTTTTTATGCAGGCACATAAATGTGAAGTATATGTTTTCTTTGGTGTTTCATAAAATACCAAGGAACTAAGAACTTGATTGTTTAAAAGAATTTTTATGCACATACTTCTTAGTGGAAATTAAACAGAGCATTCCCAATTCAAATATTCAAATTCAAATATTGAGCAGAAATATTAGCAAAACTGTTTTTTCCTCTCCACTCTTAATTAGACAGCTGAAATATCTCCTCCTAAGTTTAACTCGATTAAATGACTGATGATAGATATTAAGAAAAGACAGATACACTGATTAGGAAGTAGACATTGCATGGTGACATTGCCAGAAACCTTATGTCTTGCTGTTGCGGTTTGATGTGGATGCAAATTTGGTAAGAGATGAATCCCCTTGCATTCCAACCAATCCTCAAAGGTTAGAGGGACTGAGGGCAGCTGGGTTCATCTCTTAATAGGGATAGCAAATGCTGTGTCAGCTATACCCCCAACTCTGGCAGTATCAAATTCACTGACAGTCTGTTGACCATCAGTCCGATCACCTTCCTAGGAGTGAATTGAGTTCCGCTATAGTGTGATCCACTATAAGCTCGATTCTGGCAGTATCGGATTCACAAACGGTCTGCTGGCCGATCGCCTTCAAAACAAGTGGTCAGGCTCACAAATAGCACAATTTATTCAAATGCAACATTTAGAAAACAGCTTTCAGATGACAGTATAGGAAAATCTCTACTACAGTGTGGGGTTCTTAGCTAGTGCCTAGTGTACAAATGCACAATCATCACTCACCCAGAGGACGGAAGAGGGCTTTCAGTCTTGAGCAGTCTCCTCAGGTCGTGTCCTGACACAAGGGGAGAAAAGGGGTTCAGCCTGTCGGCTGTTCCAGAAGTTATGATGGAATCTTCCATCTCTCCTCTTCCTTCTTCCTTAGCTCCTCTTCCTCCATTCTTACCGTCCCATTGTTCCTTCCTAGTTCTTAACCCATTCTTCCTTCCTAGTTCTTTCTTACCACCCCATTCTTCCTTCCTCCCATATGCCTCTTTTATTCGCCTTTTAAATATTTTCTTTCACATTCAGGTGGAGCTTGAGTGACTCTAGTCATATTTACTTTCGTTATTCATTGATTTAAAAAAAGTCTCCCAAGTTAATCAAAAATCTAGAGAACATGCTCAGTGAGGAGTTGTGTTCAGTGGGATGGGGTTGTGTATTGGTATTATAATGAGATTAGAAGGAGGAGATTAGAAGTTTGAGCAAAACCTATCCGAGGGAATTGATCTGCCACCATTGTTGGTGCAGCACCAGACATCACACTATGTGGCTTATCAGCTGCATGGTACCACAAGGTTGCTATCTGGAGGGAGTACAACAGAGTTTGGTTGCGATGTCTTCACTCCGCTCCACCCTCCATTCACTCATCGTCTGCACGGCACCATCAGATTATCCCCTCCGCAGGGAAGACAACAAAGTTTGGTCATGGTGTCCTTGTTCTGCTCCACTCTTCATTTACTCATATTAGTATGTGCTAGGAAGGTGGATTGTGTTGCCAAGGGTATCATGGAGAAGTAGATTGATGCATACCAGCCATCCTGGAAGTGGTAACTGTCTCTCACCTAAGGAAGCTTCTGTAATGCCATAACTTCTGTTAGGCTCTGTTTTTCTCCAAGTTCCCCTTTCTTGAGCAATTATCTCACACTCACCTTACTGAACTTGCAGTATTTATCAGAAATATCGAGTTGATATGGCAGTTGGATGTTTTCATGTTCAAATACACCATGCTACAGGCAGTCAATGATATTTTGGGCATTCAGCTGTAGCTAAAAGAAAACTCTCACATCCTGTACAAAATGACACCAAACTTGTCAGTCTCTAGGTTAACAATGACAGTGGATATTTAGCTACAAGAATTTTTCTGGCTTACCATCTGTTATCATGTTCTGTACTTTCACTGGCACATAAAAGCTGATTATTCCACATCAGCAAGTGCTGCTTTGAAGAACAAATTAAAATACACCAAAAGTTACGCATTTGTTTAATTGCTTCTCTGGAATGTATCCAAATTAAAATATGTTTGCATGGATAAAAATGATATAAGAACCCAACAAGGAAAACCAGCATGGCTCCTGTGCCATTTGGACATGTGCACCACAGTACCGCTGTAAAAAGTACAAGGCCTAGTCTCCTTGGGATAAGATAATACTATTTAGACTGAATAGCAAATGCTGTTTAGACTGAATAGCATAGATTGAGCTATACCTCAGTGTACGATTAACACTAAAAAAAATCCATATGTTATTTGTAAACGCACACACATGGACCCAACTTTCCTTTCTTACACTTACATTTTAGTTAATGGGCCTGTTCAGCCCAAGAACTGCCAAGAGAGGCAGTGAAGGGGATGGGGCTGGCCTCTTCAGTGGTGGCCACCGACAAAACTACAGGCAGTGGCCACAAACTGAAGCATAAAAAGTTCCACAGGAACCTAAGGAAAAAATTTTTGACAGTGAGAGTGGCAGAGCCCTGGAACAGGTTGCCCAGGGAGGTTGTGGAGTCTCCTTCTCTGGAGATCTTCAAGACCCACTTGGATGCAGCCCTGTGCCATGTGCTCTAGGTGACCCTGCGTGTGCAGGGGGTTGGACTAGATGACCTCTAGAGATGCCTTCCAACCTTAACGATTCTATGATTCTATGTCTGCCCCAACTTTACATCTCTTTTAGCCAATCATCTATAAATGACTTTCAGCACATAAACAATTAAGAAATTTTGAGTACAAGTAGGAGGTTAAAATAATAATGTTTTTATAGTATCTTTTTATTGTATAATAGCATAATAGTATCTTTTTATTTTATAATAGCATAATAGTATCTTTATATTGTAGGTCTCCTATGCTTAAGACTTTCTTATTGAATGAATTTCACAAATGGTTCCAGTTTATCCAGTCCATCTACTTAATTCGGTAGGAATTTTTGTATACGGTGACCCACTTTCTTTGTTGTATAATGTTTTTTATTTTCAAGTAGACCTGAAGATCTCAAGCCAAACATTTACTTTTTAAAGGCATATAAGGACTCATGTAAAATTCAAGCCACCATAAACATACTTAAGTAGCTAGAAAAACAATACCTTAAAAATTATGTGTATGCATATTTTAAATAGCAAGTACCCAAGATTTGTATGGAGGGACAGCTTTATAATAATATACATACAGTTAATCCTTTACACTGTCATTCCTTTGATCTTTATTTCCTGAAATATTTTTTTTCAATGAAGTGTTAAAGATGCAAATAAATAAGCATTAGACCAAGTCTCATCACACCCAAAAATGCAAACAGAATTGGTTTAATTTCAAGAAGGATGGCAAAATTAGGCTTTATTAAAAGTAAAGCCCAACTTGAACAAGAAGTTCTTTTTTCTCACTCCCCTTTCCATCCTCAATAGGTTAGTACCTTAGACACTTGCCATTCCAACACTCCAAAAATGTCATCGTATGTTTGTATGCATGTTGTCACCTCTATAGTTAGTCTATGTATAGCTTTATTTGTTCCATTTCATTTCTTACAATCAAATCCTAGTAGGACTATTTCCAGTTCTCATACCCAACAAAGTAAAATATTTTAAGAGGAGGGCTCTCAGAGGCACTCAGCTGGTGCTTGCAGACAGTGCAGGAAGCAATAACACACTTGGTCATCAACTGCAACACAATACTCAAGCATATGTTCCATGCACTTATTAAGTATTTTACACCCAGCACTGACAAAGTACTTGATTTAATGTCAAGATGGCTTTGTCAAGATGTCTTGGATGTTAAGATTATTTTATAGTCCTTTAGAATATAAACTTTGATTAGATTCCAGGCCTCTCCTTTGAGCAATGTTTTGACAAGAATCTAACCTTACAAGCCATGCTTGGGTAGAATACTGTATCAGTACAAATTAGGATGTCAGGCACTCTTACCTTGTTTTAGCACTTTCAAGGACGTGCAATTAGCTCTGCTTAATTCTGCATTAATTTATCCTTATTTTCTTTCTCTCTCTTTTTTTTATTATTATATTTTTAATGTGTAGGATCCAAAGTATGCATCTAAGATCTGTGATGTCAGCCAATTTCATTCTATTCTATGCATTCTATTCTATGCATTCTATGCATTTAGATCCTACAATGTGAAACTGCATACACGATGCACAGGTTGTAAGGGCATCCAGACTCTGTGCACAGGAAACAGATTTTTGATTGTGCTGCAGTGGTAATAATGTGTTATATGCAGACATGATTGGTTCATATCCATTTTTTGAAGTATTCAAAATAATGTATTTTGTATTTTAAGGAAAAAAAATTCTCACTGAAAATAAGAAATATGATTCTCTTACTTGTTCTGTTGCAGATTACTGCTAGCCCAATTCAGATTATTTCTCATTACTAGCTGGGCTGTGAAAGATGCTTGTTTAGCACCATATGTTCAGGAGAACAGAAGTCTTGAGATTAAAATTTGCTGCCTCCTCTTGGCCACCAGCTCATTAAAACAAAGCTCATTTGCATGCATCATCAAGTGCTCTTGCCAGAAAATGTGCCAGAAATATTCTGTGGTTCAACTGCCAAAAGCCCCAAATAAGCAATTTCATTTCTCTTGGTAAAGATGAGGCTGCACAGCAGCTGCAGCAGTTCTGCCTGCATGTTCTATGAGAAGCTCCTTGCATCCTACACAGAGACACAGCTTAAGGACTCACGCATGCATTGCCAAGTTGATTTTATAACTCTTCTTTCAGTTCATCATTTTGGTATTCTGGAAGCTAGAAGACTTTAATTCATAAAACATATGACTGCTGGCCTGGAAAACACTTTTGTTATTTGATGGGATGAGATGGCCATATACTCTATATCTCCTTGTTGGTACTCTCAGTGCATCCTTCTCTTCATTGAAGAAGTCATGAAGGATGACCTGAACTACCTTTCCCCTCAAAAAAACAAATCTAGGTAGAAAATTAAGACATTTGCCAGTTTCTCAACAGCTCACAGATAAGCCAATTTTTCTTTCAGTTCTACAGATTGCAATAGATTTAAGCAAGATGCACTCTGTAATAGTTCCTCTGTTTATAAACAATGTGCATTAATAAATAGTGGATTTGTAAAAAGGAAAGAAGTTGTGAGTTTTCTGTTGATTACTATTGTTAAATGTCAGAGTTCACTTTATCTGTTTAAAGACTCATCTGGCTCTCTGGTTTTATTGCAATGTTATATCAAAATCTGTCACTGAGAAGATATTTTGATTACACAGTACATTATGCCATCTGATTCTCCATATATTTTAAGGTTCTCATTTGCTTTGAGCACTTACAAAACAATGTTGAATGAAAAAAAATGCTATAATCTTATGGTGTCATATTCAGAAGGCAGTCTGAATACAAAGCTTAGATTAATTTATCTTTGATAAATGGTATTTTATCCATCTATGATAATACCAATTACATTGAGGCTGGGGCAGAAAATTAGGCACAACTTGGTGCTGTTTTATCTGTAAAATGTCTGTAATAATAATTTAAAAAGTCCTAATATCTGTTTCCTTCCTCTCTGTAAAGTCCCATCACCTTTTCCATGTGCAATATTTTTTATACTTGACAAATCTTTTCTTTTTCCTGCTAAATTCCCTTCTCATATCTTGTTTAGCACTTTTCTATGGTCCACATAAGATGGTCTCTGAGGAGAAAATGTTACAGTACATCTTTGATGTGTTTCTTGATCTGCAATGACAGTTTCTTGATCTATTTGACTCCTTCTGAAATCCCTATCCAATTGTATAAGAATATTCTAAATATCAACGCATATCTGACTCGTGCCATTTGGACAGGTCAAGAAGTGTCTTGAAAGGAAATAGCAGATAATTGAGTGGTTAGGCAAACAGAAATGTCTGTGTTTGTGGAGGTAGAGGGTATTCTTATTGACAGTAGGGACAGTTCTGCAATACACACATGCATTTGGTCAATAAAGTCCGTAAGTGGACTTGAGCACTGCAGATTTGAGATGACACCACCTAGCAGGAGCGAACACAAGTGATGACAACATACTTCTCATATGGCATCCATAGCACTGTCATGCTGCGCTGAAGAACTGGCTTATAAATCTCTATTTGCAATTTAATACCTCTACTTCAAGAGTTTAAGTTGACCTCACTAACTGAAACGGAGTTAGAAGTCCTTCATTTCTATGATTCACGTGAATTTAAGTCCTTTGACTGAAAGACTGTGCTCCACCTGGAGGTAATGTGGCAAGAATGTTGTTTGTTTCAGAACAATACCTACTTGATCCTTATGGCAAAAATGAACAAGAAATGGCAGAAAAACAAGAAAGATGAACTCCTATTTGAAACTTAATTTCAACCACAGAAACATTGTACCTTCTCCACGCTACAGGACAGGCAAATGTCCTCATTTTACAAAAGCCGACTTTCTGTTCAAGACAAACAGAGATATAGCTGGCATATCTACTCTGTGCCCCGAGTGAAGGAAAGGCTGAAGAGTGCATACCAGACTTCATATCCTGCTTGCAAAACAACCTATTACCTTACCAAGTTACAAACAGTTTAGGTTAGCTGGGGCTAGGCAGAGCTTATCCCTACAATCTTTGATCTATTAGTTTCTTCCATTGTGCAATATAACTTCTCTAGCCAATTATGAACTGCTGACCGGTTAATTGAACTCAACTTTCTTCCATGTAAAAAGGAAATGTGATTTACTTTTATTTACAAAGATACCACTGAGCTTCTTTTTCATTCCAGCAACATTAAGTGTTCTATTGTGCCTCAGTCAAACTTCTACTGTTCATGGGTTTGCTTTCTTTCAAAGTCAACTGTTTGATGAAACAGCATTCAGGCTACAAAAATCAAGAACAGGTTTTCCTAAAAGCTATTTACAAATATTTCTGCCAAATAAGCCAAATATAAAATGGAGGTCAGAATTTTCAGAGTAATGAGGACTGGAAGACTTCTCTTACCTCAGACGTGACAGAGACGATAAGTTGAGAAGTGAGAAATAAAAATATAGTAAGGGTTGAAAGGTTGTAAAACACAAAGAAATGATTTAAGAAAAAGGTAAAAGGAAAAGTTACATGGCAGCTCTTAACATGAAAAACACCAGCAGAACAACTGCAAAAGCAGTCGCTTTGCAAACCCACTAAATCTTCTAGTATATGTTAAACCTGAAAAAAAAAAGAATCGGTGCTACAAGGTAGCAGAGTAAGCTTCAATCTCTATAGTCACATTGTCTTTGATAACTGTTCTGAAATTATCAGTTATTACCAGTTCAAATGATATTGCTGAAGATGTGCAGTTACAGGACAGTGAACATTTTAACCCACTTAATTTAATCTCATTCAATTTCTGCATATTATCTTGCCACAAAAATTGACTCATGCCATTACTGAGCATAGCTTTTTCAAATATGTTAGGCAAATAAAATTTCAACGGTGCAAACATTGCAAACCACCTGTTTCAACAGTGCCTGCAGCAGTAGGGCTAGGATGCTTAAGTGGATCTCTACACAAGTATCCATTGATTATAGTCAGAACTGCAAATGCAGGCTAGTGCACAGCTTATCCTGACCCCAAGTGCATTTTATCACTAAAAGTGGACATTTCTTTTTCTCAGTAGGAAGCAAGATGAGGAGAAATAGCTACCATGGAAATATCATGTGGTAGTTGGCTAAGTGGACTTGAAATGGGCAGACTCAGGCAACCACCTGACTAAATGAGAGTTGTATTTCTTCTGCTTGACCAGATGACTAAAAGCCAGTATAAATATATGCCATGACATGGAAGTAGCTTTATTTTCATGTGCATAAATAGGTTTTGAATAACAACTGTTCTTCCTTGTTTCATGCAAGGAAACTTTTTGGCAGGATTATTCTAGAAAAACAAACATACTATAAAAGTGATTAAAAGTAGGAAAAACATATAAAATTATTCTCCTGAGATCTACATGAGTTAAACTCTTTTCTACAGGGGATGTCCAAATCAGAAAATACATTAACTTTAAGTCAGTAACATTCTGAGTTGGGTTGAAAGCAGGAACAGCAAGATAAAAAAACGTTTTTCCATGGCAAGTTTCACACAAGGAAAGGAAGAGAAGGAGATATATTTTTATTTTAAACAAAAAGTTTTGATGTTTTAGGGATGGGAGTCAACATGATTATGTCAACAATTATCTTAACACAGAATTTTAGACATCAACATTTTCATCCATCCTCAGCCTAGGAAGTACAGTATTGCTTTTAGTGTAGGCACTACATCAGAACGACAGTAGGCCCCACTGAACATTTGAGTGTGCAGGATTTTCTTCTTTGAATGACTGCATTAATACTACTTTTTCATGTTTTATTTTGGGCACAAAGAACAGTGGGCCACTCTACAAATTGTATAGATGAGAAGGATACAGCTCAACTGACAGGGCACTTCTCTGTGTGCTCTCATCGCTCAGGAGCTGTGCTAGCACTCATGCTTCTGCAGCACTCTCACAAAAAGCAATGGGCTCAACTGGCAGGTAATGCTAATTGTGCTCTCCTTGAGCTGAGCAATTTGGAGGGCATTTCTATTTTTTAAATTATGCCTCCTCATGGGGGACCAACTTCAGAATTGAATTGAAGGCTTCAGAATTATATAAATGGGCATCTTCTTCTAACTTATTAGCATATTACACTAATTCTAAAGTCCCTTTACACTCTCTGTAAATTTCCCCAGGCAATCTTATACTTCTTTCCTGTCATTTTACAAATATATCAATACACTACTTCCCATTCTTTAAGTTAGTTCAGTGTGTTAGTGGGAAAAGGAATAAAAATGTGTTTAATTCCTAAGCTGAAAAGTAGGTCAAGAGAAGCAAAGAAACAAAGGAGGAGTAGGCAAACTAATAATTACATAACACTTTGTCCACTTGAATTTGCACTTCCTTATTGTATGGCCAACTTAAGAATATAGTCTTCAAAATAGCATGAAAAATGGATGGAATAAATTATGCTAAAGACATCTAACTGAGCAAAAGATAGTAATTGAATCTACAAAACAGAAGGAATCGGTTGACCTGCCCCTCTGCTATTATTACATGCCATTAAATTTCACCCTGATCTTGATTATCTCAGATCACCTTGATACAGTCTTTGAATTTAACTTGATCTGTTTTCTTAAAGACATTTTGATTCTACTTAATATTACATTTTTCAAAGTTATGTCTGCTATTTGGTAGCTCTTGAATAAAAAAACTTGCTGTGAAATTAAGCGGGTACATGATGATCAGTGGAACTGTTTGTCGCAGAAACAGAAAATCACTAAAAATTTATGAAGGTATCAAGGAGGGAGGTAGATTCAGAGAACTGAAATCCCCTGAGGATTACATGTCAACTTTGAGTCACACAGATGTAGAAAGCCTACAGAAAAAAAAAAATCAATGCATTCTTTCCTTGCCTTCCTCCTAACACTTTTCCATTTGTGCAATCTGTCTATACATATCTATAGAGGGAGGATGCATGCATGCATTAGAGTTCAGGACAATAACCTGCATATGGACAGAAAAGAAAATGAGAATTAGCCTTGAAATATCATGTATACTAAAAATTAACAAATATTTACTCATTCCCCTTATTTTTTATTCCTGAATTTCACATAGCTTTATTCTCATTTAGAGAAGACTACTTTCACAGAGTTTTCAGCCAATTCATTTTGGCCAGAAAAAGAAACCAGTAATTGACAAAGCGTAAAGCATGTCCTTCTAATGTTTTTACTTTAAGAGGCTTTCAAAGGCATACCCCCACACGTCTCATTGCCAAAGCAAGACACATGGTCAATTTGTCTAAGAATTACTTCTTTGAAAGTGCTTGGTTATTGTATAGGTCTCTAAAGAAACTCAACATTCTGTTCTTGTCTGAAAACATCTGTTCTTTGGATTGGAAAAAATGAAAATCTTTTATTTATCTCTTAAAGAAAAAAGATTCTGTCCTGCTAAATTGCCATTCAATGTATTGTAACCAAAAGAGACTGCTAAATTTGTTCATTAATGAATTTATAGACCTTACCAGGTTCATAAAGATGAAAAGAAATCCCCAAATTGTCTTATGTATGTTTCTTGTTGTCCTTCACCAACAAAGTTATTTTCAGATAGTTCAAATGTTTCTTGATTATATCTGTGTTTGCAGTATTTTTACAGGGCACTTATGACTTTCAAATGTTTCACAAGCATTAAAAAATAAAATAAAAAAGTCACACCTATCTTTCTGAATAATTTGCTTCAGTCTTTAGTTACCAATATTGAAGAGTATCATTTATTAATGTTACTATTTTAAAGAAAGGGAATCTGCAAAAATTCACAGTCAACTGACTTCAAACTTAGTAATATAATGAGTTAAAAATATCAAACTTAAGTGTAAAGAGAGAAAGAATTATTGTTGCAGAATGGTGTAAGGATCAGGGACATGGATTCTGCGTGAACAACCAAGGCCTTAGATTTTAGTTACTTAGGCTCTTAGCATAAGTTAGGCCCTAGGCTCTTAG
>JAWLRI010000253.1:237554-262791 GCA_034781795.1 Crypturellus tataupa | reverse complement strand
GAGATCTTCAAGACCCGCTTGGATGCAGCCCTGTGCCACGTGCTCTAGGTGGCCCTGTGTGTGCAGGGGGGTTGGACCAGATGACCTCTAGAGGTCCCTCCCAACCTTAAGAAATTCTATGATTCCACGATTCTCTCCATATTCCTCTCATTTAGTAACGGGCATTGCATAAAGAGGTTAAAGGGAGAATCGTAGTTGGGCTAGATATGGCTCTCATCTGGAAAGAGAGAGAGCAACCTAAAAGGACAACAGGAAGGCTAAACCCTCTGAGTTGTATCATCCTATATGAATCCCTGTCTCTGCTTTGGTAGTAGGGTGGCAGTGACCATGAGAAATGTTCAGTGGATATGTGGGATGACCCTCGGCTGTGTGTCTTCTGCGTGTCATGAAGCCAGCTAGAAGTTTATCCAGTCACTTTGGCACAGGTTAGTCCACTATTTTGAATCAGTGCATCATTTTTATCTATGCAGAGATGAGTTAGAGAATGTGTGGATAACCGAGTGAACTAGTGGCCATATATTTTGGGAAGGAACAGAGGCAAGGCCCAGATAACCATCTACCCACAACTATAGCTTTAATTTTCTCCGTGTTAGAATTATAAAGTACCTTGATTTTTCCACACTGACCAGATGTGGGAGCAGAGATCCACTCCTAATTCCAAAATAAATAATGTTCCCTATTCAGAAGTTTCATTCCTTTGACCATCCTGTCTACACTTAGATGGGATGATTTCTTTTTTTTTTTTTTTTTTTTTTTCTGCTTTTTTGAACAGAATCTTTGACTTTTAAGATCTAAGGTTTAAAAGTTGCTGTAGCAAAATGAGGTCTATCCTTTCAATGTAAACTGATTTGGTGAATGATTTGAGAATACTAGACAGCAAGCAACTTGTTTGCTTTGAAAATTTTCAGAAATTTTCTCTCCTCTTTCCTGCCACTTCTCAGCTCTTGCATATTTTCTCTTTTTGAGAGTGTGAGGCTAGAGGAGTTGAGGTAAGGACCTCAAGCGTGAAGGCTGCTGATTGATTGCTAAGATTTACAAAAGGGGGAAGGAGGAATGCTTCGAAGTATTCCTATTAGGCTGACATTAAACAGCTGTTCAATAGCTGCTATGGAAGCCAGCAATATTTTTGGAAATTCAGGTCCCTTATACCAGTGAAAAAGTAGAAAAACGTGTCATTATGCATTTTGGGTTTTTTTGTTTCATTTTAACCAGTGGCCTTACTGTTCTAATGTACTAACTTTTCACTCTCCATCACTATTTCAGTTTCTCTCCTTGCAGTTAATTTCTTTTTATTTTAATTGATGACATTGGAAGGCATTTTCCAGCTTATAGTTACATGAAGCATCTTTCTGCTGTTTTGTATTTTATAACAGAATAATTCCAGATAAGTGCACATGATCAAATTTAAATGGACAGGGGTTGGTATAGAGTTTATTTCAGTGGAAGACAAAATTTTGAAGGTTTCCAAGAGAAAGTCTCACATTTCATGTAAAAAACATTTTAACATTTGGGACTCGTCCACTAGGTTATTTAGCGCAGAAGAAAAATGGGGACCTGTGTACCTCAATCTACAAATTGCATATACTAACCTTGTCTTCATCAAGTACTGTAATCCTTAAAATGACAGAAGTGCTATATTTAATATACATAATTGACATATTTAATGATGATTACTGGAAACAGTAGTAGTAGTAGTTACTAGCTTTTTTATATGTGTATGTATAGAATTAGCTAGGTCTTGCATGCTTTCAAGACAGTATTAAGGCAATTCCTCTCTTCACTTTTGTCCTACAAACAGTTTCCCAAATGTGTGTCTTGGCATAACTACACAAAACAGCAAAATTTACAAAAAAAACCCTGTTTCACTATATTCACTTTTTTTGCCCCAGTTTCAGCAGGAATATTCAGCAAATGTAACAGCTGCATGGTGTGCAGAATAAAAAACATACAATACACAATGGATACAAATTACTTCCAGCTAACTTTTTATGATATGGCTCTAAATTGTGTTTGTGGCTGCGTTTGTAATTAGTGCACTGAACAGATGGGAGTTAGCTGAAATACTGAAGTGCCCATAAAATGACTTGTGCCACCTAGTGCTTATTCTCTAGAAGAGATTTTCTCACCAGAACTTTGCTGCATGGAAAATGTCCCTCTTGACCAGATGGGGGATCTAAAGAAAGCACTGTGTTATAGGCCCTGTCTCAAGTGGCAGGCACTGCTTCATCAATTAGCTTCAAATGACATACTGTTTGATACCCTTAATGACAAGCACTCAGAAGCAAACCAAATTTAACTATTTCCCAGGAAGGCTCAGAAAGGTTTGACAGCTGCGAATGTTCTCACAAGAAGAATTAAAATATCAGCGCCTTTTGTTTTATTTCTTGGCAACAACTACGAACACCTTTCAGCGTCTCTGGATATTATCTCAAAGAAGCAGCTAAACAATAAGTGCAGAGACACTCATTCCCTCCGTGCCAGATACTCATGGTCATGTCGTCACTTTAATCAGTGGCACGAACAGGACATACCCATCATTGCGTGTCCAGGAGAAAGCGGAGAAGTGACACAGGTGGTCTGGGCTCTCTTCTTGGCTACAGTGCTGAGGGATTAATTTGTGGTCAGCATGCAACATATCAGTTTTCCCACCTGTAAAATGGAGATAATAAACTATACTTTGAACAACAAGCAGAGAAGTTAACATATAGTTCACTAGGATATGAACTCCTTTTATTGAATATCCTTTTATTGAATTTGCTGAAGAAAACAGTAAAATGAGCATTGATCCCCAGGGAAGAGGCAGATTATCAGCAGCAAAAATGAGTGATTTTCTCATCTTCTATCACCTTTAAGCCTCTGGTAAGCTGAGAGTAGTTTAATTCATCCTGCAAACAGCTTTTAGCGGTTGCTTTTTTTTTTTTTTCCAAATGGTCTGTTGGATACCACCCCCTGTGTCACTTGCAAGCTGAACTGCCCTGAATGAAGGCTGAGTAATGTACTTGTCTCTCACTTTAGAAAGTACTAAAATTCAGATTTTCAAAAGGATTTAGCTTACTAATTTACAACAAGAGAGGCGTTATAGCCTGAGTATGGCAGGCATAGTCAGTGGACTTGAGTCCAGCATCAGTGGGTAAATCTACTTGAAGCACAGTCCCGTATTCTCTGATGGAAGAATTTACCCTAGAAACATACAACAGTGTACATAGTTCAAGTTATAAAAAAAAGGGGCAGTTAGGTGTGATAGTTGAAGTTGGACATCTAAGAGAAGATATGAATAATTTTATGAGAATTTACCTTAAGGGATCATCAGACACATGATCAGTTGTGTAACATGCTACATGATCTTCTTTTTTACCCTAGAAAATTTGAATATTTGATGTTTCTTCTCATTAAAAGAATGTATGTATGCATGCAAAAAAAGTAAAAACAAACAAAAAATACCCAAATCTCAGCAGTTTCTCTGCTATATGCTTTCCTTAAAGTGAGTAGAAACCTTGGTAAAATGGCTGCAATAAGTAGAACAACTTTATTTACAACACAGATTTTGTCTTCAAATTAAAGAAAAAAAACACTGGGGGGTTCTAATTCCATTCAAGGCAGTGATAAATAGTGGAGAGACTTTAAGAGTGTGAAACTTCAGCCCAAAGGCCGCCTTCTATCCTGTATTCCAGTATGTCAAAAATATGTCAAAGACAGCATACTTTAACTGAGTGTCTGAAAAGGGAGGGCAGTTTATAAAAATTAAATTTTAAGTGACTTGTTTACTGATTGCAAAATACTAGACCAGTTTTAATCTCACTGGACACACACATATACTAAACAGTGTGAGGGAAAAAAGGAGGCAGAGAAGTGAGGCATGAAAGGAGAACCAAACTTTTTTCTCAGATTTGAAGCAGATACATAAAATAATGAAAGTTTTCTAGTAGAAAGTAAAAGCAATTAACACATTGTAAAGAAAAAAATGTTTTTCTAAGAAAAAATCATAACAGATGGCAAACTGTGTGCTATAGTTTTTTCAAAAGTAATAAAAAAGAAAGTACAATGAAATAGACAGCATAAAACAAGAAACAAAACAATTCCTATTAGCAAAAAAGGATAATTAGGATACTTAAGGTGCAGCAAAATATAAAATGAGTAGAATGATCAAGTTTATTGAAAATAAATCCAATTATAAAAGAATTCTCTGCAGCAATTATAAAAGAGCCCAATGTAGTCTGTCTCAGCAGGGAACTTACAATATAATGTAAGTATTTTATGTGCATCAATATTCTATGCAAAATTAATTGCTAAGCACATTTCTTTCACATGGAATACAAGATAGATTAGACAAAAATGCTTAAAGTACATTTTGCGACTTAGATTGAAAAGTTCTTGTTCCAAGGCACAATAAGTAATGCAGAATGAAGGTCTATTTAGTTGGCCAACTTTCTGCTTAACTGCAATATATTAATACTTTGCCAATTACTTCAGCATGCACAAAGTTACTCCACACTTCATGGACTATATGATGGGTACCTCCAAAGTACTTGAAATTTGAGAGAGATATTTATATGCTAAAGTAAGCACTTTGCAACTGAAAAAGACGCAAATGCAAAAGAGAAGAAAAAAGGTATATGGGAAAAAGAGTGCTCCATAGGGAGATTATTAGAAATCTTATATATAAATCTAAAAGCTAATGGGACCAAATCTCATTTTTCACTCTCTTATTACCAAAGGACGAGAAACACAGTTTTCCTGGGAACAGGCTATTTCAATTTTTTTTGCTCAAGCCTCTTCACACTTTCCTCTGTGGTTAATGCTGATATCTCTGTCAATGACTGCAATGGTACAGATGCACAAAGTCCATTAATCTGGTATAGCAGTTACTGGGAGCTTTGCATTCCTCTACAGGGACCAGGGTCTTTGGTGGTACAAGCAGGGGCTATTTCAGCTGGGCTTCTGAGCAGGCATCGCACAGAGAGGCACCTGGGAATCTCCATCACCTCCAGGCTGACATGGGAGATGACTGATTCAGAGAGAACACAACTTGCATGCTCTAGTCAGAACCTCTGTAGGCACCTTTCCAAGGCATAGTGGGCTCAATTACCATATCAAGCAGTGACTTAGCCTTTTACATGTCTTTGAAGACCTCTATGGAATTGTGTATAGGCTTTGGCCTATATATGTGTAACTTAGTTTGAGGCTTGGTTTTTGCCGTATTTTTATTATCGCTTGAGATATAATTTTAAAAGAAGACAGAAAAAAAAGAGTAAAGAGTTACACAGAGTAAATTAAGAATATTTATTTTATTCTCAGGCTATCCAATGAAACTATCTACACTTATAGAGAGCATAAAAAAGAAATATTAAGAGTTCCCTCTTAAGAAATATTTTTATTGCTTGTAATTTTTGCATAAGTGGGACTGGAATGGCACAAGCAGGCTTTAATCTGAATCTCTTAACATATATTTTTAACAGTGTGTCATAATACAAGCATTAAGAAAGTGAAAAGTTTTTCTTCTTGATTGAAACTTATGGGCCTTCCCTTCCCGACAAGGCTATATTTAAAAAATTGAGATATTCGTTACGAACGTGTTCAAATTAAGTACTTGATGGTTAAAAAGAGACACCTGCTGCCTATGACATACCAGGATATAGGAAAAAAAAAATCAGAGATTTTAAAGCATTTCAGAATGACAATACTATTGAAGGCATGGTAGAGACACTCATACAACAGTGCAACTAGTCCTTGAGATCTCTAATTTAACCCAATCAGGTCTATTACATGCTGAACTACAGCCGCTATACAGAGTGATGTGGCAAAAATGGGGGGGTCTTTCAGCAACGCTAGTGAAAAAGGGAACACACCAAGCCAAGAGTAATGAATAACTGAAATCACCTCAGGTAGGCACAAGCTCCAGGTTCTTTTAGAAAACCATCAGAACGCGTACATATATAGTGTATTGTAGTATATGTGTAGTAGAGTTGTGAACAACTGCCATTGTTACTGTGTTCCAACCTTCCCTCTGCTAGCAGCTTTAAATAAACACCACTGGGCATTTGAGATCCATCCTATTAAAAATGACTCATTGGTAGGAAACAGACCTGATTTTGGTGAGCTGGTCTTGATAAGTCAATAACTGATATTAATGAGAAAGTCCTCTGATATTCCCAGCTCCTACAATTGTCAAGAACAAGAGTTTGAGAAGAGCTTTTTTTTCACCACTGAAACTCGC
Source organism: Crypturellus tataupa (assembly GCA_034781795.1). Lineage (NCBI taxonomy): Eukaryota > Metazoa > Chordata > Aves > Tinamiformes > Tinamidae > Crypturellus > Crypturellus tataupa. The sequence goes on along the minus strand of JAWLRI010000253.1, from coordinate 256,577 downwards.
ATTTCTATGCAGAGCTTCATTTGATTGATGCTGCTAAAACGTGTGTTACACAGCAGTAATTACTCCTTGCTGTACCACATCAAACAACATCTTTAATTGCTCATTAATTACAAGTGGTGAAAGAAAGCCATGACGTTAGATCATAGTTAAAGAGAATACTGCATTGGCAGACAACAGCATATTAACTACATTACCATACAGAAGTCTTCAGGGACCAAACCAAGGCGGGAACTAGTATCCATCCATATATTTCTCAGATTTTTTTTTCAATTCTATACTGAAGGTTCATTTCTTTTAAATCTTTGGAATTCAAAGCAATTTCAAAGCAATTTAAAAATATTAAAGAAACAAGAACAAAAAAAAGAGCAACTTGTTCCAACATTGACTATGTAGAACAATTAATGTTAAGAGGTTTTCAAGGCAAAAAACAGGAATTTAAATCTGTGAGTCACAGTCATTATTATAATCTTAGTAGGTTAATTGTACTGTAATTTTGGTTAGCTTTTTATATGCTGTTACAATGTAAAGAAGCATTCAGGATGTACTGTTCAGAAAATAAAGAGGCAAAAAGATCACCAAGATAAAAAGAAAAGCAAATACTAGCATTTTTTGAGTTTTGGGTTGTCTCTTACAGACAATCTGTAATACACAGCAATACTTTGTTTTTACTATGTTTCTCAAGAATCGAAAACTATGTTTCTTGAGGATTCAATTCAAGGTTTGGGAGGATAAATGCTGAGGTTCTTGAATAGCTGACAACAGAGGAACTGCTTATGTGACCTGGATTTAAGCCCGGACTCACTCGCTCTGGCCTGGATTAGTGTGAGCCAGGGCAGAAATAGTGACCTCACTTCACTTTAGTGGAGATTCTGGAGCCTGGGATTGCTCCATGGCCACTAGAGTCACTACCTGTGCATGACCTTGTGCCAAAAGGTTCAAGTTTTGGGGGGCCTGGGCTAAGGAAACAGATTTGGAAGGCAGGCTGGGCATGAGAGAGGAACTCTGTGATAAGAGAACTAAATAAATTAATGAAGAGACCATATTTCAGTTGCCTTCTCTGATTAAACCTGCTATTACATCTGAACTGAAATTTCTGTTTTAAAAACACTTTTTCTTGTTTATATAGTATTTCCTCTTGTTTTCTACATATACAGAATTCTAAGTACTGACCTAATTCTTCCCTCATGACAAAGAGTGGTAAAATGTCCATTTTCTCACACACAAATAGTAGGATCTTTGGAAACTCTCACCATATATTTTACAGCATTGTTGTACATATCCTCTACAAATATGGCACAGAAATGCTATGGCCCACACAATGCATACAAATACAATATTTTCTTGTAGCACCACTTGAATTTAGGAATAGACTATCCCATTTTATTTTCTTTTTAAGATAGCATTTTTTGGAAACAAATGAAAACAATCATCTCTCAGTCTACACACACAAAAGCACTGTAACTGCAGGAGCACACCATAAACACTGCACAAGTAACTGGCTTTCTTGGTTTCTCTATAACACTCAGAGAATTTGATGATAATAATGAAAGACAAGGTCTTCTGTCTATTGGTAAAGCAGCATTTTAAGAGATCTGTTTCAGAAATGCATCCTTACTAAAGGTTGTACTTAAAAAAAAAAAAAAAAGCCACAAAAAGCACAGTTTCTAAAGAGAGATTTAGTTTGCTTAAATGTGCAATTCAATAAAAACAAATAAGAGCACGTCAGGTTTTCAGGGCAATCCTAACAAGCAACCCCCTGTTTTAAGGAATCACCTCCAAATTGGTTGCCTTTACCAAGTCAGTTTCAATATTCCATCACCACAAAACTCCTTACATTCAGCGATCATTTCACTTATTGTTTAAGACAGTTTTTGGGATTCTTCTGAAATAAAATGAAACACATATAGCATCACAAAGAAAAGCTAATCTGTGACTTATGCTTGCAAGTCTTCAAGAAATCTTTAACTTCCACCACCCATCCAATCTTTCTGCCAAGCCTGCTAAGCCTGCTAAAAAAAAAAACAAGTTAAGGGTTAATTTCCTTCGGTTATCTGAAAAATGCTACGAAGATTTTTGGTGGATATTCTCAGAAACCTAAGAGAACATCCCTTATTCATGTTGACAGTCCTTGCGATATGCCAGCAATGACACTCTGGAAGACACTTGGTCTAAACAGGAAGTATTCATTGTTTATTTTTAATCCACAAGGTTCAAAGTAGAATTTTATTTTCTGCCCTAGAGATATTATGTAGTATTTTCAAAAATAACATACCTACATATTTTGGTATTCTCCAACTTCAAAACCTATGAAACAACTGCTTCAGTGGAAAAATAGTAAAGACTATTGTTTTCCTATTAATGTTTACTTTGTAATTTTGTAAAATCAGCATAGATATATAGTTTGCAGAAAGAAAATATTTTCTCAGCTAAAGAAACAAGCAAAACCTAGATTGGTTATTTCTTTTGTCTTGGCTTTCCTTTTGGATCTGGAAATAATATAATACGACGTCTTTTTCTCATTAATAGTATTCCTTGGTAAATTATTACAGTTTCAGTAAATAAAATATGCTCTCTCATACTTTCCATTAATCTTCCTAGGAAGAAGCAAAGAAAAAAGAAAATCTCCAAAACATATTATTGCAAGTAGGATGATCCACTTGGTGCGTTCCCGACATTAGTTGTGATAAATTATTATTTTATTTTATCGGGGAATTTGTATAAAAAATAAAACTATCAGAAAAATAAGAAAAGTCATTGCATATAGAGCTAATAGCAGTAGCTTTGTTCTACAGCTAAATAATATAACAAGGTATAAAATACACTTATTATTATTACTGGGGGAATGACTTTAAAAACCATTAAGGCGTATCTAGATTTGATGAACTGAGAAGAAACCGTTCTGGTATTGCTCTAACTTTCATAAAGGGACAAAAGGGAGCGGTTCCTTAGCTGCGAAGGTAATATCCAACTACATAATAAACACACACTTACTGAGTAACATACTTAGTATGTTAATGTCATTTAGAAGAATATTAAGTCCTGAAAAAAAAAAAAATCAAAACCAAACAGTTATAACACCAAAGTAACAGTTCCTTATCTAAACTTCACAAGTAATTTTCAGATTAAAGAGCATTCAATCTGCACCTTTACTACATGGAAGAAGAAAAAAAACATAGCTGTTACCATTTCATTTTAGCAAATGACAGGCTATCATAGTGAGAAAGGCAGATGGAAAAAGTGGACAGATGAATAAAATGAACAGATGGATAAAATATTCATCCACGCATATATATCCATCCATATATATGCATAAAAATATATACACATACACATATGTGTGTGTGCACATGTATATAACTTCTTATTTAAGCATTAGATATGTACAATGAAAGTGGAAAATGAATCTGATTGATTATTGATAGCACTACTGTGTATGCACTTGTATTTACCTATCATCACAAAACATGCAGATCTTCTTTTTTTCCAAAGTTATTTTGGCATTGCATATTATCCAAACTACATAGGGCAATTAATGAAATATGGAATGTGAACCAATTTATCAGCTCCTATCAATTCTAGGAATGTTTTAAGTACAGAGCACAGATGTCCTGTAACAATCAATCCAGGGAGAAATAAGCTGAAACTGCCTCCCATGTATACAGAATCTAAATCTCTCTGTGCAAAGACAAAATCACCACTGACTCTCACCTAGTTCCATCCACATAAATACATTTTATTTGTTCTTTGCACTCTCCCTCTTAGGTTAAGACTTGGCTCCTTAGAGATGTGAAAATAATGTCTGATTAAATTTTATGATACATTCTTTGATTGGGGGGGGGCAATCAAATAAATAATTAAATAAAATACACCACAAGTTCCCATCTAATCTTCATATTAAGATATACTGGTAGGGTTGGTTGGGTACTTTTTGAAGGAAGTAACAAATAACTCGCGAGTCTACGTAGCTGCTGAATTTCTTACACTTATCTTTGAAGGATGACAATACAGTTAACTGGGCACTGCAGTATGAATTTCTTTTTGGTAGAGCTTCCCCACTAGGTGACTCAATCTAGTGACATCTATCTAACTAGAAGGTGGGATCATATGAACTCTAGAGGACCCTTCCAAACACTATTTCTATGATTTTTATGAAAATGTGCGATGACAACGTTCTTAGTTACTATGCATACCGATGAAAAACACTGGGATACCCCAGCAGAACATACGCTTCTTTCAGCAGCAAGCGGAAGGCAGTTCTTCTGAGCAAAAGCTCATTATTAATGAGTTCACAGATGCTAAAATGTTGTAGTTTTCAGTGACACCCTACCATAAGAACAATGACAGTTCAGTATTGCTGAGAAAAGCTCTAACTTGTGACCTATAGGAAATGGGAAAATAATTCTCATGTCTGTCACAGACTTTATATTTATTTCCAGTATACCTTAGGTCATGCCTCCAGGTCTTCCAGCTGGAGAGGTTTTGTGATTGATTTCTTTTATAGTCTGATGTCCTACATTTAATATCATCTTTGGTAAATGATAATTCAACTGATTGAATATGAACAGTGCACCTTTATTTATTTATTTATTTATTTATTTATTAGTAGACCCTTTTACATCCAGATTCTTACCCTATGTCCTCTGGTCTGCTTCTTGAACAATTCAGCCAACCTTTATAATAGTTACAATAGCAACTCATTGGAGCTTTCTATTTTACTAGCATTAGAATAACACAGAAATGTATGTGGAATGGCTGTCTCTAAATAAATAAATAAACTGGCAGCCTGTGCCATTTAGGTCATCTCTGGTATTTACTCTCCTAAGAGAGAACTGTTACTGTCCCAGAGGAAGTCTGTAAAGATGTTAATGATGAGTAAATTGAATTTGTTTACACTGGTATGGTAATATAATGCCAGGCATTACAATAGTGCTAAAAGATTGAATCAGAATAAGAAACTATGATATTGTGCATCTTTTTAATTGCTTCTAGAATTTACTATTTTAGATCTTGAAGCATGTGTGTTTGATTACATCTTTTTCTTTTCTATCATAAGAAGACATAAACAAATGATAGATTTCCACTTATTTCATTACTTGCTGGCAAGTAAGGTTAAAGGAAACAGCGAAATCATCACTCTAGACCAGAAATGGCTAGTCTAGATTCTATCTAGAGAATTTATTAAACCATATGATACCATTAGGAAAAGGGTTTCCCCCCCCTTTCTGTCCAGTAAGATGGTGCCAAGGAAGTGTCTTAAACCTGTGCACAGTAAATGACATAATGCTCCATTCTCTGTGATCTCTCCAGTAGATAATACTGATACAGTGTTTTCTGCTATATGACACACTGTGCATCTTGTACAGACATAGGGTTCTTGCTACTGTAAACATTAACAAGAGGTTGCAAGACATGTCTGTTATAAAACTCGATGTAATGGAGTAAACCTCCAGCACTTCTGTAAGTTACCTACGAAATTTAAAAAGTAAGACTTGAAGTTTTAAACTAATTCAACTTTGATAGATATATTTTGTTTTACTCTGAAATGCTTTAATACTTCAGAAATTTCAGAAGTGAAAAAAAGAAGAACCTCACTGGGGTAAAATCCTATTAAGTTTGTCAAGGGAAAATGTATTACACAGTATGTACCTCAGGTCTACATGACTCATCACAAACCAACCAAGATCTAGGAAGATGAAAGTATTGGCACTGGAACACAGTATTGACAGAGAAAAAGGTTTGAAGGACAATCACCATGAAAACACATCTCTGAGAACTGAAATCCTAAAAATATCCCATTTAGGTCATAAAAACTTCAGGAATATCATGCAGCTTTATAGCACTTTGATATACATTTCTATCTCACTTCTCCTATGTTTTGATATAGGAAATCAAATCTTTCATCTTGGTTATATCCTCAGTTCCACTCTTAAATAACAGAACAAACAGCAAGGCTTGTTCCTTTGAAATCAATGAGACTATATTGAAACACTTCTGCAAAGAATAGACCAATCCCATTTTGCTAGGACTGCCAACAGAATATAGATCTAAGTCCCTCTTTCCTTACAATCTAAATACAAAACACACATAGATGTCTAACTACAGATAGATGAGGGACTGTCATATCACTCTGACCATACTAGCCGTCATAACAGCAAACAGAATAATCTTTACAGAATAATTATTATTCACTGTTGACTTAGCATCTTGGGCTGCCTGTTGAGGCTTCCTCCCACTTCTTTTTCCTTAAATGGATCTATGTGCTAGTACGGCAATTCAAAAGAGTTTATGACGTTCAATTTGCCCTTAAACCCAAGTCGAACATTAGCATTTTGTAACCTTACTCACTTGTATTTTCCAGTATGAAGAGAAGCCAAAGTAGGTTCAAGGGATGAGGAAAATCAGCTCATAAAATGTTAATTATTGCACCTATAAAAATGTTAATTAACTTCAGTCTAAAATGCCAACAGAAATGAGTGTCTTTGTTGTGAACATGAGGGTACTGGGAGGTGCATGCCCTGCACAGAAAAAGCAGTATTTTACCAAGCAGAAAAAATAAAGTAGGATTTTAAAAGTTATATAAATTAACTACATATTTTGTCACTTAAGAGCATGTATGTAAAAAGGGCATACCCAAGTACTGCCAAAGCAGCCTTTTCTGACACCTTGAACAAGCTTGTCAAAGGCCCTCCAGTAATTGTGCACACCACAGAAGCATTCTGCAAGTCTGAAGCTCATAATTTCAGATGAGACTTTACAGCAGCTACTGAACTAGATGAATCAGGTGTATCAGCTCCTGTTTGTTAGCTCAGGATTGCTCGGTTAGCTGCCTTTTCCTTGGGTTTCTTTTTTTCCATTCAGTATTGTCATGCTTAGAATAGTGCTATGTTCCACTAAATACCAAGACACTTCAGTGATTAGTCCCTCATAGTCCTTTAACCTATTTATTACTTTACAGCATGAAAGCCAACAAGAAAACAAGATGCTTAAGTGATTACTTGGACTCAGCTCTGACATCAGCAGACAAGGAGCTCGACAATCTTCAGCTCAACCTTACCATCAATTTCAGATCCTGCACCTAGAAATCAGTTCTTGCAATTCTAGGGAGATTTAACGAATGCAGAAACAGACCATATGAAATATTTTCTAGTGACTCAGCATATGATCTTTTTTCTTTAAGAAAGTGGTGAAAGGAATAGAAGCACATATAAAGGAAGCCCTTAAACACGGAAAAAAGTTATTGCAAAGTTATTGAGGTTTTCAGCATAGTCCAGTGAAATGTATGTACACACAGTTACTACAGACTGAGAAGGAATAGCTGGACTCATTATACCAGGAGGAAAACATGGTAACAGTGAGAAAAATCTAACTCACATAATTTAAATGAAAAAGCTTATGATGTTCAGATAACAACTCTGTGAAATGCTTTAACCTTCAATAAATGTTGTTTCAAGCAGAGTTCCCACGAGGGAATTCTAAACCTAAAGGTGAATGCAAAAAAAAACTCTTCCTCAATCAAAAGAGACAGAAAATCATTTTTATGAAGTAACTCAAAATTTAATTAATCTTCCTCTTGCTCTTTACCCTTTTCTAAATCTCTTTCTAGATCATTTTTAAAATGACAGCTTTGTAAAATAAATTTGGTAAGTTAAACCAGTTAAATCCTTAGAGAAACCCTTTGAACTCCTTTGAAATCTCAAAAAAAAAAAAACAAACAAACAAAAAAAACCCACTCTCTTAACATGTGTATATAATCTTCATTTTCTTCCTGACAGTACCAGACAGCGATGCTGACAACCTGAATACATCACTGGATATAAGGACATAAATTTCTAGAAAACGCATTATATGTTCTAGCTAAAAAAGACACATATTGATTCCCACTTTGTCATGGTCATGTCAGTAAAGCAGGTGGAAGGGGTTTTATTTCAAGCATATATCACACCTTTCTGTTTAAAACACAAACTGCTTACTAGTTTAATGATTGGCAATGATATGATTGTTCCCAAATTCCTACCAGCTGGACTTACACACAATATTAATATGTTAAGTCTTCTCAGCACAGGGAATAGAGGCCCAAGCAGCAATCAGGAGTTTCTCTTGCCAAAGAACACTTAATTCCCTGCTTGTGCCAGCCAGACTCAAAATACAGATAGGAAATAAGATAGAAAAATCTCACTTTTTGCCTGTCAATCTGTGTTTCACTTGAAATAAGTAATACTTAAAGAAGAAAAAAAGAAGGAGAAAAAAATATTAGTGTTTATAGGTTTCCAGGTCACAGGCATTAACTTGATATGTTATCTTCCACACTGCTTTTGTTTTTAATGGAAATGCAAATGAGTAGTCAGATTTATATGTCTGTTATATGCACAGGTTAACAACTCTTCAGGATGTTTTTTTCCTTCCTGTTGAAGCACACTGCAGTTTGAAACAAATATGTCTCCATATTTTCTGTTCTACATAGTGCATTTGACAGTAAACCTGAAAACCTTAATCCTGAATAGATAAGCCTCATTTAAATAGCTACATACATTCTTTACAGAATACTAAATGGACAGTGTGCTAAGACAGTGGATTTACGATAGGAGGTTCCTTTCCCATAGGACTTTAAAATCTTCTATAACAAAGACAGAACGAACAAGGAAAAAAGGTCTGCACATACTCCCTTCTAAATCACGTTGGAGAAAAATACACCAGCACACTCTATGCTACCAGAGTTAATAGACTGCCTAAGTAAGGAAAGAAAATAAGAGGTGTGGGGACAGATAAAAAAGCAAATAGAAAGCAAAGATGTAGCAGAGCTATACAAGGAGAGGTAAAAACCCAGCTTATTGTTTGAGTAGCAGCAGCTTCAGAGAAAAGGGAAAGAAAAGATATTAGGTAGGCATTACAAAATATAATTGATGAAACAAAAGTTTCAATCCATTATAGTTATGTGTGTTTTGCCTTGATTTGAAATGGGAGACTGAAATGCTAACATGCTGACTGGCTGCGAATTATAACTCCAATTAGAGCACAGAGCTAAGCTCCAGTTGTATAAATGCAACTGCAGGAGAGAATCAATTCTCAGCTCATGATAGCTGATATTAAAGACAAACTTTCAGAGAAGTACCAAGCTGACCAAGCCACCACTTATTACATGCTATTCTTTATTCAATGCAGTAACTTCTTCAAACCACAAACACAAGTTAAGGACATGAGCAAATATAAGGTAAATTAGCTGACTAAATCTTTAAACAAATCGTCAAGCTGACTTCCACCTGACTGCATTACAAAGAGTGAAATAGAAAGCACAATTCCGGCATTCATTTTTCTATACATATAAGTAAGTCCAGAGGCAAAAACAAATGCACAATTATAAACACTTTCTGTGGGCAGTTAGAACTTTGTAGGTCCTATGAAACGCATTCAGAACAGTACTCACTCAAGGGTTTTAATTAGCATTATATCTGCTATAGCAGCAGTCATACACTAGCATTTTGTATTTAACCTACTGAAAAGAAAAGCTAAGTCATCACAATAAAACAAAGGACATCTGCCACAGAACAAGTGGTGGTGGGGGTGAGTGACACAAAGCACTTCACTTGTGGGAAAGAAATTGGAATAGGTTTTATTGATAACGACCATGATTTCACAAAATTCTATGGCAAGGTCACATTATTTATTGCATGGAGGTTCGAGATACACAAGAATTACCAAGGACACTCTCCCGTTGTATCACAAGGTTCAGACTGGATCCCCTTGCTTTCCATACTCCTGAGAGGAGTCTGGGTGCAGCTGGATCCAACCCTAGTCCCAGACCTGGTCAACGGTTTATGTCTAAGGGATTTGTGCACAGTTAGAAAGTAAAGTTTACAAGTTCAAAAAGAGAAAGGCGCGCTATAGTCGCTTACCACAAATCTGTAGTGGGAAGGATCTCTAAACCCCGAGGAGTATCCTTGAGAGGCATCCCTGCTCAAGGGGAGATCCTGGCATGGAGCCCACTGCGATGCAAGGAGAGCTCAATGGGCTCTCGGGCTGTCCTCATATTTACGGGATAAGATTGACATACAGTCATTCTTTCAATTCAGAAATGACCATTGGCTGGTGTATTCGCAGTTAGCCTTATCTCCCCATCAGGATAGGGGATGTTATTGATGTCTGGGTGGGGGAAGAAATCAGAGGGGCAACTCCCAAGGACAGATAATGTGGTAGTTAACACCTGAATACGGCTATGTGTGAGAAGTCAGGTTGAACAGGGGAAGGAGCATATCCGTCACAACACGGGATAAATAATGGAGTGTTATTTGGAAGCATGACTCATTAGTAGCTAAATTTTGCCGCTCTCAGGACAAAGGCCCCAATTGCTCACAGCTGACTCAGTGATACCTAACTGCTGCTACACTGCACCTACTCACCGTATTGCAGTTTGATTCCACACACTACAATTGGAATTCCCCTCGAAAATAGGATACATAGTCGTTAATGCCTGAACATATCTGAGGACTTGCAATGCTCACAAATACACTCTGAACATCTAACAGTGTAGATCTGAACATCTAACAGACACTTTGTAGTCTTCCTTTGGTTATCTGGATATATCCAAAGCAGCTTGTCACTGCCAACATTATATTTGAGATTTCATCTCCTTTTTTTCAGTTAACTGCTCCTAGTGAAAGTTGCCTAATATTTGAAAGACTTTTTTTTTCTTTTTTCTTTTTTTCCCCTAAACTTCCAGTAATACTTGAAGCTGTATGTGTTAGCAAACAGCAGAGATTCATTTACTATGTTTTTCCCCCTTTTCTTTCCGGAGAACATAACTGCAAATTCTGTACACGCAGTCCCATTTCCTATTATATTGATGCTGGGACCTTTTCAAGTTCTACTGCAAGGTAGATCTTTGGTTCTCATAAAGCGGCAGAGATGCAGAGCTCCTGAAAGCCAAGATCAGTAGAGGGAGGTGTCCCTATGTGGCCAGACCCCTACCCTAAGACTTACAGGGATATTTCCAAGCATATTGGCCTGGAGGGAAGGAGGGGCTGAACAGACTGCTGTTTCTCTCTCTTGCCTACATACTTCTAACTAGTGTCATACTGCAAACTAGAATGAGGAACTGGACAAGCTTAAAAATAACATAGCACAAAAGGCAATCTTTTTATTTTGTGTCATCCAAATCACTTCTCTACTGCAACTGAAACACTGAAGTTCAGGAGAAAGACCTGGCAATATTACTTGTTGTGGAAGCATCTTAATGCCACATCATCCCTAAGACTTCATGAATCTTTCTAAATTATCACAGAGACCGCTGCAGGCTGAAGGAATCCATGAAGTCTAAGATCATAGCTGTCAGGAGGCTTAAAGAGACCCCAAAAAAACAAAGCAGATCACAACAGTCACATGCCATCCAAAGGCAGCAGTCATATGCCATCCAAAGGTTAGTCACATATTTGTCAGAGGGACAACCAGCAGTACTACTGGTCAGAAAACCATGGAAGAGCGCTGAGCTGTTTTCCTCCATCATTTCTGGAAATTCTTCACTAGATTGTTGTATTACAAAAAGAAAAACCTTTCTAAATTGTTTTAGCTATTCCTAATAAATGTGGAATATCTTCTGTGGAAGATAAAGTTAGAAACATTTATAATTAAATATTAACATTCTCAATATTAAGAGTTTCTTCCATTCATGTAATCTTTGATTTTCATAAATCTTACCCTTTCAAGTAGTCTTTAGTTTTATAGTGTTGTTTCACCAGCTGCACTTCTAAGATATCAGTATTTTTCAATTAATTTCTCTTTTACTTTACTAATTTAGCAATTGCAGAAGAGTATAAAATGCAATATGATTACAGGTCACAACAACTTCCATAAAGAAGAATAAAAACTGAATAGAAACACATTTATATATTAAATAAAGACTTCATCACTTATTTAGCAGTACTTTCTCCGAACACCAACACTAAAAATGAAAAGATTACTCACATGACTCAATGCAACAGACTAGTCCCATAAAGGAGTTATGCTAGATGTTCACCAGCAGACAACAAAACACGCAGAGAAAGCTATGAATATCTAGATAGTAAATATTTTAAAAACTCCGTAGTAACTGCCTGCATATTAACCTTTTTGTAATGCACTAAAAACAATTACAGATCAATTTGGTAATGCAGGGACATACTCTGATTTGTGAATTTGATCATTATTCTGTAGTGTTACACTGTCATTAGAAAACAGAAGACAGACATAAACATTTGATTCAAAACATGTTGATCAAGTATTTGAATAGGCATCATTTTAGAGAAAGTGTTATTGTTTTTGAAAGTAGTGGGGACACAAATCATAACATTTTTGGCCATTGCATTTGACAAATCAGCTTATTCCTTCAGAAAAAAGATCGAGTCATAACATCAGGCTGCTATAAAGGAATGTCTGTGGCTCCTATATGCTTGGATATTCAAAGGCTTTTCATCTCCAGTGGATCAAATCAGCACTTTTCATGATCATTACAATTTTTGTGGGAGCTCAAGAAAAGATATTCTGTTTTAATGATACTGCCAGTTGAGAATATTCAGAATGAGAAATATAATTAAGATCATAATTTTGAATTTGATGATCTATGTCACAGAAAAGTCTCTCTATAAAAAAAAAGTGTTACCAATGAATCCCTTGGACAGCATTTCCTTCATGACTTATTCTTAGAATGACATTCATGCTGCAAAGTTGCTTGTCTTCATTCCTCACAGGAGGTTCAATTGTTATAGCTCAATAGAGTGGGAAAAAAAAAGAAAAAAAAAAAGGAAAAAAGAAAAAAAAGAAGGAAAAAAAAAAGGAATATATATAACCAGAGAAGTTTGAAGTTGAATAATAACAGTAAAAAGGGTGCATAGGCCTTTATCCAATATTATTACTTTTTCAGCAGAGAATAAGCTTTCCTTTTTGTGTAGTTTATTCAACTCTTAATAAATTCTAAATTAACATTACCTAGCAACTATACTTATATGTGTATTTTCACTGCAACTATTAGGATCTGCGTTTTTAAATATAAAGATTTTATACTTTAATTACAAAATGAATGTAGCACTAAAGAGTACACCCTTCACAATCTAAAATTATACTGTATTCAGTTTTGTTTACTGGGTCTCAAATATAACCTAGGATTCAGACCTTGGGTATGAGAAAAAACAGAATCTGATGAGTTTCACAAAATAAAAGCTGAAACAGTTATGGCAATTTCACTACTATATAATCATTTATTCACATAATCACTAATGTCAGGAGTAAAACAAGGTTCTATCTATCAAAGTACACCCCGGTTTCCCACAGCCTGGTTGTGGTACTTCTCTATTTGTTCGTCCTTTATGAGCTAAATTAGATGAAAGATGTCAAAGCGATTCACATGTTGATTAGATCTGAGCACATCCCTTTTTTTCATAAAGCAAACAAAGGAACAGTCAAGGAAAGTGTATGCAATCTTAGCATATCCAATAACAGAAAATAACACTCAGAGGATATATAATTAGTTTGAAAGGCTCACTGTAATACAACATCACAGACATGAAGAACCTTATTTTTATAAATTTCAATATATGAACCAAGGGTTTACAAAGAATAAACTTTTTTAAGCAGTGGTGTTGCAATATGTAGGAAATTAATTAAACTCACCTAGGGTGATGCATATCAATAAGTTTCTTTTTGTCCAAATCAAACTCTTCCCTGGTTCAAGGTATATGCAAAGCACTAGAGGCCAGGAGATTATTTTCCCTGGATACCAGTTCTTCCATGATGATCCATTTCCATGTTTTTTGTGCTCTAGAGTTGGCCTCCATCCAAACAGAATATTGTAAAAGATAAATTTGTAATTCAGTTGGGCACTAACAATTTTGAAAAAAAAAAAAACCCAGGCAGGTGTATTTTCTTCATAGCACATAAGAGACATTCTGGTAATCCCTTCTGTTTGGAGACATCTCTTGAAAGCAGTATTTTGTGCTACTTTGTCCTTATAGCTTGGCAGAATTATAAACTCTCTAAACTATATTTTGAAGATCCGTAATAACAGAATTGTGCCAATTTCCATGTTCCAATAGTATAGGTAACTATGTTTTTTTAGACACTCTAAAATTTCTCTTGACACTGAGAAAATCTAATGGTGTTATTTTGCCATCAAAAAGTGTTTAAAAAATTCCTACCTCCTGCTATGGTGTGGTACTATTCCTTTAGTTAGTCAGTTTTCTAATCTATCTGAGAGACAAATCTGAAAAAAACACCTTTTCAGTAGGAATTAACACAGTGACATTAGCTGTTCCTGGTCACCTCCTTAATTCACCCCCCACTCCCCATGCTTTTTATTCTTTTTATAAGGATAGCAGGATGTAATCTAAGTGTAACTTCTGCTAACATACTAAAGTTCTTTTTCCTCCTTCTCACTGCTTGACTGTTTGCACTATTCACTAGGGATGTATGTAATGGGCTCAGTAGAAGCTAGATTCAAAAAGGACTTATATTAGACATTTCCACACAAAAAATGGTTTCTGAAAACCACTGTTCACTTTCAGTTTATTTAAACCTCATAACCTGCTCAGTTTTATGAATCTAAAAGTTCTCAGGGAAGCTAAACTTAAATTTCTAAACATGCCTGTGAATAAGTCAGCCAAAAAATCGCCATTTTGCAGCACTCACCTACAGGAATCTCATTGACAGAATCTAACATACAGAAGAAAACAATTCTAGAAGACGGAAAATGAAGCAGGCAGCAAGTCCCTACAGTGTATTGGTTAGAAACTCAATGAAGCCAAAAAAACATAGCTACACTGTGAGATTGCTTTGTCTTTTAGATACATGCTACTTCACTCCTGAGCTCCTATGTGGAGAATCAAAACACCTCTCTGAAGGAGGAAATTTAGGAATGGTTGAACTGACGGATCTCTCCTAGGCCCACTCTTTACAGGCAGCAGACACACAAATAAGAGCTGTGTCCTCCCCAGCTGATCAGTGCCCTGTGACTCAATAGGGCTTTTCTACTGAAAAGTATGGATCAAATGCACAGAATGAACAAGAGCCAGTGTCCGCCAGTCAGCCTTGAGGCTTGTCTGCTCCCTTGGGTTTATCATAAAGATACTTTATATTTGAATATGAAAAAGAAAGTGCATGCTTTAATACCTGTGTGTAGTTGTTGTACCTATTAGAAGAACTTCCTAGGTTCAAACTCCAACCAAGAATGTTATACCGAGTGAAGCAAAATCAATGCAAACGTACAAGTTCGTAAGGGTTTCATTTAATTAGGACGCTAGGACTATGCAATTTGTGGAATCAAGCCCCAGTTGATTTACAAGCCCCAATATGCTTTCTTGCATATTTATTTGTTATATTTGCTGTATTTTTTTTGACACACATTCATTATACACTTTTTTTTTTTTTTTTCAGTCTAGTTGTCTTTATTTCTGGTAATTCAAACTGTGTAATTAATATGAGCATGTTTATTTTTTAGACATTTGCACCATTTATCAGTAAAGGAATATTTTGCTTACATGTCAAATCAGATGTTATCTTGAAAGCGAATGGTCTAGGTACTTTATGTTAAGTACTTATCTAAAAGTTTGATATTGCTACTAATGCAAGAAACCAGATCTCACTTAACTATCCTCTGCAGATGTAATTAAGTACTTCCAAATGTTTTGTTTAATTGCATTCCCTAATGTTTTGAGTGATGTTTTGAGCTTTTCCTTCAGTTATGAAGTGAATTTATAGCTTCCAGTAATCCCATTTATCACTGCAATTTGCTTAGCTTGAAATGTGCTCCATTAATTAGTTCTTTTCAAGTCTTTTAAAAGAAATGTCTGGAGATCATTAATTCTATATGAGCAATTTATTTTTGCTTAAGAGAATTACATATTGCACTCTGTTGCTCTTTTTTATAAGCTTCTCGCAGTATTTCCCTATGTAACAATTATCTTACGTGATCACCTTTCATAAACCCTCCTTTGTGAGTGTTATTGTAATTTTTATGGTTACAAAAAGTTCCCAAGCATTCAACAAGCAACTCCAAACAAAGAACATTTGGAATTATTTTCTTTTCTTGCCTTTTTTTTCTTTTTTTTGGTAAACACTTATTCCAGAATGAGTCTACAGATCTGCATTTATTACCAAAATGAGCAATCTCCGTGATTTATTAGTCCATAATGTGGCAGTGATGAAGGTGCCCTGTTCAAAGAAACATAGGGAGACAAATAGTCGAAGTGCTCTTTGTACAGTTAATAATCTGGAAAAGAAAAGATTGTTTTTCTCTTACTTGAAATAAAATGAAAATACAGACCTCACCTTCCATTCTCATTTGGTTTCAGCATTCTGTCATGGCTTAGTATTTCAGGCTTCCAAAGGCTTGTTCATATTTTTAGTTTCTAACATATCAGCTGCCACATGGATCTCAATGCCTTTAAGCACATGAGTTAGTAAGATTACGGTGTTACTCATGAGAGGATATGTTGATTCCAGTCCAGGAGAATTTCTGAGGCCATCTGTTCCTCCTGAAGAGGGGGAGGAGAACTGAGTGTCCTAACAACCTGAAGGGAAGAAAGAAAAAAATAAAAATAAATAACAAAAGGTCTTATCCTATCTGTCCTATCCTATTCACTTTCATATTTCATATTTCATATATTTTCATAATTCATTGCTGGAATTCAAAAGGAACTCTCATAATTGGTGCAATAGGTGCAATAAAGGTCTATGGCTTAAAATAACCCCCAAATTTGATGAAATTAGTGTTACTTGTCTGTGGATGATGTGTATTAAGAAAGGCATGGTTAACGCTGAAGAGGGAGGAGTTTCACTTACCTGGAAAATCAACACAGCATGAACTCCTTACTCTAGTATAAACATGTCCATAAGCGCTAGCAGACATAGTTTATTGAATGCATCTTTGCTAATATAATAGTTAGAACTTTGCTGCATGGCTCTAAATAAAAGGGAGAGCCATAAAGTAGAAGCTGTTTAGAAAGGAAGATAATGTGTTCTATTATCACTTTTTTAATAGCAATTAATCTAAACAATGACACTACAATATAAAATTATTGCTGGGTAACAGAAAAAGAGATTTTTAAATGAGCCTCTAGGGTGTGGGAGAGAAGGAAGGATTAAAAAAGGAAGAAAAACAATGTATTCCCATGGGAGAAAACTTGCAATTTGTTTCATTTATTTTAAATTTCATGGCCTAGAAGTTCAGTGAGAAAGTAAAAATGTAAGTCGAGCAAGGTGGGACAGGAGACCTGCGTGGATGGGCAAGGAGTTATTGGGTAAACTTAATGAAAAAAAGACCATGTACGTGATGCGGAAGGACCAGGCCACATGGGAATAATATAGGAATGTTGTCAGAGAATGCAGAAATGCAATGAGAAAGGCCAAGGCCCATTTAGAATTAGAGTTAGTGAGAGATGTCAGGGACATCAGTAGCAAGAGGAAGACTATGGTAAATCTTAGTCCGCTGCTGAATGGGGAGGGTGCCTTGGTGGCGGAGGATGCAGAGAAGGCAAAGTTACTAAATACCTTCTTTGCTTCTGTCTTTACTGCTAAGACTAGTCCCCATGAACTACATAGCCTGGAGACAAGAGAGATCACCAGGAGAGAGGAGGACTTTCTGCTGGTTGAGGAGGACTGGGTTAGAGATTATTTAGGCAAACTGGACACCCATAAAACTATGGGCCCACATGGGATCCATCTAGGAGTGCTGAGGGCAGGGGTTATTGTTCAGCCACTCTCCATCTTCGAGAGGTCATGGAGAGCAGGGGAGGGGTCAGAGGACTGGAAGAAAGCCAACATCACTCAACTCTTCAAAAAAGGCGAGAGGGAGAACCCGGAAAACTACAGGCCGGTCAGCCTTACCTCTGTCCCTGGAAAGGTGATGGAGCAGCTCATCCTAGAGACTGTCTCTAGGTATGACAAGAAAAAGATGGTGATCAGGAGTAGTCAGCAAGGATTGACCAAGGGGAAGCTATGTTTGATGAACCTGATAGCTTTCTAAGATGTAGTGACTGGGTGGGTGGAGGATGGGAAAGCCGTGGATGTTATCTGCCTTGACTTCAGCAAGGCTTTCAACACAGTCTCCCATAACATCCTCATAGGAAAGCTCTGGAAGTGTGGACTGGATGAGCAGACAGTGAAGTGGATTGAGGACTGGATGGATGGCAGAGCCCAGAGGGTGGTGATAAACAGTGCCAAGTCTAGTTGGAGGCCTGTGCCCAGTGGTGTCCCACAGGGGTCAGTACTGGGCCTGGTGCTCTTCAACTTGTTCATCAGTGACTTGGATGAGGGCACAAAGTACACCCTCAGCAAGTTTGCAGATGATAACAAACTGTGAGGAGTGGCAAGACACTCCCAAGGGCTGTGCTGCCATTCAGAGGGACCTAAAAAGGATGGAAAGTTGGCACAGAAGAACCTCATGAGGTTCAGTAAGGACAAGGGAAGGGTTCTGCACTTGGGGAGGAATAACACCAGATACCAGTACAGATTAGAGTTGACCTGCTGGAAAGCAGCTCTGTAGAGAGAGATTTGGGAGTCCTGGTTGACAATAAGTTAAGCCCCATGCTCTTCCTCCCTTGAGGTATTTATATGCACTGACTAGATCCCCTCTCAGCTTTCTCTTCTTCAGACTGAGCAGGCCCAGTTCCCTCAGCCTCTCATCATATGGCAGATGTTCCAGGACCCGTGCGCTGGACTCTCTCCAGTAGATCCACATCCTTCTTGCACTCGGGATCCCAGAACTGGACACAATACTCCAGATGTGGTCTCACCAGAGCTGCGGAGAGGGACAGGATCTCCTCCCTCGACCTGCTGGCAACACTCCTCCTACTGCAGGCCAGGATCCCACTGGCCTTCTTGGCCACGAGGGCACACTCCTGCCTCATTGGCAACTTGTTGTCCACCATGACACCTAGGTCCTTCTCTGCAGATCTGTAGGTCAGTCCCCAGCCTGTACTGATGTTTAGGGTTATTTCTCCCCAGGTGCAGGACCGTGCACTTGGCCTTGTTGAATTTCATGAGGTTTTTGACCGCCCAGTTGTC
>JAWLRI010000253.1:207633-233824 GCA_034781795.1 Crypturellus tataupa | reverse complement strand
CGTGTGCAGGGGGGTTGGACTAGATGACCTCTAGAGGTCCCTTCCAACCTTAGGCATTCTGTGATTCTATGATTTATTCTCATATATATTCATATTTTATGTATATATATATATTTATATATATACATATACATGTGCATTTATATAAATATTTTATATATGTGTGTTTGTTTTTATTCATATATACTCATATTTATGAATGTGATATATGTATATTTGTAATACATGTTTTATATATATTTATATTTTCATATATATATATACACATATATATATATATATTCACCTGGGGAAGAATAACCAGTACAGATTAGAGCTTGACCTGCTGGAAAGCAGATCCATAGAGAGGGGTTTGGGAGTCCTGGTTGACAAGAAGTTAACCATGAGTCAGCAATGTGCCCTTATGGCCAAGAAGGTCAATGGGATCCTAGAGGGATCATCAGGAGGAGAGTTGCCAGCAGGTAGAGACAGGGGATCCTGCTTCCCTAGTCAGCTCTGGTGAGGCTGCATCTGGAGTACTGGGTGCAGTTCTGGGCTCCCCAGTACAAGAGGGACATGGAGTTTCTAGATACGGTCCAGTGGAGAACCATGAAGGTGATTAAGGGACTGGAGCATTATCCTTATGAGGAAAGACTAAGTGAGCTGGGCCTTTTTATCCTAGAGAAGAGAAGCTGAGAGGAGATTTGACTGACATGTTCCAGTACCTGAGGTGTGGTTATAGGGAAGATGGGGCTAGGTTCTTCTCTGTGGTGGTCGGTGACAGGATGAGGGGTAACGGGTGTAAATTGAAACACAGGAAGTTTAATGTCCATATGAGGAAGAATTTCTTTACTGCGAGGGTGACAGAGCCCTGGAACAGGCTGGAACGGTTTGTGGAGTCTCCTTCTCTGAAGATCTTCGAAATCCACCTGGATGCCAGCCTGTGCCACATGCTCTAGGTGTCCCTGCTTGTGCAGGGGAACTGGACTAGATGACCTCTAAGGTTTCAGAGAACCTTAACCATTCTCTTATTCTGTGATATTTATATAATTATTTTCATTCATATATATTCATATTTATGAATTTTATCTACATATACATTATATATATATGTTTTATATTTATATAAATCATTATATTTATTCATATATATTCATATTTTTATATATTCACTATATATATAGTATATATATATTTATATATATCCATATGTTTATTCATATATACATATTCCTTTATATATATATATATATATATATATATATATATATAGGATTAGTACCTGTTACACAAAACAAAGCATTACAATTCATAATACTCATGATTAAATGCTATTAAAAAGACATATGGATGTGAAGTGCATACCATAACCTGCTATGTGTGAAGAAGGGTCAAATTAACCTGAGAATAGTTGCTATTAGTCAGTAATTGAGAAGCATTTCTTTGAAAAAAAAGATTTTACATCTTTTACATTTTTTACATACATAATTTTTACATTTAATGCATCTCTTTAATATATATGTGTCCTGTTCAAAAAGGAGTCTTTGCTGTGTGTGAGAGGAAAAAAACCCTCAGGATCTCAGCATCCAGTGGGGGAGAAAAGCAGGGTGTGGAGAGGTGTAGAGGTGTGTTTTCCCCCAACGTGCTGCCAGGTTTACCTGCTCTATATTGTAATAACCTACACTGCATGTGCAGCTGGGGAAAGGGGCGCAGATTTGCCTGACAATCTTGACTCAGGATAAGTGGTGCGTTGGGTGCAGAGTGTGCGGTACTGGGGATGGGAGGGTTTTTGCCACCACCACTGGGCTGGGTCTCCACGCTCACTCCTTATTTACGATCCCGTGTTGGCACGTCCGTCACATGAGTCCCTGGGGGGCACAGGGTCCAGCGGCGACGGCTCTGTGGTGGGTCCTTCCTGTGCTGTGCGTCTTCTGGGGCGGGCCCTCGTGCACGCGTTGAAAGCGTTTAAGCACAGCCCCTGCCACCATCATCTGCTGAGCTAAAGCAGCAGTGAGCATTTCTGCTTTATGCTGTTCCGATCTGATGTTCTGACAAGCCTTTATGAGATCAGCAATTGTTTTTGCCAACTTATGTATAGGATCAACTGCTCTCTTACAGTCTGCATTTGCATTTTCAATTGCAAGCTGAAATAGTAAAATATCAGTGGTTTCCTCTTGTTCAATTTGTCTCATAATAGCAGTTTGTAACCAATCTAGGAATTGAACATAAGGTTCCTGAGATCCCTGTCGAATTGTTGCAAAAGACAATTTTCACTGGCCCGAATCTGGCACCTTTCGCAAGGCCTTGATAGTTAAATCCACAGCTTGCGTAAATACTGCTCTTGGCAGTGCAGCTTTCCCCCCGTGGCATAATTGCCTTGCCCCAGCAACTCATTTTCTCCAATATCTTGTCCAGCAGCAACATTATCCATAACCTATGCAGTCACAAGATCCTTATATTCTGATGCCCAGACGGTGTATTGTGCAGATGATAGAACCATTCTAAGTATTGATCGCCAATCAGAAGGAGTCATGACATAAGATTCTGCTATAGCTTGAATAAGGTTTATAGTAAATGAAGCCTGGAGATCATATTCTCGTATCGATTTCCAGACTTCCTTTATAACCTCACATGGTAAGTGAGCATACTCCGGAGCTTGGCTAGGCTTATATATTACAGGCATAGATTGGAGGACAGAAACATCTCCTTTGCAGAGTGCTTCAGTCCTACATTTATCTAACAACCCGTTTGACAGTCCAACAACATTAAATTGTCCTGTACATGTCAGAAGCAGCATAGGAGCAAAAGGATCGTCAGGTTCTGGCAGATCTACCTCCCACATTTCCTGTGTTGGGTTAGGGATTATTTTGAAAGACTGTGGCTCGGCCCGTTCCTGCTTTTAAGAGAATGGAGGAGAGGCAGCAGATACTTCTGCTGAGTCTTAGAGCATTCAAGCTGTATATACTGTTTTCCAAGCGATAATGATTTCCTCAGGGACTTTGAGCTGCAAGTCCTTTTTTGTCTGCAATTCCTCCCCCACTTTTGGCCACAAAGAGCTATCATATGAACCAGAGGAAGGAAACCATGGGCAATAGTCTCTTATCCATACCAGGAATCTAACCAAATTTATGGCCGATATCACAAAGCCTTGTTCTTTCAAAATTCTCTGTAAAGTCTCTTGATGGAGCTTTTGCTCCTTTGTAGCTGACTGCCACAGTTGCTCACCTCAATAGTCCAGTGAAGGGTAATGCCTCTCAAGAGCGCACGCATGCGTTAGTCTCCTCTGTCTCAGCTGTGGATTCACCACTGGCAATGAGTTTCAATTCCAAACATCGTCAAGTAGCCCCATGTTGGGTGCCATTTGTGGTGAATGATTACATAGACCCCAATCTGTGTTTAATCGGAATCCAGAATCAGAATCCCTTTATTGCTCAAGTGAACACTTAATATATTAACAAAAAGTCTACTAGCGCCAATCAGCTTTGGATTTGTGGCCTTGGAAATGTCAGTAATCAGCTGGCCCCGTGCTGCATCCAGCTAATCTCTAAAGTAAGTTTTACATGAGAAGAGCAAAGACAGGACCAGTATGCATTGGTCCTGCAAGGTCATGGGAGAGTGCTGTTCTGCCTTAAGATGTGCCATCTGGCTTGTGAAAAAAAACCTCTAGTGTTTCATAGAACCAATACAAAATGCTATGCTTCATCCCATCACTGCATAACATAACTTAGTATTTTAATCAGTCTCTTGGAAGCAGGTTCTTTGTTAGTAAGTGTTTAAAGTGTTTAAATTATTGTCTCTGCACACTCAGTCAAGGCTGATCGATAAGATCGATAAGATCTTTTCTTATCTTATAAGAAAGATAATATAATTTTATTTTTAGTCTTTATCATTTTTAGGATAGTGGTCATCAGCTGAGACTGGTTTTACAAACTGCAGAAGTAGTCTGTTAAGTCTCAGCCACTGTAAATGCACTGGCCTATAGATGCACTTGTGTGTCATCATTAGCTTGAAATGCTCTTATATTTGCTAGTTCTCTTCAAAAGGCTATCAAGATTTAAATAAGCTTTTATTTCAAGAAGCTTTTCTTTATATATCTACTAGCACAGAAAATAATGATTTAGGATAACAAATTAAGCACACTGAATAGGTTCCTTCTTAGTAATACCCTCTATGTTAACAGACTCCTACACTAACATGGAAATATTATTTGCATTTCTCTCAGCTTGATAGTAAGGGAAAATAATGTTATATTTTAATCTACAAATTCCAGCCCTGAACTTCTGAATTTAATACCTTAAGAAAGGACAGAAAGACAGTATATGATAATATATAAAATATGCATATTTTATGCATATTTATGCATATATGCAAAATATGCATTTCTGCACACAGAAATGAAGAGTGGAGGATTTTTGAGGTTCACTTAATGCTTCAGAGACCGTTATACTGTTCAGAAGATATTATGTTTTTTTTGGTTTGATGAGTGATTCTGCCTAAAAGCACAGAAAACTAATACATTCAGATTATCAGTAATCTCAGAAGGCCAGATAGAAATAAGCAGCATATTATTAGCAAAGAAATCCTCACATTGAAGGAAATTTTAACTGCAGTATCAGAATTCTGGGAACTTTCAGAAGACACTAGAAAACAAACTACCAAGGGAAGATGAAATTGAAGAAATTGAAGATGGGAGATCATAATGGAAATATTCTAGCCTAAATAGAAGTTCCTTTCAAACACAAATACTGGATTACGTAGATGAACACTAGACAATTCTCAATTGCTTCTTATTTATATGGTGTATCCTAGTACATTAGTGGTATCCACATTTTCTAGTGAGGTTGCAAACATACATTCATTAGTGATGGGAAGGAATGTATTGTGACTACCTTCTTATGATCACATCCCAGGGAGCTGTTCTGCTCCTCAGTTTCTTTGGTCACCAAACAGCACATCAAAAACCTCATGCAGCCCTGAGATCATAGAATCATAGAATGCCTAAGGTTGGAAGGGACCTCTAGAGGTCATCCAGTCCAACCCCCCTGCACACGCAGGGCCACCTAGAGCACATGGCACAGGGCTGCATCCAAGCGGGTCTTGAAGATCTCAAGAGAAGGAGACTCCACAACCTCTCTGGGCAGCCTGTTCCAGTGCTCTGTCACCCTCACCGTCAGGAAATTTTTCCTTAAGTTCCTGTGGAACTTTTGGTGCTTAAGTTTGTGGCCGTTTCCTCTAGTTCTTTCGGTAGCCAGGAGTGAAAAGAGGTCAGTCTTATCCTCCTCACTGCCTCCCTTGAGGTACTTATAGACACTCATTAGATCCCCTCTCAGCTTTCTCTTCTCCGGGCTGAACAGGCCCAGCTCCCTCAGCCTCTCCTCATAGGGCAGATGTTCCAAGCCCCTGATCATCCTTGTAGCCCTGCACTGGACTCTTTCCAGCAGCTGCTCCTGAAGAGCAGCTCCACATCCCTCTTGTACTGTGGGGCCCACAACTGGACACAATACTCCAAATGAACATGTTGATTCCACTTAAACAGCTGCATTGACCCGTTGCAAGGGATTAATGGTATCCCTGCCTAAGCAAGGGAGTTGGAATAGATGATCTCTTAGAGGTTTCTTCCAACCTCAACTATTCTGTGATTCTGTGATAATAAAGAAGGTACCCTAGAATAGCACAATTTTGTGTAAACAGCAGAAATTTTGTGTCTAGACAGCATTTTCCCCTAAAGTTTTATTTTATCTTCAAACATACTCCTGTTTAAATCAACTGCTGGTGAATTAAGAATTTCTGGCCTCATGTGTTTAATTAGCATGCTAGAAAATACAAAATTTGCTCTTGAGAGCTAAATATAACCCAGATAGAGTCCCAAAGTTGGTCATAGTTCAGTATAATGGCTAATAAATTAGCCAATCGACAGATTCCATAATGTGACAGACAAGCTTTCTCAGGAACAATATTTAGGTGAAGCATTATTTCCTCAGTGATATTACAGAAACTAGGCAGGAGCTGTGACAGACAAAATCATTTGCATCATCCTTGGTAAGTGCTGAATAAAAGACCAGTCTGTGCAGTACAGTTAGAGCCTGGACTCATTCAAAGTGACACTTAAAGTTCCTCAGGGCTGACAAAGCAATCCTAAAAGGGTAATAAAATAAAATGTTACTCTACTCCTTTAAGTTTATTCTTTTTTATTGCACAGATTCACAAATTAATCTAAAAAAAAAATCTCAAAACATTAATCTCAAAAAAAATCACAACTAACTTTATTTTGGGATCAAGGACTTTTCTACCAGCAAACAGACCTGGAATATAATTTTTAATAATGATGCCAAGCTAAATAGATCTGTTACTTGGCAATTGTTTTGTATGTTCAAAAAAAAAAAAAAAATTCCACGTTTCAAATTTCAAAATTGGAACTGTACTCCAGGCTTTCCCCAGGAGCTCTCAAAATCTGCTGCTTTCTAATATATCTTTATATATCTTTCTATTAGATCACAAGAATTAACATAAAATCTAAAGACACATTTTACTTCATAGAAATGTAGTAAGATTTGAGTATTACTTTTTATGACAACCCTTTATTCTACTTTAAGATATTTCAGAATAACACCTGGATAACACTAGGATAACCTGGAGGTTAATTACCTCCAACATTTCCTGTCTTGCTTTGCAACATTTGACAATTCTGTGGAAAAGAGACTGTTTTTTTAGAAAAAAAATCTGAAAAATTCTACTCAGTAATGCTGTAGATTCAAAATTGTCTAGAGAAGATAAAATTGCTGTTGATGGTAATTAATATTCAATAAAACTTCTGTTATGTGCTTTGGAAGAGGTCAGATGATGCATCCACAGCTTAAAAGCAGCAATGAAATGCTTTCTATTCCAATAATTAAGGGGTATATGGCTACTAAAATCTGCTTGTCATTTTCAAAATGGTTGAGATATAAGCAGAGGGAATGCAGATGAGAAGCAGAAGTGTTTTATGCTTCACTTCAACACAGGGGATTCTTCATGGAGTTGCTGCAGTGGATAACATGCCACTGCTAATGCAACCACAGCACACGCACCTGGGAACTGATTTCCTCATGGCTATTACCCACAGAAGGCTTCCACAGTAACACCTGAGTCAGACCATATCCATGGCCCTGTCTCAAGGTCTGACATACACCTTGTAAGAGCAACAGGATCAAACTTAAAAGGGGACATTGGGGTACTGGGCGGGGTGTGAGACTTGTGGAAAATAAAGTACTTGCTTTCTCTACTTTATGCAAAATAAAGTTAGAAGTTGACTTGATCAAAACCTAGATTTGCAAACAAATAGGGGGAAAATGTTGCTAATTAAAGATCCTATAAGCAGGTAAATAAATACACTGTAAGACCCAATGGCTGCACACAGATACATTCAGACTAGAAGCAAGACTAATATTTGAAAGAAAATAATTAATTTTGGGATAACTTTCCTAGTCATCTCTTACATGATCTTAGTAAATATAACCAGAAGTTGAAATTTGGATGTAAGAATATTTGGGTGAGAGTCTAAGGCCTATAAAGACAGATGGCACGATCCAAAGGCCTTTCTGACCTATGAACATAATGAGTTTGAAAATAGCGTGTATTTTATTTAATCAAATTCTTGGTAACAACCAAGCTGTTTGTATGAAAAACAAGTAGAATAGAAAGAAGGAAGGAAAGAGAGGAGAGAGGAGAGAGGAGAGAGGAGAGAGGAGAGAGGAGAGAGGAGAGATAGATACAACCAGGCTGTTGTTTTCAGCCATGGAACAGCTGATTTAAATAAAGCATGCTCATTTGAAAAGCTGGCATAGCACTAACTGCAGCCTAGCAGGTGCTGCTATAATTAACAATGCTTTCTGAATGAAGAATTACATTGTTTAGAGCATATAACTTCCCATCACAATTTCCACAGATCTCAGACTTCTGATATAGCCATTTTGGTCAAGATTGCACAATGTCCTTATTTTAAGTTGTTTCTAATATACTCACAAGTATCTTTATCTATCTCAGGCTGGATACATACATTTGACTGTATTACTGAGTTTTACATGTGATGCTTCATTTCTAATAAGCTCTTGCTGAAGTTGATAGAGGAACAGAAAAGAAAGAAAAGATTTGTTCCACTGTTTTATGATATATGACATTTCTATCTTCATTACCTGCTAAATGTAATGTGTGTGCAGGAAGAAAGGAAAAAGGGGACATAAAGTGCAAAGCCAGTTTTCCTAAGGATTTAAAGAAATGGACTTTTCTCAAAAATGGCACAAAGACATCAAAAGTTAGTGCCAGATGTAAATTCTTGTGGAGGATCAAAGTTTACATAGTCTCAAGAGTAAAGAGGATACTGCTGATCAATATTTGTGGCTGACAGTCCTTCCTTTCACTGTTGAACTAGTTGCAGGTAGTAAAAAGCTAGTTCCAGAAGAGATTAAAAGAAGCTGAGGGAAACAAATGTAGGAAATAGAACTGCAAGAGCTTTAGGAGATTGTCTGACATGAAGACTGATCAATTCTGATGGCTTTTCCTACTAATTAGTGATTTTGAAACACCTGTAAAGCCTACAGTTTACACATTTGGGATCATATATGAGGCATAATCCAAAATGTAAACCATGGATCTAACACTAATCATAGCATCCAAGTGCTTACAATATTTCTATTAGTGAGAAGGGGTACAATACAGGGGATCTACAGATTAAGAGTATGCCTACAGATACAAAGCTATATTACTTGAGTTCTGCTCATGCAGTGGAAACTTTGGAGTTCACACAGCACTTTAAAGCCAAAAAAACCCCACAAATTTGTGAAGGATCCTGCAGCAAGCAGCTTTGTCACCACCAGTTAAAAAAGTATCTCTGATAATGTACAAAGAAATGTCCAATTTGTGCAAAATGCATCTTACTACAGAGTTCTAATTTACTAAAAGAGATTAAGCTCCAAGTGTTAAAATCAAGCTTCTGTGTTAAGATTAATTCCACTGATTCATTTTAATATTGCATTTTAATACTATATTAAAGTTTCAAATTAATTACTATATTACTATATCTCAAGTCTCCAGTCAGCTCCATAACTGGAGATGCTCCATAACATCTTCCAACCTCCACTATGATAACAATATTCTGTGCATCCAGATGCCTATGATAGACTCAGCAGAACATTCTGCTCTCCTTGTTCTCATTTTCATCCTTCAAAAGTAGGATTAGCCTATGCTGACATCTCATCTCATTAAAATCATTTTAAAAGCAGAAGAATCTTGGAAAATTTTTTTGGTTTAGGAAAAAAAAAATAATTTTCTATTTTCCAAGCCTTTCAAAATTACATTTTACAAAAAGGCAAAAAGGAATTGTGGACAAACACACACACATGCACACAAATAAATGAATAAATATTATTTCAATAATTAACATTTGCTTGGTTTTATCATCATACACTTGGCTTTATCATCATCATTATTAACTCTGATATTTGTATATAAAAAAGTAACAGCATGTGAATAACTTTTATCCCAAGGGGATATGTACTCTGTATTCTATAATAATTATCAGTCCAAATGATCTAACTGGGACAGACAAGCTCAATGACAAACAACCCTTCTTCAGGCAATGTCCTATGGTCAAATCTTGTTAGTTCTTGAGAGGTGGCCTGGAAAAGGTACTTACTAGCTTTTGCCTTCTTTTTAGACTACCACCAAACTACTAATTACTGAACCATTATTGAACTACTAATATTATGTTATTAATTACATTAATAAGCCAACTTTCTCCAATTCAGACATTATTTGATTGCATTCAAAAAGTAAAGACTATTACTTCTAAAATCATAAATTCACTAAAGAGCTGAAGATATTTAAATGTTATAATTAGACTAAGAGGAAATAGAAGGTGGCAGTGAATGAATTGGAAGGGCTTTTTCTTGCCCTACATGTAGGGAGGAAAAAGAAAAAAGTCCATAAGGAAAGTGAAAGCAAAAACTGAATTTATTTGACTCATCAAAATCCAAAACACAAGACCAAAGTTTAGGTGATTAGATGCTAATTAGACTATTAAAATCATTTTAAATATAAACAACAGATTGCACTACTGGGAGTAGCTAAGATTTTGGCTTATCAGCAGTTCCTAAGTTGGGAGAGGAAAATAGAAACAAAAAAATAAGAGGTAGTAATTGCTCATAAAGAAACCATCCTTCAACAAGGTGTCTAAGAAACAGGACAAGGAAGGACAAGAAACCTTGCTCTTTTTTTTCCCACTCTCAGTGCTTTTAAACCGCACAGTAGCTGCCTCCCAATGATACTGCATTTTTCAAGAGATGCAGCCAGTTTTCTACCTGTATCTTCAGATGTGTCTGTAGGGTGAGGAGAAGGGCCTAGTGAGGGGCAAGAAAGGAGAGTAAAGAAAAGTTAAGCACCAACGTGAAGACTACCATATTAGCATCTATAGAATTTTAGATGACATAAAGACAGTTTTGAGACTAAAGAAGTCACTGGAGCATGAACAACTGGAGGCTTACCAGGGGTCTTACCAGAGACCTTAAGTTGAACTATAAATCCTGCACATCTTTTTCTGTTCCTTTCAATTTTATTCTGGCTTCCAAAACACTCACACTGGGGCTGCAGGTGACTGGTGCACTGAAGTCTACAAAACCTATTTTGTATTTTCTGTATTTAAGAAAGAATCTCGAAAGAAGGAACAGATGAGGGAGATACTGAGTGTGTCTCAAGATAATAAGGATGAAAAATAAGGAGTGTAGATTATAGAGGGAACAAAGGGTCCTCCAGATCTTCCGTTTCCCTAGGGGTGTGTATCCACAGCAAATAGCAGCACAGCAGCACAGTCCTGGACCCAAAGTTGGACTTTGGTAAAAGCAGTCTGACAACTCCTGGGATACCTATCAATTCTATCTTCACCCTCATTTTTCTGCCTGTTTCAAAGAAGATATTTTCATGACTTTACCACATTATATCAATAGTAATATCATCAAGGTTTTTATACCTACAATATCATGAAAATAGTTCTGAAGACTCAACTGTTGATTATCTTTCATTTCTGTGGGTTTTACAGCGTCTGCTTAAACTGCAATTTCATGGGTCTATGAATTATCTCACTACTTGATTAGACATTTCAGAGAATAACTTTCAATGATAAATAATGAATAAAATAGTACCCTGGTAACTTTTGCTGATACTATTTTTACAACACAGTTAATAGAGGAAGAATAAAAAGTCCTTAATTTTTAATGTTTTCTTTTCAATTGGCATGAATAGTAAGCCCCATAACCACATATGCTTTAGAGATGTCACTCTTGATTACAATTTAGCAAAGGTCTCTTAAGGATTAGTGGTTTCTGATAATATAACTTGCAGCTAGTACCATAGTACTTGTACTAATGGACCAATCTCAGCTTAGATTTTTCTGTTTTCTGCCTGCATTTAAAAGAGTCAATGGATTGAATAAAGGTCAAGTTGAAAAGAATACAGCACTTCATTGCATCTCTCTTCAGCATCCACTATAATTATCATAATTCTAGAATTAACATATTGATTACATTTATGTTTAAAGTTACTATCTATAAACTATGTTGAGGATTTGCTTTGACCCTGACTTGAGATGCCACAGATAAAAGACTGAAAAACCTCATACAACCTCTAGTGAATTGCAAATGCCTATACAGGAGAGCGCTCAGGTTAAGTTTGGTGCAAAAGCTCCACTGCTGGGGAAGCTATTGTAACTTCTGCCCTCCAGAATCTGCTCTTTCAAGCATCCTTTGCACAGAAATGCAAAAGGCAATAAAAAGAAATGTAAAAACAAAGGAAGAGTTTTAGCATTGCAATACAGCATCCACTGTATACACATAATGTAATTTGCCACCATAATTACTTGCCATAACTGAATTGTGTTATCTCCACAGAAATTTAATTGTAATTTGTGAAACAGCTAGATGTTTAGAGTTCTTTTTTGAAAAGCAAATGTCTCAACTTGAGGGACTGTTGAGGTGATCACCAGATGGTGCTTGGTAGAACCAAACTGTACATGGCTAAAAGACAACACAACTAGGAAGGATAGATATGTAACACAACTAGGAAGGATAGATATGTAAAAGCCAATACAACTAGGAAGTAAGGATATTAGACTCACGTGGTCTGATCTGAGCAATTATATAGTCAATAACCACCTCAGGCTATCAGCCATTTTAAATGCTACACTATAAAGTTAACGTCTTTGGTACCTGATCCTGAAGTACACACGGTTCTTTTGAACTTCAGACAATGAGAAGCCAAAAAGAATGAGCAGAAGTTAATTGACAGATATACAAACTGGAAGCCTTCTTTTATATGCACACATATATACAGATATACAAACTGGAAGCCAGCTCACTTAACCCTTCCAATATTCTCCACATTTACCCTTAGGAAAGCCCAGAAGAACTCAGAAACTCTACTATGTCCAAGAGGGAAATTATTCATGCCAAATGTTGGAAGTCTTCTGACGCACAGAAGGCCCTTCTGAGAGGAACTGTGAAACAACAGCTGAGGTTTCAAAAAAGAAGTTACCAAATTTCTTAAACAACTTGTACCTGTGAATGGATAAAGGCAGAGCAACATGAAGAATTAAGAAATGATAAACTACAACTTTTGAATTTGACAATATGATCCATGTGCATCATGCCTGCCTGTTTTGATGACAGAAGTTGTTTTTCAACTTTGAGCTCTGAGGGGCCCAAACAGCTAGAATACAAATGGATCTTTATTCCTTTTCTCACATCAATTTAAAAGTCGATTAAGTTCAAAGCAATAGATTCAAGATTCCCCCACAGCAATAATTTAAGGCAGGAATGGCAGAGTTGTCTGAAATCACGGTGTAAGAGAAATCAATAACTGAGTGCAGCGACAAGCCATGAATGCAATAGAAGAGGGAAAAAAAAAAGAAAGGTTGAAACAAAAATCCATAGGTTCTTGGAGGAATGGAAAAACTTGCCTGGAATAAGATTTATATAGACAGGCCCTTCCACAAGGCTATGTGAGCTTCACTGGAGCTAATAAAAAGGTTCCCTTTTTTATTTATGTTAATTATTGTTTTGAGAAAATACAGATACAGAGTTACAGGCGTGAAGGAGGATTGGACGAGGTATCTCAAAAAGTAAAAACTATCTTTAATGTCTCTGCTATGCACTGAGACAAACAATAAAAGCTTATATAGTCACACTGCCCGTGGATCTGACAGACGATTGTCTCTTACCTTTTGGTTGTTTTGGCCAATTTTAGATGTATTTAATAACAGGACTGAAGTTTAAAAGACAAACTCCTTTCTAGTTTTAGGAAGGAAAAAAAAAAGTCAAGCAAACTCCCCTAAGAAAAGAACAGTTTGCAGCTTGAGCCTAACAATGGTATCTGATACAAGAGAATCTTCACCCAAGTCAGAAACAGTAAACCTGCCTTTGTAAGTTCTTCCAATCATAAAATATTTATACACTGGGTTAATATAAAAAAAAATACATGATTTTCATTTAATATGTAAAATTATGCTGACATCCACTCCACCAACTCTTAAAATAAATCAATAATTATAAACCCTTCTTTGGAAACCTGTTTCCACAACTCCAGACACTGCATTATTTTGTGCATTACATTAATGAGTAGCTGGGATCAATATATTCTAAGAACAATGCCTGTCGTATAAATCTAACTAGAAATCTAGTACAGATATGACTTGCAGATGGTAAGCATCTTCAGATTTATAGGTACAATGCCATGGTTTTTTTCATATACTTCACATGTTTTTACTTCCAACATTAATTATAAGCTTGTTTTAAAATGACAGAAACATTACATGGGATGCCAATAAAATTCACAGCCAATGTTTAACTGCATCATAAAACCAAACATGTAAAAAACTTGAGGAATTTTCATAATAAAAAACTCTTGGAATTATAGCTCAGAATGTTACTTTAATGAATATAATTAAATCTAGTAGCTGCTTTTAGAAATACTGTACTTCAGCTGGAAAAAAAACAGGCTTAATCTAAAGTTTAGAAATCCTGCAGGTAATTGTACGACTGCATTAAAATCAAATGAGAGCAAAAATGCGTATCTCAATAGTATCTCTGTTTTTTTTTTTTTGCTTGCCAAATGCCAGTTATGAGTCTCTGTTCTTTTTTATATGTGTTTCTATATACACAAAAACACCTTAAGGGTGAATGTAAGTCAGATTTATAGGTGACACATATGCCTTGTACTGTCTCTGCGCACAGGTGTAAATTGTACCTGCAGGGGTTTTCTTTTTTCTCCTTTATTTTAAGAGAAATATTTCATAAATTACAATACTATATACATCACAAATCTCACATGCGTATGCAATATTTGACTTCATACAAGACATTTATACTGTTATATCCTCACCAGGAGGAAGAGCTAAGTGGTTTCTCCTATTTACTCCACACATTCCCCATCTCACAGAATCACAGAATGGATAAGGTTGGAATGGCCCTTTAGAGGTCATCTAGTCCAACCTCCCTGCTTAAGCAAGGTCTCCCATTCCTGTAGCATGGTACCCTTTGTACCAGCAGCACTCCTTTTTTTGGTGTGTTCTGGATTATCAGTTTCACTTTGCAGGTTCAGGAAACCCACGATAGATTATTGTAGCATTTCACAGCATGGGAGGCTCCTAAGGAAGTTCTAAGCTGTGGCTAGTGTCCCGTCATCTGTTCTTCCCTTCAGTCATGTTCCCATTACAACACCTATTGCAGCGGAAGCAGAGATTTGAGATTTACACAGTCATATAATATATTCTGTAATATCCATATGATATATTATGGTTTAAATTAAGCAATATCAAAAAATGGGGAGGAGGATAACAGGCAAAACTTTTGAAATAATGAGATATCCCCTAATGACCAGACAGAGAAGTGAGGAAGGGGCACGATTATCATGTGAGTCAATGAAAAATTGCTGGTATGCTGGGTTTGAAATGCTCCATTAGCCCTCCCTGATGGAGCACCCTGCTTGCTAAATTAATTAGAGCTCCGTAAAACTACTCTAGTGCTCCCTGATTATCAAATAAGGCGCTGACACTACTACAACGAATTTGTAAATGAAGAGATTGAAGTCAATGTTTTAGTCAAACTACTCCTTGTGTGTTAGCACAATCAGCTACAAGTAACTTGACCCCACAATCATGATGAAGGACTTCGCTTGAAAACACACACTTGAAACTAATCATGTGGAAACAACCCCCTAGTGCCAAAACAAGAATCATTTCATAAATAGTCACACAATTAACAATACTATCCCTTTCACAGGTAATGTTATACAGATCATAGATTTTGCCAAGTTATGGGAATTTCAGCTTTTCAGATTGGCCTGTGCTTTTTTCACCACTTTAGTTTGTTTTTGTATGGAGAGTTCTTTCTTCCTCACATTTTAACAAATTGTAGCAGGAGATTAAGGAAAATATATCACTTCAAGTAAACTAAACACTTGTAGCTGTTTTAAAATGCTTTGATCCCACACAAAACCACAGTATATCTAATATGTAATGTATGTATGTTAAATATCACTGTATTAAAAAAAAAAGAACAACAAAAAAGTTGCTGCTGCTGTTTTGAAAATCAATTATTTTTGTGTTCCATTATCACTGTCAGTGACACAAAGTCTCTAAGTCGTTTGCTTAAACAGTGTGAATTTAAGACACTGAATTTCTAAGTCTTAAAGGATTTTAGATTGACCAGAATGACCTTTTTTTTTTTTTTTTCAGGAAAAAGAGACATCCTAAAATGAACTATGTCATACCAGAAAGTGCACTTCAGTCAAATTGCTTTCCTTAGGAGTCTTTTAATTTTGCATTTCCTTTCCTTACGCAATCCCAGATGACTCCTATTTCATGATGTATCAGAAATAGGTTTTGAAAAGATGCTTCATGATGAGAGAAAACAGATACCAAGACTGAATGGTCACAATCAGAGTTAAGAACAGCTATATTATATATTTTGTTTTCTGAACGAGGAATTGAATGGTTTTAGGGGTGCTGCTCTAGAATAGTGTCTTATTCTTTTTTTTTTCTTTAATTGTAGAACTTCAGATAAATATCAAATATTGACTCCTAGTATATAATATTGCTGATACCAAACTGGTGGGAGGCACCAGGCAGAAGTTTCTGCACTGACTGAATTAATCTTAGCTAGGATTTATAGCCAGCTTTGAAAAACATAATTCTGACTTTCACTTTTACTCTCTGAGATTGCCTCATTTTTCATTGGTCCTATTTCTTATTTAATCAGCACATCCTTTAAAAGTAACATAAAACAATGCAATAGAACAGTGTTAGGAAGAACTTGCATGAAGTACTGAATTAAATTACCATATATTGTGTTTTTTTTTCAGACCTCAGAATAGAGTAACAAGTAGGATTTCACAGCCAGATTAGTCCAAAACAAAGGGTCAAACTCTAAACTTCTGCCTTGGGATACCTTCTTGTCATCTGAACTTGTCAAAAGCTTTTGGCTGGTCACAAGTTTGTCTCACTTCACCCCTTTAAATCCTTACTCATACTTCTCTGCACTGCATTCTGCTCTATTAAACTGTCAATTTAAAACACCCTATAAATTTGTCAGCACTATTGTGTCACTTGCTTGTAACCAAAGCCAGTAAATATTTTTTGCTAATAACAAAAGCAAGTCTAATATATATCTCATTCACAGTCTCATTAGACTGCATTCTTCAGTCAAATAAGCTATAAGCTGCTTCCAGTTCAGCTAGCATATTCTTCTCTTGGTTAGAGGTGTGTCAAATGTTCTCAGAGACTTAGAATCATAGGATCATTATGATTGGAAAAGACTTTCAAGATCATCGAGTCCAACCATAAACCCTTCAACACCATACCTGCTAAATTATGTCCCTAAGCATCTCACCTACAGGTTTCTTGAACACTACCAGGGATGGTGACTCCACCACTTCCCTGAACAGCTTTTCCAATGCTTTACTACTCTTTCTGTGTAGAAATTCTTCCTAATGTTTAACCTGAACCCCCAAAGATGCAACTTGAGGCGATTTCTTCTTGTTCCATCCATAGTTATTCTGGAAAAGAGATCAACTCCCATCTCACTACAACATCCCTTCAGGTAGTTGTGGAGAGTGATAAGGTCTCCTCTGAGCCTCTTCTCCACACTAAACAACCCCAGCTCCCTCAGCTGTTCCTGAGGTCTGTGCTCCTGCCCCTTCACCAGCTTCACAGCCCTTCTTTGGACACACTTCAATACTTAAATGTCTTTCTTATAGTGAGGAGCCCAAAACTGAACACAGTATTCAAGATGTGGCCTCACCAGGGCCAAATATAGGAGGACGATCACTTCTCTGGTCCTGCTGTCTGTGTTGTTCCTGATACAAGCCAGGAAGCCATTGGGACACTGCTGGCTCATGTTCAGCCAGCTGTTGACCAGCACCCTCAAAACCTTTTCTGCCTCACAGCTCTCCAGCCACTATGCCCAAACCTGCAGCACTACATGGAGTTGTTGTGAGCGAAATGCAGGATCTGGCACTTGGCCTTGTCATACAATTGGTCTCAACTCCTCAATCCAGCCTATTCAGATCCCTCTGCAGAGCCATTCTACCCTCAAGCAGATTAACTCTTCCTCCCAGCTTAGTGTCATCTACAAACTTGCAGAGGGTGCCCTCAATCCCCTCATCCAGATCATTGATAAAGACATTAAAGAGGACCGGCTCAAACACTCACCTTTGAGGAATACAACTCTTGAGCGGTTGACAGCTGGGCCAGGCAATCCAGTCAGTTTTTCACACAGCAAAGAGTACATCTGTCTAAGCCATGAACTATCAGCTTCAACTTAAGGGAGCATCTATCCAGGCTACCCCTTTACCTGCAATAGTGCAAGTTATTTCTTAATACATTAGTCTAAAATATTTGTATGATGAAGAAATCATACTTTTGAATTTCTCAGCTATTACAGTAGCACCATTAGCAAACTAAAAGCTCCAAAACACAGTCATTTCTGGCTTAATACAGTGATATGGACAAAGCCTAACTACACACTCAGCTATATAGCATATAACTGTAGAGCATATATAGGTTACCCATAGCCCAATCAGCTGTTTTTGTCATGATCAAATTTAGAGATATATCAAAACCTCTCAGGACTGGAGACAAAACAAGACATAGCCATCCTAAAGGTAACTGGGCTCAGTGTGAAGAGATGTAAGGTGGAAGACACTGTTTCTGAGACATAGTCATATACTCAAAAAGTCTGTTGCAACTTGCTGCAAGCATATGAATTGTTTCTGGGACATGCTTCCAATCCTTGGTCAAATAGTATCTACTACTTCTGTGGCTTTCTGCCTCTCTAGGTCACGAGAAAACTGACTTTCCAAGGCTCCAATATAGATGAAGCCATGGGGCTGTTTTGCTACCCTGAAAAATTGTTCAGGTCAATCATACTGATAGATGGTTGTATTAGAGGATCAACTCTACCAAACCTGAGACACAGATTATGACCCACCTGTGCTGGAGCAGCAGACCATTTTTGAATCATTAGCTGCAAATGACTGACTGGC
Organism: Crypturellus tataupa; assembly: GCA_034781795.1. Classification (NCBI taxonomy): domain Eukaryota; kingdom Metazoa; phylum Chordata; class Aves; order Tinamiformes; family Tinamidae; genus Crypturellus; species Crypturellus tataupa. Next base: position 215,281 of record JAWLRI010000253.1, on the reverse strand, counting down.
TAGGCTCCAGATTTTTACAGGGTGAGATTTTTTTTTCTTTTCTGAGATGAAACTACAAAACAACCAGCACAAATAGGTTGCAAATAAACAACCCATTTTTAAATTTACATGTAACACCGCAACATCAACACTTTACTTTTTCCTATCACTGCAGCAAACCTACAGTCTTCATCATCTGGCACCTACTTGTCCTTCAGGTTGTTCCGTGCTAAAGAGATGTATGCAGAGGGCTGAATTGGCATTTGTTCGCAACAGCCAGCAATGCAAAATATCTTTATACTCCAGTCTGCAGCAAGAACAAAGGGAAATAGTTATTCTAAAACCGTAAGTGTTAGTTATGGAGTAGGATGCAGAGCAATTAATCAAACTCGCTGCAGATCTCTAAGATTTGGGTTGTATGCTCTAAACAAATCACCATCTGCTTCACTCAAGCCTTTTCCATGCATACAGAATGATCTAGGTAGAGCTATGACTGTAGCTTGCAAGCAGGAGGTTGAGTTTAAATTTAATGTTCTAAGTGAGCTCTTAAATGGAATTTGTCAAGTACACCCAAAACCATTTTGCAGACATAAAGTGTATGTGATTTCATTTCAGCTGAGTTTGCAGCTTTAAGTTTGCTCTCCACAAATATTCAAGAAGCTGAATATGGACTGCTGACTAGCAAATTAATGCTTATCCTGAAACACACTGCATAGCGAATTTAAAATTGTATTTGTGTGTGAAGGTTGCTGCTTCTATTTTACACCTCAAGAAGGGGTTATATGTCTTATTCCAACTCTATCCATTAAAAGATTTTACCACTTACAATTGATGTCCAAACAGTGATTTTACGTAAATATTTCCAAAAATATCTGAATTGGTCAAAGAAAAAAATGCAAAAATATTACATCAAATTTCTAGCCTCTGTTTTCATGTTGAATTTTCATGTTGAATTTTATATTCAGCTATTCAGCATTTAGATGCAGAAAATACTTGAGAAGGGAAAAAAAGACCATCTCATGACATTTTAAGCCATTATCTGTGGTTGTATTTTGCAATTGGATCTGTAAAGCAAACTCCCTTGTCTGAAATGTTTTACACAGTTACACAGATGTAAAAGACTTGTAACATATTAGATTCCTGAAAGTCCTACATGTACAGTCTTATTTTTCATTCTTAAAAAGTTAGTAAGTCTTTCAATTTTGTGGTGATGAGGAAAGGTTGGAAAATACACTGCTTAGCCTTTCAGGAACAATAAAATAAATAAGTCCAAAGATGATCTTTCCCTCCTCCCCTCGATTTTCATGAACTGCAGACCATCTCATGACTTGTAGCAGGATGACAAGTGATCACTTTGCAAGATGTCAAGCAGATAAGCAGGGATAGGGGCCAGCTGGCTTACAGTGTAGCTGGCTCTCTGCCCAACTTGCTTGCTGCCTGACTCCAACTTCCTGCCAAGCTCCATAATTTCCTCACCGACCAGATGCCTTATCATTTTGCTGGCTAGCTGCTTAAGTCTGTTCTTTTGCTGCCCATCTTGCTGGTAGATCAGCTTGAGCAGGCTACCCAGCTCCCTAGATCCCCAGGCACCTACCTGGTATTCAGGATGTTCAGGAGGACAAATGGGCAAGGCCCACTGCTCCCCTCTGCCAGATTCCAGACTCCTGACCTCTCATTCAAACACCAAAAAAACCCAAATATTGGCAACTCGGGATCACCAATAAAACAGAAATTCCATGTCTGCCATAAGCTCCTACCAACAATTAGGTGGCACAGAAAAACTTTGTTCATTTTCAGTAACATCCTGGCCCATAATAAGTTCATTAAGCTCTTCTTTGAACTAAGATATCATTTAAATGGAACACAAGCATCAAAAAATCATTTTAAATTATAATGGCCCGTATTTGTCACTTCTGCATATGGATGCAATGTGCAAAGCAAATAATAAATAAAACTGAATAATCTATGGGTGTACTCTTTTTTTTTTTTTTTTTTTGAAAACTAATTTAAGCGATTACTCTTTCCAGAAATCTCAGGCAAATCCTACATGAAGAGATAATGCAATATCAAAGGGGTCTTGACATTGTGTAGAAAGTCTTTTCCCAAATCTAATTTGCAGAATCTCAGATATTCTTCAAAATCTTGTAAACACATCTTTCAGTGGCATCAATACAGAAAGTGTATGTGCACGCATATGATTTTCAAACAGATTCCACTGTAAGGTACTAGTTCTACAGATCTGCATGAGCTGTTTTCAAGTAGTAAGGAGTCCTCCTGTCCATGTGGATGGATCCTACTACATTGCTAGAGAGCATGTTTAACCCTGGCTCCTACCTTCTGGCATGTGCTTTTATTCGGTGCAATTCCTAACACAGTCTAAGAAATTTCCCAGACAATCGACTACTTAAGAAAAATAACCAATTCCCTCACAAAAGACTATGGTATTTCTGGAAAAGAAAAATAGTCGAAATGAGGTTTTTAGGATGGACAAGATTACCCCTGGTTCCCAGGTTACTCGCACGGTTCAGAAGACAATGCAGCCTGAAGAGGGAAGGTCTATAGCTTTTCATTGCAGAGCTTGAGAGATTTGAGGTGAGTTATAATCTCCATTCATTCTTCCTGTTTCTCTATCGTGGCACTTGAAGATGGATGGTTAGAGATTTTGAGGCGGGTTTACTTAGTTCAGTACTCACCGTCTGTACCACCCAAGAATCTTAAAAAGAAAGCTGTACAGTCCTCAGTGATTTTCAAAGGAATTAAACAGTCTTACAGTTTACTCAAAAGCCAGTATCAAATACGATCCTTAAACTCATATATTCTTAACACGGAGTCTAATAAAACCCATAAGGAATAGTGCAACCCTATTAGTCATGCGGTCGTTATATGAGTTTAGAAAATGTTAAGATTGTGAAGAAGTATAGCTGAAATCTTCACACATCATACAGCTTTTAATAAAACTGCCATAAGTTTATGTAATTTTTGACTTTTTAGAACACCTGAATGACAAATGGTTTAAGTTACACCAGTTCTTGGTAGTCCTCACCCAATTTGGCCCTGGGCAAAGTTAAAAAGGAAAATGTTGAAAGGAAAAGGTTGAAAGTAAAGGAAAAATGTTGAAGGAAGTTGCCAGGGGAAGGACTTCAAATATTCACAGAATTGGATGAGGCATAATCATAAAATCATAGAATCGTTAAGGTTGGAAGGGTCCAGAGGTCATCCAGTCGAACCCCCCTGCACATGCAGGGCCACCTAGAGTACGTGGCACAGGACTGCATTGTGCAATGTCACCTTCTACATTTATTAAGCATCTCCAAGAAATAAATATTAAGGAGCAATGCAAAACCTTGTTTTTCACTAGGCTGTGAAATATAGAACAATTCAACCATGGAGAAAGTGCCCTCATTCATTCTGAGCAGAGACAAAACATATTTTAATAAGTTATGTAAACAGACATATTTTATATATTTTTTTTCCCTTGAGGGAAAAATAAAGCTTTTTCATTTTTAATTTGAGAAGTACTGAATTTAAAACTTATGAAGGCAAACTAGGTATATTTTGCAGTATGGTGTAATATATAACAGTATTCAGACAAGCTCATCTCTTCATTCTGCCTTGGAAATCAGCTATATGAACAAATAGCGATGATACCGGCTGAAAATCGGTGTGTGGGAAAACTTCAATTTCTAGGTGCAACTGACATTTCCGTGCATCACATCATTGCACAGTGTAATGACATGACATGCTGAAGTAATAATAATAAAAAAGCTCAGGTGCAGCATTGAAAAAGGAAAAAAATTGAAACAGAAAAACAGTTGTGCAGCTATATATCACCCCCTTCCCCCCCACCTTGAAAAAAGAACCTCTCGTTAGAGACATCCAAGAGGTTCCTACATACTTCTTGTCTCAGGGTAAGGAACGAAAAGGTTGTGTGATGTAGTAACATGTTTAACATCCTGCTCTAAGGTGTTTTTCATTCCTGCCTTTTTATGCAGTGGTTCCCAGAGTTTCAGATCACTGAAAACACCAACCTTTCCTGCAAAATGATGCACTATGCTGCAACAGGGGCAATAATCTGAGTATTTTGAAAGTTACAATTACTTTTTCTCTAAATTGAACACAAAACTGTCTGACTTTCCTTAGCCCTTTAATTAGTTCATTTCTTCAGCAGTATTTATAAAATTCTCTAAGAAGAATTTTATTTTGCATTTATTAAGGATTACCCTATGACCTCCTGCCAATTTTCCTCTTTTCATATTTACAGTCAGCCTAACTCTGTATTTTCTCTGTACTTTCTCTCTCAACAGGTAGCAGGTATCTTTCATGATGTGCTTTTGTACAGCAGCAGGGAGGAAGGTGCAGACAAACAGGTGGCATCCGCACAGATCATTTCAGGGAGTAAAACATAAAGCTTATTCATGAGACTTTAGGCTTTCAAGCCAGCAGTGCTGATGCTGTGCTGGTGTTTTGAAACAAGCTGCATCAATTCCAAAATTTTAGGAATATAAGAAAAAGAGATAAAATTAGGCTGTTTGTTAGGCACCTATGTAACAGCTGCAAGGAGACTCATTGTCCATGATAATATCGTATGCTTAGATACATGTTTATACATGATCATATGTAACACAGCACATAAAACAAACTCTTGTTCTGAAGATATTTTTGTTCAAGTAATAATTCTCTTAAATACATTTCTTCAATTTCTTCATTCTTGTGTCACCTCAGCTACCAGAAAAGAAAGCTATTTGCTTCCTCCTGCCACCCAGTGAGGTTTTTGTCATTTAGGAATATTAAATACCACTAGATGCTGTATATTTCATAATAAATATATATCGTACTAAAAAAAGTCCACCAGCAGTCGGAAAGAGCAGGGCCAGGCCTCAGTGGAGCTCTTTTTTGCGTATAAGCTGTTACATTGACGTTGCCTTTCTTTCCTAACTGCGCCACATATATAAGAGTTATCCAAATCTACATTCATTTTACAAGCAAAGCCAGTGGAAACTGCAAGCATTTGGTGCCCCTGAAATTAAGTTACTTCTTTGACAAGGCACCTACTGGTGGTTTTAGGCAGCTGTCACTAACAGCTATCTGGAGCAACTGCTCATCTGCACCTCTTATTTAAATCACTTTGAAGTCCTGATAAAGTGGGCTGGTTCACTGCCTTCCTCCCCACCTTCTGCATCTCCCCTCTGCTGCCTCTTTTTCTTTTCCTACAGCATCTATTAACACTCCTCCTTCCATCTATAGATAAAAAAAAAGTTACACTCAAAAAAGCTTTTAAGCAGAATTCATTATGGCACTTGAAATGACCTTTCAAATTTGTTAGTGAACCAGTTACCAACACTAAAGGTTTCATTCCTCCCACCACTTCCAGCATTTTTTTGCACAAATAACTTTGCTAATTTTCATTAAAAGCATTTACTCTGAAGTGTAAAAAAGCTACATGTAAAACAGCTGATAAGAAGATACATCACTAAAAGCTGCCTTTTTCTTCCTATTTTGAGACCTGAACAATTGAAACATGACCCTGTAGATTGAATAAGTTGCTATAATAGGAAGAAATATCTTCCTATTAACATTAACTGTGATGTTCCAGAATAGTCAGTCTCCAAACCATTCAGATGTCTATGCTCCAACTTTACACCACTTGGGTTCGGTGACATTAATTGTTTATATACTCGTTAATATCAAGAAATACACTGACCATTGAGAAAGGTTATGTTGAACTTTCTTGGTTTTATTTTATAACTGGTAAATCTTCTAACTAACTCCTTTGGAAATGCATACAACACCACAGAAATATTTCAGATAAGATCCTCTGCAGCAGTAAATCAATATAGCTCTACTGAAATCAATGGTGCAATAGTGATTTACAGTAGCTGAGGATCTGCCATTTCGATTGTGGCCAGTGATATAAAATACTCAAGAGGGTTATTACAGTAATATTTAGGAATATATTTTCCAGTAAATTACAGTTCTTTAAATAGAGACCAAGGAAACAATGCACTTGCACTGCTCAGCTCACCACACAGCACTGGGCTATTATACTCTTAGAGCAAAAGATGAGCACCAAGGTCTGGGGATCTGCATGCAGGAGTTTAAATGAGCCATCTTTATATCACAGGCACTAGAAATCAGAAACCTGCACTAGTTTACACCTGAAACCAGTGTAACATACGAATAACATAAGAGAAGGGTCAAGATAATTGCATTATATAATCATACTCATAGTTCAATGATATTTCTATTTTTGAAGATTTCTTAGCTGGATACTTGCTGCTTGTATAGTCTGTGCTGGCAAACTAAATACACTGGCAAAAACAATTGAGATATGGCACTATAACATATGTTCTGGCTGTCTTGATCATTCTTTAGGTAGCTAAAACTGATTTTTCTTACACCAAGTCTTCCCCCACAAACACTTTTTTTTTTCAGTAAGTGACTTGTAAAAATTTTTTTAAGGAATTGTAGGTCTGTTGCTGCCAACGCTACCTCCTCTTTATGGCTGATCAAATTACAGGATAAGGTCTAGTTCATCCCACAGAGTATGATTTAAGAAGCCTTTAAAGTACTTTGAAATAGACAGTTAAGCTTCCAAATATGGCCACCCCTCCACAAGGTTAACTGTTTTTATTTTCTTTCCATAACATTACTGCAGTGATACTCATCTGAGAAGGCAAGTAAAGCAAAATTTCCAGGGAGCAATAATATTTTTCCAATAGCTGAAAAAAGAAATGACAGAAATGACCATCCTTCAAGCACAAATACTCTCTGTTACAGCTTGGGAAGTCATGTCATGAAAAAAAAAAAGCATAAAAGCAGTCTTTTATTAGCTGCCTGCAAGAAATGGACAACAACATAAGGCTGAAAAGGAGCCTGAATTTATAAGAGTTTCAGTTTGGGTGAATATTGCCTTTTTATGAGTCAAAACTTAGTAGAACTCTATATAAATTAGATGGTTTGGAGCTTCATCTTTGTAAACATTTTAGCTGTTTAAAAGCTACAATAAATATAAAAAAGTGATCATTTGCTCCTTTATTAAGGAGTCATTCAATGTCTCTTGCCACATAACTTGCCAGAGACTAGGATTTGTGACAGAATTCACAATTATGTACCTGGACTGTTTAGCATTTGCAAAGACTGCTAAAAATTCAGGATGAATAGAAAATAATTATCACTTAATTATTTAAGAAGAAGAAAAAGGAATATTTTTCCTTTCTGAACTCTACATATGCCTGATAACTAGATCTCACTAGACCTAAAAGCACTACCTGCAAGTCCTCTGATAAACACACTCTTAAAATCTCAGTATTTTAAGGTAAATCTTTTGGGCTGCAAAAATGCAGCCCCAGAGAGAGCATTCAATTTACACGCTAAAGGTAAGAAGTATGAAATAAGATTTCTTTACTCGCTAAGCAGGCAGGTATTCTCAATTACGTAATGTCTTGAACTGATTTGAAATCACCCGTACGTTCTTTGGCAACATTTTTAAAATAACATTGAAAGAAATTCCCATTTAAACTCTTCTTAAGACAAGATAAGATAAAGGAGTTTATTGTTTCATATATGATAATTATCACTAAAATACATTTTTTCTGCATGGACAAAGAGATGCGACCACACAAAGTCACTACTCATGACTGTACTTCACAAAAAAAAAAAAAAAAAACAA
>JAWLRI010000253.1:133408-199848 GCA_034781795.1 Crypturellus tataupa | reverse complement strand
ACTTTTCCAGGTACAGAGGTGAGGCTGACTGATCTGTAGTTGCCTGGGTCCTCCTTCTTGCCTTTTTTGAAGACTGGCGTGACATTGGCCTTCTTCCAGTCCTCCAGTACCTCCCCCGTTCTCCAGGATCTTTCAAAGATGATGGAGAGTGGCTTAGCCACGACAAAGATAGTTATAGTACCTATAACTGCTGTTACATGGAAACAGCATCTGGAAATCTGCATTTATATTTACTTAAAAGCTACCTGATCCAAATTTCAAACTTAACGGGAATCTTCCTATCTGCTTCAATTCAATCTCACTTTTTTTTTTCCCTCTTCTCACAAAATAGTATATTGTGAAATGAAGGCAAAAATAAGGGAGATCTGAAAATACCTTCTTATGGAAATATTGTACACAAAGCCTACAGTTGTACTTTATTAACTCAAAAAAGAGTGAAAGGAAAAAGAAAGAGCCTGTGACAGCAGCATGAAGCTCATCTTGGCACACACCAAACCTTTCCTCCTAGGTGCATGGAAGATGACTTCTATCTAATTTCACCCATGCAGGACTTCAGTGTCTGGCCTCATTAACAAAACTAGTGGTCAAAAGACATACATGCATATAAGAATTTTTACATCTTAATCAACAGAGAGCCCACACAACTAAGCTTTGGTTAAACACTTGAAGTAAAAGTCTCTAGATGAGCTAGCTATGCCCAGCTTGCCTTAAAAAGCAAAGGGAGAAACAGGCCTGTTTAAGGAATGGTTCGTCTAGTTCACTTGGAATGATCACTTTAAGAGAAAGAAAACGGTGAGTGGGACTCTGGTGAAACAGAAGGAGTTCAGAGCGAATAACTTCCTTACAGACAGTTACATTTAGTCACCGAAGTCCCACTAAAGCTAGAAAAGCTGTGGTTTTTCTTAAGTGATACATGTTTATGAATCACCTCGGTTACAATAATGGCAAATTAGTCCAAGATTGCTTCAAAACATGCAATCTTGAAAACTAGTATGCTTATATTTTGGTAGTGAGTTAATCTACATTATTTTTTCAATTCAATGATCAATAATTCTGTCAGTTTTATGCTGAAAATGAGCAATGATGCTAAAGATTTCAGTATAGACTCACAGCTTTTAAAAAAAGGAGAGATTCAATCTTTTTTCACTTTTACAGATAACTAATTTATATAAAATTACTCAGTCAGCATTCTACCAATGATTCTACCATGAAACGATGTTCATTTTTCCCTCTTAGAGTTTTGTTGAGATAAATGAAAGGTAAAGAGAAGCAGAAGATATAAAAACAAGTATGGACATCTAGTTTAGACACAAAAATTAAGAAGAATAAAAAGGCTAAGTTATCAACGACAAGCTAGTTTTAGGTTAGCAGTATTATTAGGTATTTGCTGAAAATTTCAGCCCAATATAACTAAAAAGGAAACTATCCTGGGCTGGTATGTAATCTCTGTAAATATCTAGATTGTTTAGGAGCTGTATTTTGTTGTTTCTTTATCTAACAATTCTAACAAAGATAGTAGGGCATATAGCTGGTGTTCCTCCCACCATATATAATCTATGTTTCTCTACTTAGAAATCTACATATCATTTGTACAGTGAAACAGATTTTCTGCTAGTACTTCCTGGTAGATTAAAAGAGCCTGTTTAAAGTTGCACTGATTTACACCTCTGGGATAATCTGGTAGGTTATGGTTCAGAGCAAAAATAGAGACTTCTACTGACATATCCTTAATGTCATAAAAATAATGCTTTTCTGTTCTCATATAACAATATACCAAGATTTTTAAAGTTGTTGCCTTATATCAACTTCAGGATTATATCCTAACAAATTATTAGTTTGCACAACAAGGAAGAGAAGCAAGGCTGAATAGAAACAAAAGTCTGAGAAGTATGCACATAAGGTTAATTTGCCTGAAAAAACATATAAAGTCTTTGTCAATGCATATTTAACAACTTTTCCAAGCATAGCTTATGAATCATACCATTAAGCTAAGGTGTGACAAATCACCAATTTGTACGAACAGAGAAAAGAACTTTTTAGTGTATGATCATGACTTGCTAGTAGTAGTGGCCCTAGTGACTTGGACCAGCCCGAGCATAATATGTTCTCACTCCTAAAGAAAATATATAGTATCAGCATTTTATCTGTAGATATGTATCTATGGGCTCTCTTTGCAGATAGGCATTGCTCTTATATATGCAGGTACGGCTCATTAGAAAACATTGACATTTTGTTCTTTGGATGGACTGAGGCATGGGACGCCTTCCAGGGATTTCTTTATATTAACAGTTTATCTTTTTTTAAATATACTTTGTTTATAAGCTATCACAAACACTGTTTGCTAATGTAGTTTGTTCAGTTTCATAATGGTGGTACTTGTCTGCTATTCCAGAGAACTTTTTCTTTTTTTTTTTTTTTGAAATGTTAAAGCCACTGTGAAATATAAGATCCTCCAACATTTTCTTGCATGCACATACACATAAGTTCTAAAGCATCTGAAATTAAGGCATTTGCTATGTTTTGTGTATATAATGGGTGGATACAGAGGATGAATAAGTGCCATTTTTCCTCTCATTATCACAATAGCAATATTTTCTAGACTACCTCAAACTGACAGCATAAGAGTTACAAACTCATTTATAAAACAAGAAAACAAGAGTTCCAGGTTGTGGATACATCACAGGTTATTTCCACAAGTAAGCTGATATTCTTTTATACCTTTATGACATCTAGTTTGAAGTAACTTGCATCTTACTGGTCTACAGTTTCACTGCTAGCTTTCCAATATGCCAAATTACTCCAACGATACTGCTTCCCTTTTGCTTTTGACAAACATAAAGAAGCTAGGAGAAGTGGGTATACATGTAGATAGCTGGGACATAAATTGAGAATCAGTTAGTATTGGTCCAGATTTCTCTGCACAGCCAACTGTTTGTATCCTCCTAATAATAGCATGTATTCATCATTGACTTAAACCCATTACTACAAAGATCACAGTCCCTTGCTGTTGAGACAAGCAAACTTGCAAGGACATTAGGCATCTCCTCAAGATCCATCTGAGAACAGCAGACACCACAGGACTTCTACATCAGGAAATCACAGAATCACAGAACAGTTAAGATTGGAAAGAACGCCTCTGCTCAAGCAGGGACACCTACAGCTTTAGCATAGGGTCGCATCCAGGCAGGTTTGAAAATATCCAGAGAAGGAGACTCCACAACCTCTCTGGGCAGCCTGTTCCAGGACTCTGTCACCCTCACAGTAAAGTCTCTCACATGGAGACGGAACTTCCTGCGTTTCAACTTGTACCCGTTACCCCTTGTCCTGTCACTGGCCACTACCGAGAAGAGTTGGCCCCATCCTCTCAACATTCAGCCCTCAGGTACTTACACATAATGATCAGATCTGCTCTCAATCTTCTCTTCTCCAGTCCAATTCACAGACTCCTACGGCAACTTCAGCAAGAGTTGTAATGGTTGCAGTTCTGTAACACACATTATGGTACAAAATACCTGTTCTACTCAATGCCTTTAACTTCCATGATGTCATAAATGATGCTCAACAGTATTCACTGGCCCAGAAAGAAGGAGGCGGAGGTTCCTTGTACTATCTCAGTGGGGACCGAAGGAGTTACTCGGGAGGTGGAGAAGAGGCAATCGAGGTGTCCAACACCACATAAAAGATTTCAACAAGAACACACTGGAATATCCCCAGAAACTCATCTGGGAAATGGAGGACTCACATGTTTCCTCTCCACATAAAGCAAAGACTTCTATCAGCCCTCCTTCATGAGGGGTGACCTCCATAAACACTGTGATGAAGCAGTCAAAATGGGACAGTATATAACAGCATGCAAGGGTTTTTTCATAACTAGATTAAAGGGTTGAAATTCTAAAAGTTTCCTTAAATACTCTAAGTTTCCCAAGACAAAACTACTTAAACGTGTATAATGTCTCAACTTAGAAAGTGTTTCATTATAGATATATGAAAAAATGAATTATATCAGTTTATTATATGAACCATGCTAAAGAAATATACATTTTTTCTAGTTTTGCTTTGGCTTAAAATAATTATCAAAACATCCATTTTTAATAAATTATCTCTTTGCCTTCTTTACTCCTCCCGCAATTCTTCCACAGGGCATAAAAGATTCCAAAACTAATTTATATTTATGCATTACATTCACCTTTGAATATGTTCATATTTGTGAGTTACTGGAATATGGATTATTCGTGCAAGAAGCTTGAGCATTTTTAAGCATTCTTTGAGAGGAAAAAAGCATTATTTATAATTCAAACATTTTTTATTGTTGTACACACTGTTAATCAGAGAAAAACTAGTTTTTGAGAAGGTGTAAAACGGAAATATGCATTTTTAAATGATCTGTGATCTGAGGATTGGTTTTAAAAATTGCTGCTGTAAAGAAGAGAGTGGGAAAAGAAAGGGCTACCAGTATGTTTCTGCCCTAACAGTGTGATTCTAACAATACTGAACTGGATTAGAACTGCACAAAACAGACTGGTTTCATTGACTAAATACTTTTGCCAACATTTCCTTTGGTTTATATAGTTTTATTACACTCCATTTCTGTAACAGTTAAGTTTAGATTTTACTTAGAGTCATAAATCTGCAGTAACTCTATTCTTTCACACTATGGAATTAGGACCTCTTTCTCTAAGACAGACCCAACCACAGAAGTCTTCATTAGAAGATTTTGTTTTTTTTCCCAGTTCAAACACTGTGTCATGCATAGTTAAGACTTCAGATTTTTTTGTTTGTTTTGCTTTGTTTTGTTTTGCAAGACATCTAAACCTTTCTAGACTTGCTTATATTATAAGATGTTAGCAAATCTACAAATATAGAAAAGTTGAATTTTGTTTAAAAATATAAATCAAGAAACTTGTTTTATTAGTATGCATTACCCAAATAAAATCTTCTAAGGCTTGTGTTTCTTGGTCTTTTTTTTGGAGGTGGGGAGGAAGGGAGGGCGAGGGGCAGTGGCAGGCAGATGAGGAGGAACAGACTTGGCTTTCTTGTTTCCACTTTATTATTATTTTTGGAGGGAGATTACATAAAGGACTTCCTGAATACTAAGCACAATTTTATCTAGATTTTTTCAGGTCAGATATTGACCCCCTGTATTAGAGAAGATTTCACCCTCTCTGAGGGGAGGACTATCATGCTGTGTACTGAGCTTTGATGCAGTGCTGTGTACTTCCCAAAACAGTTCTGCAAATAGAGTACCTCTCCTAGAGACTGACAGTTCATTTTAGTAGCAAGTCAAAAAAGGAAAATCAATACATATCTCTTCTACCTGTAATGCTGTCTCTGTTATGAAAAGAATAGCAAGTTCCAAATTAAAGTGCTGCAGCTTCGTTGGCTTGATATGAGGAACCAGTAATTTTCAAATCTTGTTGAAGTGTGTGTGTGTATGTGTCTGCGAGTTTGAGATGGGAAGTGTAAAGCTTCTTGATAAAAAAATTGTCTTATGCCTAAAGTAGTTAAGCAACAAGAAGAGTAGTAGAAATTCAATCTACCTTATAAAAAAAAATCAATTATTTTAAATTACTGTTTTTCTACATTGCGGTAACAGCCTGACATTAGCAGGGTAGGCAGTTGTTTCCAGCACCGACAACACCACAATATAGGAGAGATTTTCCTCTGTTGCTCAGTGACTGCATGGAAGCACAGTGCAGTCGACAGTCGCTTGCAAACCAAAGTATAACTTCCAGTAAATCTTTAGACTTTCATCCCAAATTTACCTCACTCAGCAAAACCACCTCTCTCATGCCATAGAACATGCAAGTCTAAGTCCCATTAACTGAGGTGAAGATGACAGCAATTCTCTTTCACAGTAATTTTCATGGGTATGATCACTTATTAATCCTATCAGTTATCAGTACATAAACAAATATTATATTTTCCCTCTCTTAATTTAGCCTATTCTTAACTTACCATCTCCCAACCTTAAATTCTCTCTGTGTGCTAAGAAAAAAAAAGGGAAAAATAACAAGTTTCAAACTAATAATTTAGCAACACAGGAAAATCTGCTTTTACTAGTACCATTTCCTTTGACTAATGTAATGTCATGCTGTTGCTACAGGCTTTGAGGGATTTCTTCCCAAACCATCATCTTCTAAAACTCTCCAACCTAGCTATTTTTTTTTTTCAAACAAGTGAAAGTTAAGGCTTGGCACTGGAGTAAAACTAATCATGATGTCAGTCAAATAACACCATGTTGAACAGATAAAATTTTAAAACCCAGGATCTTCTCTACTTTGAATAAGCATTAAAAGATCACATTACTACAGAAATCTTACCCCATAACCATCCCCACAAGGTTATTCTGTCCCTCACTCCCTACCTTTTTGTAAACACTCTAATATGCACTATGAATTAGAATACTATATATATTATACTACTTGCCTGAGAGACATCTTCTGAGAAATTTTTGCATTCTTGTTACGCAAAACTTTAACTCATGTGAATGGAGGGAAAAAAAATTAGAATATGCTTTTTTAGATTCAAGAAAATATATAAACTGAAAAGCATGACATCAGTGCAAATTGCTATGGGGTCTGCCCCAAACATAGGTACTTTAGTCCATGGGTTGATGAAATGGTGAACTGCAAGTAATTTCTAATGAGTTTGGACATTTTCCTTTGATCATTTTTAATCACATGTATTGCATGCCAAACAGCAACAACCACAACAACAAAAAACGACTCAGGGGTATTTATTAGTATAAAATAAATAATTTGTGAGTCAAGGAAGTATATACTGGTTTTGTCAAATGCTAGAAAGTAGATCAGGTTCACAGGTCAGTAATGGCTGACTGCAGCTCTCTTATCTTGATAGTTAATTACCACCACCCAACTGGCATGCAACATCCGACTGCATGAACACGCCTAGGCCCTTTAGTCCCGTTCAGACAAAAAGGGCTACCTACATTCACCAGTGAAAGTGTTCTGAATCTCTTGAGTAAGATTAATCATCTTATCAATTACATAGCAAAAGTTGAAAAGTGCTTATAAAGACAGGATAGGTGGTCACAGCTAATTACATAAGGAAAAAAAATCAGTCAGTTCATATGCAAGTGCAGTAGTTAGATGTATCACACCATATGCCATAACACGAACTCTTTTACAGTATCTACTATGCATCCTGGTGCAAAGCTACATAAATGCTACTTGAAAACTGCCTGGCTTTCAAAAATAAAGTCATTTTTCTGGTTCTAATGTTAAAGGAACACAAAAGAAGACAAAAAGAACACAAAAAAGAAAAAGAAAAAACAGTGCAGCCAAGCACTTGAAAAAAAGAATAAAATAAAATAAATCCCAATTGCAAATTGCAGCTTGAGGTCAAATCACAGTTTCCAAAGCATTCATTATTTTTTCCTAACACTGCTGAACTGACAGGATTAATTGCCTGCATCACAAAAAACTGAAAGAATGCAGCAAAACTGACAACTCAAAGAATAACAGATCTTTAAAAAGCACTCTCCAATTTCATAACACCAGCAGAAACCATTTATAGGCTCATGTTTTATCCTATGTCAAATCCTGAAGAACTTCAGCTCTACATTATCCTGATCTGTGTCGAGATCATCTAATGAAGGAGATACAGGATCAAAAGCAGGAAATAAACTAAACAGGTCTGTGGTGTAGTATAACAGCAAACACAAATTACACTTATTAGCTTTTTAAAATGTAAGACAATGCTGAATTAAGCAACAAGATCTTTCTTTATTTGGCCAATACTTAGGTGGCATAACAGAGTGCTGCTTGAAGGGCTTTCAGCTAAGACTTTGCTTGGATAAATAAACAGTTTTGAGGGAAAGAGAAAAGGAGAGAGGAGGAGAGGGGAGGGGAGAGAGAAGGGAAGGGAAGAGGGAAGGGAAGAGGGAAGGGAAGAGGGAAGGGAAGAGGAAAGGGAAGAGGAAAGGGAAGAGGGAAGGGAAGAGGGAAGGGAAGAGGGAAGGGAAGGCAAGGCAAGGCAAGGCAAGGCAAGGCAAGGAAAGGCAAGGGAAGGCAAGGAAAGGAGAAAAGAAAAGGAGCCGCGTGCTCTACATCTCCATTTCAGCTTGAGGGTTGGACCAGTTCTCCACAGGTTAATTCCAACATCAACCATTCTGTGATTCTGTGTGAGAGAACCACATGCCTGCAAGGAGAGCATCCCTGTAACCATGCTAATTGACTATGCACCTCACAAGTGTAGCATGCAAACTAATGTAGCTGTAAAGACTATACAGAAATCTGTGACACAACAAGCATCTCCCAATATGGTGGTACTCAGAGTTTAATCTGATACCTCCGCAACAACTCAAGGACTAGCATTGCAGCAAGAGAGAGCTATGTAGCTATTACAGGATATATCCTATAGATAAATCTTTCTGGATGTAAATCAGAAACTTTACAATGTCACTGGTGTTAAAGAAAGGAGAAAAAAGCAAAATAAGAACTTCAAGAGAAAATAGTGCACACAACGTAAATGGAAAATGAGAGACCTTTTTGTCAACATTGTTCCCACTTCAGCTCTTAACAGTGCAACTCCAGTGACTTACAGGATCATGAATGGACAAATAACCTCTTGAGTAGATATGTGCTCCCAAAAAAGATTCTCATAGCATTTAAGCTCTATAGCTATCTCTTGGCAGCCTTTCTGGAACTTTATAATATTGCTAGATGCCATGTGTAGAACTTTTTTCATACTGATATTTTTCTAAAGTAAATACATGGGGAAATGAAGATGATGAGAGAGAAGAAAATTGCGACTGTGGGACACTTCTTGAAAGCAGCATGCAGTGTCTGTGTGGATGAGCAAACAATTGAATGGGAGACCTGTGAAAGCAGAAAGGAGAAAAAGAGTATGCTCAAAGATGAAACAGGAAAGAGATTTTGCTGGGAAATGTAGTAACTTAGCTTTGATTTTTTTTTCCTCCAGATAAATGGGGTAAATATGACAGAAAGATGGCAAATAATGAAAATGCCCTAGAAGAAGAGCAACAGAAGATGAGTTGTTTGAAGGAAGAGTAAACTGTAAGTCAAGAACATTTTCAGGTTAAACAGTGCTCCTCTTTAATGTTTCAGACACTCTAACTTCCCTACACAGAGAAGCACTAAATATAGATACATCAGATACCACATCAAATCTTTCAGCAAATAACAAAATAAATGAAAGTAACTGGGCAGTTGTAAATCTAGAATGAACAAACCATACTCCTAAAAAAAAAAAGAAAATCATGTGTATATTTAGTTTTGTAACACAAACTTGTTATGAACAGACAGATTAGGGAGGAACTGCAAGGAACCCCAGAACAGGACTGGGAAAGAATCTTGGCATAGAAACTAAAAATGAAGTTGTGAAGAGCATCTTACAGGCATGCAAAATCCACCAGCATATATTACATGAACAGCTGATTCTTTTTGAGTATAACAAGACAGATCTTCGCTTTATTTGCACAATGAGCAATGGCGAACACAGACCACTCACCAGCTGCATCAAGATCTATCTGAATACATGTCAAAGGGCTAAACCTGATAGTGTGCCTGGCATATGCCTGCCATGTTAATCTCCACAGCAAAATGAATTAGGGATCTTCATTAGAGTAAAATCTCTTCATGAGGCAGTTTAACCTTAATACCAGGTACTCTCCTAGGGGAGTACCAGCTCTCCCCTAGAAATGAAGCCTCTCTCTCTTCACAGTACTGCATATGCCTTTCTCTATTTCATCTCTCTGCATGATCACATGAAGCTATATGTCTCTGCTACTCATGTCTCATGCTACTTATGTCTCTGCCTGTTAAAAGCAGGTTTGTAAAATAAAGATGAAATAAATATAAAAATCTGTATCAGACTTGAATACACGTCATATTAATTTTAAAGCAACTCTTTCTGAGCACAAGATTATAAAAAATCATGTTACTGGCATCTTCTATTAACCACAGCAAGATTGTCATTTGACATTAGATTTTTAAAGATAAAAAGACAACTACCTATTTCTTCTTATCATGGAGCTCTGCTATGACTTCTTCTCTCCTTCTCACTTCATGTAATTTCATCTTTGGTGGGGCTTTGGCAGACGAGGGAGTCAAGTATGTTGTTGGGATAAGATCCCCTAAAGCAGAAAGCCATGTTCAGATTG
Source organism: Crypturellus tataupa (assembly GCA_034781795.1). Taxonomy (NCBI): domain Eukaryota; kingdom Metazoa; phylum Chordata; class Aves; order Tinamiformes; family Tinamidae; genus Crypturellus; species Crypturellus tataupa. The sequence continues at coordinate 189,704 of JAWLRI010000253.1, read as the reverse complement.
CACACTATGCTCAGAGCAAAGCCCTGTGCTAGAGCCTTAACTTTCCCTGAAGTTATAATTGTTCAAGACCCAAGCCTCCAAATTTGTTTCCCTAAAGTAGTTTTGCAGAAGTCTCCATTCTTTCAGTACCAGCATGCAGGCAGACTAGCATGACAAGAGAGGTTAGCGTATAGCTCTTTCATTTACCCAGACAAATCTGACTGTAGGAAGTACTGTCAGCACATGACAGCTTAGACCTTTTTTTCAAGCTTAATTCTTGATACATAGCAGCCCATAATTTCTTTCAAATTCTGCATAGTCTCAGTGTACCACTAAGCAACCACAGCCAACATCTGTGCTACCTATTATTACCTTTAACATGTAAGAACAATTTACTGTAATAAAATCAAATGCTGTGGCATTCACTATATTATCTCCTCGTCATCCTTTAGCAAATTCACCATACTGGCCACTTCCCCTTCATTCAGACATTTCCCAAGGCCAGTCAGAAGCTGACATCATGTGAGCCCACAAAACTGGACTGAGACCAATGTAAAGTAGGGTACCTTGTTCAGGTACAGAGCTTGTTGCAAACACTTCTATTTCAATACTTAAAAGACCCTCTAGATTTTTTAAGTGCCTGCTATTTCCTAACTAGTAATCTGGTACCTCCAAGATTTAGTTTTTCCCAGGACCTTTCTGATCCCCCCTCAACACTGCCTCAAAATCCCACCTTTGAAGTATAGGACAGTGGCAGCAGTTAGTCCCATCCATGTTTGCTGGCCTAAGTCTACTGTGTATATACACTATTACAGAGCAACTCAGGTTTTTTTTCTATACTCCTAAAGGACCTCCTTGTGGTGTTTGTGTATGTCTTCAATTCCTCCATTTTAATGTGTTTTTAAGCAAATAAGCTCCTTTAGTGGTTGCAATAGTACTTACTAGACATAGTGGAAAAATTTCCTAACAAAAGCATTTTTGCATCAAAAGAAATGGTTTGACACAAAACAATGTAGACCATTCTGTGACAGATGCAGTCAGTATTTCTGATATCCTCCCTCCCACTCATACACCTTTGCACATTTTTTAAATATCACATTTTTTTTTTTTACTGATTTTTCATTTCCCTGGATCTTGTCTTTATTTGCAAGATAAAGTAGAAACTTGAAATGAGAAAACAAGAATATGACCTAATTTTTTTAAAAATTGCATCTAGAGCCACTGAGGACAACAAAATACACAGAGCAGATCTGGATCAGGACAAGGTCATGTTGATGGTATGGCATCTTTTCAAAAAAATTCGAGGAGCATCTCCTACCTATGTTGTCCAGTCCTTTTTCCTTTCTGCACTCTTCCAAAATAATGCTCTTGGGACAACATCCCCTCCCCGCAAAACCCACAAATTTTAAAATTCATTCTTTTAGCTAAATGTCACATGGCAAATAAGTGCATTGTCAGCCCATTTAAAATATTTATCTTCAAAATCTTTCTTCTGCTTCATCTTCAGGGTAAGAAAAAACAGAGGGCAGATGGTAAGGAGTGTGTTGCTTCTTTACTTCTTGTTTTCCATCTCTCCTTCCTTTTATTCCGTGTCTTCAATAAAAGTCTGATCCTGGGAAGATGCCATTAATGATGCCATTAACTGTTTTTGTTAGTAAGAATTGCTACTTCACATTCAGTAAACAAGTCAGATGAACAGCAGTTTCATACACGCTCTATGAAGCAACGTTAAAATGGTTTGCTAGCAAAGCCTGTGGTCTGCTTTCAGATCTCAGATCTAACAAGGGCTGTAACCTAGAAATCATGAATTAATCTAAATTTGCTTTGAAGTCTTTTTACTGTGGAAAAGTTGTAACAATACTTCAAAGTGACAGTTTCTCAAAGGAAAAAAAAAGCAACAACTGGGTTGATGTTGTAGAATTTGAAATAGCTGCAGAGTTTCTAATAAAAAAAGTAAAACAAAACTCAATCCTTTTGCAGAAATCATAGCAGTTCACATAGGTTAAGTTTGCAGAAATCATTAAACAGAGCAATACTGAATTAAAGATAGTGTACCTAGAAATTCCCTGGCAGCTACTTACAAGAGTCCTGATGGATGCGAAATCAGCGTCTTCAAGATGCCACAAATTTCAAGTTGCATACTGTGTCAGGGACAAAGGACACAACAGTCTTTCTTTATTCCTAAGCCTGGTTTCCTACAAAAGCTTTGGAGATCCTGCTATCTCTTACTCCCTATGCACATGCGTATGTGTTTCCAACCATCTTAATACTTTTGAACCTGCTAGCAAATTTCAATCATCACATGCATCAAAAAACACTTCTCAAAGCCATGATGTTTAGCAAAACCAACCAGGAAAAACACTAACAGTTCTACCTCTGAAGGATAATTTCCAGCCGATCCTTCTGAGATGCCAGGAAGAGAGTCCACAAGTGTCTCAAGATCAAGAAAAGCGCTAACAGTGCTTGTCCCTTAACAGATACCAGAAAGCCCAGTCACAAGAGGTTCACAAGTTAATGAGTCCTCCTTAGTTTTGCTACTCGTACCACCCGATTTAACTGTCACTATATTGGTATCTATAAAGCCCACTTGAGTGGATGACCTCTAAATTGCAAGAGTGGCTATACAAGTCCACAGTAAAGAACTTTCCCTGCCATAAAAAGGTTGATTGAAAAAGAGGGACCCTCAGGACAGCACACCTGTCACAAAGGGCTTCAGTGGACATTTTGTCAAGAATATCACTCAGATCTTTCAATTCCCTCCATACTGAGACTAGTAGCTGATATACTGTGGTTAGCTGAACTCCAGAAAGCTACATATTTTAGTAGCTGACGTGGCACCTGCGTTTTTTTGGCAAGCACTTTCAATAGCTCTGTGCCACCTGAACTCCTAGCAGAGATGGCAACGAAACCATTTCTTTTCCATTCCTTCTATAAACAAAGCCAAGACTTTTAAAGTAATTATAACAAATCTATATGCTGTAACTATGTAATTAATTTAAAAGCTTTCTAATTGATTTTTTTCAGACTTTACTAACTGAACTTGCAGAATATAAAATGGAAAAAAAGCAATACAGCTTCACACTACTGATAATACTGGAAGAAACAGATTACAGCAATACCTAGGAATTTATGTATACAAATTTTTCCTTCTCTATTACTAGATTAATTATACATGGACAGATAGGCTTGTATTTGTCTATTCATTTAGTTACAACTGGAGTTACAGTACTACTATATAGTTTAAATATCATTTACCTTACCATGTGTTGTTTGAACTATAAGAAACATACATTTTTTTTCTGTATACATTTTGACTAAAGAAAGAGGAAAAGAAACCTAGTCCTAGATGCTAAGCAGATCTGTCCCCTGTGGAATAATTTGGCCTATGCTGATTTATAATAAGTGAATTCTTCTCATAGTATACAATGCTTGTAGTTCAAGCAATAGGTACTCCAAGAAAACTGTTGTAAAGTGGTAAAAGCCTATTAAGACCATATCTATGCTGTACAGTAGATATTAGAGGAACTTGCATTAGCAAGAAATCATTCTGCTTTGAGATGACTGTTTAAATAATTAATATATACATACTGCTGTGACTAAATTGCCAAGTAATTTGTTCTACATAAATTAAACATGCTGAGTGAAATCCTGGCCTTGCTATAGTCAGCAGAAATTTCTTTGACTTTGTTACTCCAGAACTTGACCTTCATCCTCATGATCATGCTTCAGTCCATCTGGCTTTATAGCAGCAGTATGAAGAGGATCGGTATCAATTTGCATTAGTTTCTTATGATCCAATCAGTACTAGACCCTCTAGAAGGGATTTGCATGTGTATGTTGCATTAAGAATGAACCGACTGCTGATCTACAACATTTACTATACTTTATAGCAAGTTAATTTGCCTTAGACATATTAACCTGTATTCAAAGGTTAAATTGTTGCCTACATGTTTTAGTGCTATTGACATTTTATTCATATCTATCACTGAAAACTGAGGCAGAAAGATGCGCTTTCAATCAAGATGGTGCATCAGAATTACTTCCTGATTGAAAAAGATGTTTGATTGCAATTTAGAGTGTATATTGCTAGTTTATGGAAGGCCCTTTAAAAGTAATTTTCATCTTCCAGGATGGAAACATAGGTTTTTCCCCAGTGCTAACCATGTTTTTCAGTTTTTCTTCTCCTACCAAAGTCCTGCTGAGCAGCTTTGGAATCTCCTTTGGTTATTGGTCTGTTTTCGCTTGTTCTTTTTTTTTTTTTTTTAAATATCTTTGTTATTTTCTCAGGGTTAAATCATTTGCAAAGCAAGAAGACTATATTTACCCATCAAAGAGTACTGCTTTCTTAACACATTCTTTCAGATCTTGGTGAAGACACACTGGGACAAAGGAAAACGAAGCCCAGGAAATGGCTTGCTGCCATGAAGCAAGCCATGAACCTTCAAAAACACTTAGATTTGGAGAAAAGGCAAAAGTCTTTCAACTATCTAATTTCAGCCTTTTGATTCACAGGCCAAGAGCAGCTTTTAAAATCTTTTCAACAGGATTTAATAAATAAGGGGAGAGCATCCAGACTGTAACAGAGAGGGAACAGCAACAAAGGAGATGAAAACAATTGAAATAAGAAAAACAAACCTTCGTCTTTGCCCTCTAAGTGTCTTTTTAGGTGCTCTTCTATTTCTATTTGATATAAATAGGTAATTGTGCATTGGCTCAAAGTCATTTCCTTGGGGCTGTGATTTTAACCTTAGGCTCCAGTCCAGAGTAACATTTGAGTAATTGAATCATTGAAATCAGTGGCAAATTACCCAAACACCTATGAAGTTAAGCATGTGTTAAAGTTCCTGACTGGATCAGCTACAGAGCCTGCACAAGTAAAGGATGAAAACAGATACTGAGATGACAGACTAAAAAGGTCCCTGGAGCTTCCCTTGATGAGATCATGCTCCTACTAAGATAGAAAACTTAGACAAATTGAGCCATTCACAATGGAGATTTTCCATAGCAGATTCTATGTCCTATCAAATTTCACCTAAAATAATCTTGATAATACATAAACACACACAACTCCCAACCATATATACCAAGGATTTCCAAAAATCCAGATTTATTAAAATGTAAACTGAATTTAAAACCAAAGACAATTCAAACTGTCAATGAGAATATATGCAAATAAGTAGTGTTTAGAATCAGTTCTCCCCCTGTTTTTACAAGTGGGGACTTGTTTTTAAGTTTGTTTTCAAGTGGGGAAAATATTCTGTAGAGTGGTAAAATTTGTGCACTTCCTTCAGGTTTGTAGGAGCTCCCTGTACGTTAACTGCATTGCCGAGCTCTCTGCAGATACTCCCATACAACTCCTATCACCTTCTCTTGCCAACTCCTTTCTGTCTTTGGAAATTTTTCTCCCTGCAACATTTTTGACTATTCCCCAGCAAAGGAGGAACTTCCTTATTTCCAGTTTTCTCAGTGCAATCTTTTTTCTCTTAAAGCTACCCAAGATAATGCTCAATGTATATACATATCTATAAATATAAAACAAATATTGCCCAGTACAGGATCATAACCAATGTATGCATTGTACATGGTGCTTCCTAAGGTTGTGGCAAAGGGACATCTCCCTGTAATGTTTCTCTGGCAATGAGAGGTGAACAACACATTAGGTTCATAACTAGGGAGGGAGACACTGTTCTACAGCAATGGGAACACACCTGACCTAAGATACTGACGGACAATGACATAAGATTATTAAGTAAGGCTTGTTAATGCAAGATGTCATCAGAGTTACTTATCCCTTCCAACAGGTTTTATGTTCTACCTTTTGTTTACACAATGATGTGAATCATCGAATCATTATGGTTGTAAAACACCTTCAAGATCATTGAGTCCAAGCATAATTCCTTCAACACTATGCCTCCTAAACCATGTCCCTAAGCATCTCATCTACATGTTTCTTGAACGCTGCCAGGGATGGTGACTCCACCACTTCCCTGGGAAGTCTGTTCCAAAGTTTGACTACTCTTTCCATGTAGAAATTCTTTCTAATGTCTAACCTGAACCTCCCCCGGCACAACTTGAGGCCATTTCTCTTGTCCTGTTATTCTGGAGGACAGATCGACCTCCACTTCACTACATGCTCCTTTCAGGCAGTTATAGAGAGTGACAAGGTCTACCCTGACCCTCCAGAATATTCTTCATAGTTATGTCAAGCTCATTTGAAATACAAACACGTATATAAACATTATATAAAGATTATATATATATAAAAGATAGCAAATTTTGCCAAAGCATTTCAAACAAACTACAGTAATTTACTGCCTCTAATTAAAAACTTGCTGCTCTCACACTAATGCCAAGCGAGCGGCAAAACTGTATCATAAAGTTCTTTGGGAGAGTTTCAGTTTTAGGAAACAATATTAATCTTTTGCTCCAAGTCTTTTTATTCTGTTGCAGTATGTTTCAGTTTTGATAGGGATCAGGCAACCGGAAGATATCGCGATGTACGGGAAGATGGAATTCCTCCCCCTAATGACGTAAGCAGACGGAAGTGACGTATAAGCCTTTGCTATATAAGCACGTGTTATCTATCAATAAACGGCCATTTGCCACCTGCCTCGTTGGTGTCCGGGTGCAGATGGTCCAAGCGACCCTGGGTGGGTCGCTGAACCGCTTCCTGAGCTAGGCCGTCACGCCGATGCGAAAGGCGACATTATCCGACTTACCCGTTTTTGTTTAATAATTGTTGAGGAATGAAGTGAAAAATATTGGTCATACTCAAAGGAAAATACCAAAAAGTATCTTAGCATTTCCATTTTTATCTGCATTTTATCTTTTAAGTCCTACCATACTGCCCCAGTTCTCTGCAACCAGTTGAAATGCCTTACAAGTAGTGCTGCACACCCACTGCTCCCTTAGTATCATAAAATCTATATCATCCAGATCTGTTGATTCAGATGTGTTCACATTTTCAATATCTCCCAGGTGTTTCCTTATCTGATTTTACTGATACGTCTCAAAGAAAAATCACATTTCTTCCAAGCTGTTTAAATTTTTGATTCCCTCACATTCCTTATCATTGAAGGTAGATTTAAAAAAATGAAAAGTTCAAAATTTCAATGATTTTGGAGCCAGAATCACTGTTTGACTCATCAGTCACCAAACCATTTCTGAGTTACAGCCCACTGTAAAACCTAACATATTCTTATCCAATTTGTAATTTTGTATTTTGCTGTAATGAATTTAATGTATATAGACCATCTTAAAGACTACTATTTTCCCATATGTTACCTTAAAACACTATGCCATTTAAGAAAGAAAATTAGAAGGAGCAACTAAAATCACATCACAACTAAATACATGTACTGTACTCACTAGGATAATTTAAAAGCTCAACTCTTGCCTGCTCTCATAGAGAACTGCAGCTTTCCATTTCAGCAAAAGCACTTGAATTGCAAAAGCAGTGCAAAAGCAGTGCCTTGATGCAAGGCAGTACTACAAATCTTTTTTTGCAAGCCTGCAGAAGCCCACCAATATGATGTTTAGCTTCTTGTTTCTCACCACCCATGAACTCTCAATGGTACGACCAATCAGAGTATCCTCCCCCTCTCAACACAGATTGAAAATGTCTCTTAAAGCATGTTATCATTCTACCTCAGGGTAGACACAACTTTAATTTGGGTTAAGGGAGTGCAGCTGTATCATTTTGCAAGTGTCATAACAGCCTGGAGTATTTCTTTTACTCCAGCCAGCTTTTAAAGAGAGGAAGGGATGAGACCTACTAGTTCCCCTCATAAATATACTGCTGGTAAAATTAAGTTTTTACTCTTTAATTTTCTTGAAAAATCATAGAATCATAGAATACTTAAGGTTGGAAGGGATCTCTAGAGATCATCTAGTCCAAGCCCTCTGCGCACGCAGGGTCACCGAGAGCATGTGGCGCAGGACTGTGTCCAAGCGGGTTTTGTAGATCTCCAGGGAAGGAGGTTCCACAACCTCTCTTGGCAACTTATTCCAGTGCTCTGTCACCCTTTCTATAAAGTGGTACTGTAACTTTACATGATCCAAACCTACATTACACACCAATCCCTACACTACAGACTGATTCATCGCTCCACATTTTGTCTGTTTTCTCAGGTTCTGAAGTACCATTCTTTCCTGTCTATTGCTGTTTTCCTCCTCCTTATTGTCCCTCACAGAAGATGTGAGAATTACTACAAAGACCCACAGGTGCTGTTGCAGTTGCACAAACTTGCTGGTGTAAAGATTTAACCCAACTACTAGATTGCCAAACCATACTTTAGACAAACTAGATTGCCAAACCATACTTTAGACAAGTATCTCTGTCAGATACAACATCTCTTGTCAGATAGATCTCTGACAAAATCTCTGTCAGATACAACTGACAAGTGAGTGCAAAGCAGCAATCCTAATACTGCATGGAATTGCTTCTTTTATGCAGTGAGGAAGCATAGTAATTACTGTGAGCTAGACACAGAAATTCCACACAAAAAGCTTAGATTTTTTATTTATTTTGCCTTTTACTTTTTACTCAGCAAGTAGCTCAGGAGAAAGCAAATAAATGAAAAACATCCTCCCAAACCCACCTGTTTTCAATAGGAGCTTTGAATATTTACACATTAGATTTTGCTCCTGAATGCCAGCATTTGGCTCAAAGTAATTCTTTTAAAGTCAGGCTGTAAACGTGCATTGAAAAACATAAAAGCTGGAAAGTCTTCTCTCTAGCTACAGTCCCAGACATCGTGGAGAAATGGCAACCAAATCATGAATTACTGCACTCCTCCATTTGCTAATATAGCTAAAAACTGGCATTCCACTAGAAACCATTCGCTGTGTCTCACTGCAATCTTTTATATTTTGAGTCTTACCCTTTCACATCTTCTGGTGTTTTTAATGATAGTAAAGTTCTTCTGTTTACTTTATTCAGGACTGCAAGAGTTTATTCTAAACAGACAGCAATCACCCTTAATTTCATGGGGAAAGGAAGGGGAGAGGGACTGCAACTGATGGTTCAGAGATGAGCGGAGGCTTTGGTACACAGTGTCATCTAGAGGCTGGAGAGCTCCTTAAAAATAAGCTTTATGGTGAGGGGCCGCATTTCCCTTGATGCACAAACACACTAACAGTTGTGTCTCCTTGACTGGGCACATACATTACCTCTACAAACATCTTGTGCTGAAGACCATTGCAGTAATTCTACATGTCTGTACTGACATCTACAGATTAATGCCAGCGTATTTTACTGCAAACTGCAAATCAGCAAATGGACTATACGTGACTAACATGTTAGGGATAGAGCTAAACTCCTGAGCTCCTTCCTCCTCACCTTTCCAAGAAATGTCTATCAGAACAAAGAACAATAAATCAAGCTACCTGAAACAAATTTGTGGCAGCCCAAATACAACTTAATGATAAACTAATTAAAAAGTTATGTATCAAGTCTAAACAGATTGGGTCACACAAAGATATTTGACACAAAACAAATTATGGACACAGAAAAAAATGAGTCTTGATACAGACTTAGGATATTCTGGTTTCAGAGAAAAAAAAAAAAAAAAAGAAAAAAAGTCAGAGACCTGCTCTAGAAAAACTGGAGAAAAATAGAGACTGCCACTCCTGAACAGTACTGGCTCCTACTTCACAAGATAAAGATGATGAGCACAGCATTGAACCTGAAAAAGCTTTTATAGCTTATGTAGACTCTGGGTCAGCAGGAGGGATAATGTGTCAAATTTGTTTTTGTTCATTACCTGCGAGGAATAAAGCTGAACTGGTCACAGGTACCTGCACCAGAAGGATTACTTTACTTTTATCTATAATGAAGGAATTGAGCTCAGCACAGTCTCTCCCATGAATGTTGTAGTCCAGACCAAAATTATGAGAAGAGCCTTTATGTGTGTTTATCTGTGTCAACAGAACTCTTTATCTCAACCAAAATACAGCTTAGTTTCTTCTGACTCAAAATGGCTACTACTAATCCTATCGGCTCTTGCAGCTTAGATTAAATCTATTTATATATTCTTTTTTATTCTTGATAGCAAGTGTAATAAGCAAACAGAAGTAGCAATTAAAGCTTACGTATATATGTTCCCATAATACTTCCTCCTCACTGCTATTCAAATCAGCTGAAAACAATAAAACTGGGAGAAAGTGAAGTTTAAAATAATTTATCTGTTATTTTTCCCTCTACTTAGAATGAGCTAAACAAGGGTGTCAGCAAGAATTCCCAACACTAGTAGAAGAAAACATCAGAAAAGTTCAAAAAGATTTGAATCCTAAGCACATTTAGAGGTATTTATTGGAAAGAACAGGAATATATACCTCACTTAAAAACAGAAGAATAATTGGCAAATTAGTCATTCCTGCTATGCTCCATGAATTTTAAAAAGTGTTTAGTTTTAAGAATAAAGTGTTAAATAGAATTATTTATACAAGTAGAGACTGAATCCCCAGTTCTTCATCAAAAACTCACACCTCAACCACCAGTGTGTCCTAACACTACCTATATATACATATATGTATATATATATACACATAAAGCAAAACAGAGTTTCAAATGAGGCTATGCAGCATGTTCAGTAATAGAGAAAGCAGCAAGCTCTATTTAATAACAACAAAAAAATATTATTTCAGATTTACACCCAAAAAATGGGAGAACAGGAAAAGCATAAATCCCCAATAGGCTGGTCGTGCATACATACACCTCTGAGCAGGGCAAACAAGACATCCTATTTTCCTTTTATCCTACAAAAATACTGTGCCTAAAACAGACTGAAAACCCCAAATTAATAAACTAACTAAAGCAAATCAATGACAAATTAGGTAAATATGAGCTCGCTGCAAATGCAATAACCCTGGCAGTTTTCTCACTGGCTTTTTATTATTTCTTACATTGACACAGACTCTGACCTACTTCTACAACACCTAAAAGTTAGGGCTGCTTGGTTTCCCAAAACATGAAATGAACTCAGAAACCTTGCTCATCATCTCTTTCAGGAGAAACTAATCCTTGTATTTCTTTGTGGTGGGCAAAATGTAGGTAAATAATTCCCACAATGTAATTGCAGTTGGAAACTTAAACCTCAGAGTGATTTCTACTTAAGTTTGACATTTCACATTACTGTCACATTCTGCTCAATTTTCATTAAAATATATAGATAGTATCTTCTTAATTAAAAAAAAAAAAAAAAAAAAAGTATTAGCCAGACAAGGAAAACATTTCCATCTCTAGATGTCAACAGCTTGTCAGCAAAATTAAATTAGATCCAGTTTAGCCAGGAGAATATTACAGGATCTTGTCCAGGAATCTTGCTGATGCAAATGGCACTGGGAGCTGTAACCAAATTTAGAAAAAAAAAAAAAAAAAAAAAAAAAAAAAAAAGATTTTTTGTAAGTTTAAAAATACCTTTTGTACGTCTGCCTTGATCATTATTCTGGTTAACACTACTACAGGATTATTTGGCCAAAGCTGCACAAAGATCTTTGAGCTTGTGGTGCTTTTATAGGTCATTTCATCTTCCTTCTGATTCCATTTATAATCACCATTTCCATGGCAGCTAGGCAGCTCTCCAAGTTTCACTAGGTACTTCTCTTCATCTTTTGGATTCAAGACAGACACCTTTAAGTTCAAATCCATGTAACTTTTAAAGATACTTTGTGAAATTCAGCATAACCCTCTTCTATACGGGATAATGTAGAACTAGTCAAGCTTGCTTAGGTATATTCTCTGTTCATAAATGGCTTTTAACATAAACAGCTTTTAAAAAAGAGTTTTCAACAAAGTTCTGCTCTCATTTTAAAATTGGCATGCTCTCAATCTGTCATATTCTAGTCTTTAATGAGGGAGAACTCATAACTTAAAGAAGGACAATTAATTTATTCTATACTAAAAAAATACTTTATTTTTGTACTGTGGAGAGAATTTCTTTTTTTTTTCTTAAAATGGTACCTTTAGGATTAAAACTTCATATGATAAACATCATCATCTGGTAGTATCCCATTAAGATAATGGGAAAAGCAATGTTAGATGACCTAGGTTACACCTCTAGTTTGTTAGTAATTATACTCTGAGTTTAACATGTTTTGAATAACTCATATATTTCAAACAGCAGCTTTTTTTTGCTTGCCCACTATCATAGAGAGGTCAGAGCAGTGCAAGCTCTCTGTAGCAGCTCGTTATTTCAAGTCACTAGTTAGAAGAGTGACTTGCCAAATAATATTTATCTCTGCACAAGAAATAATACTCCTTTTTAAGAATTTTTCAATTTAGCACAAAAAGACATGAGACAGAATATAAGGTCTTTTTCAGAGAGCAAGATTTTTCTTGTAAAAGTTTCTGTCAATGTTTTTTTCTATAATTGTAGATCCAAAATCCTGAAACTTCAGCTTGCATATCTGTGACAAACACAGTGACCACATGGTTCTTTTATATGCTTTTTATTAACATTTGCAGAACTAAAACAAAAGCTATTTATAGTGTGGAAATGAAAGCAGGATGCACACAATGATTTTTTTTTCGTCTCCCTAAAGAACAATAACCAGAGATGATTAATGACTGCACGTAAAGAGCATTGAGGAAATATTACTAGAAAATATTTCCATTCAAGAGATATATCTGTCAACTCTCCAAACAAGCTATTATATCCTGTAGATCATTGAAAGTAAAATAATAAGATACACAGAATATTTGATATTTATTTTATATAAAATCACTCAATATTTTACAATAATTGTAATATTATGACTACAGCCTATAATAAACTACTGGCACTCTCACTTGGTCATCCATGTATTTTAAAAATCATTCATCACAACAAGATTTTGAATAATTTATGGCTTCAAAGAACAATTCCAGTCAGACTTAGCAGTTCTAGTTCATAGACCAGAGTATTAATTTAAACTATATATTTTTAAAGTTTACTTCAATATGCCAAGCCAATTCTACAATTAAAATATCAAGTCTTCAACACCCTTGCTCTAAAAGAGTAACACGCCACAGACAGAGTAGCTGAAGATAGCTGGGGGTGACAAGCACTTTGGCCAAAACATTTAGAGGGTGGGAATGGAAAAAATTACTATTTAGTTTGAAGGCGACTAAAAGAGTGAACTTACAGAAGCAGAATGAACAAGCTTATAAATACATATATGTATGTAGGCATGTGTATTTATAGCCCCAACCCTCTACTCCTGAGCTTAAAAACAACAAAATGAGTAGAGTTGTTATTCTGGATACGTGTCACAGAAAGGAATATTCCCAGTAACATTAAGAGAAATTTGAAGATCATTCAGATGTCACTGTCTGCCCTGGGACTCCCTCTCCAAACACAAACACTCAGTCCCAAACCCTGAACACACCAAAGACACAAACTTTAGAACTAGCATATTGGCTTATAATTCCCTATAAAAATAAATACTGCCATGCTCTGTTATCTGTTGCTGGATTAAATCCCTCCTTTCTCACAGAGTGTTCATTTTTAAGTTGAAGTAGGAGCCTAAAAAAAAAAAAAAAAAAAAAAAAAAAAGATCCTGCAATGACATTTCCTCATTTTTCGATGAAATTATATAACTACTTTTCCTCATCGCTGAGGTGGGCAAAAGTCAGGTCCCTCTTTCTCTAAATGACACCTGAAAGAGATGGTTGCTGATGCCACTCACCTCCTACCACATAGATCTCACAAATTTTCATCATTTTGGTTTCAACACCACCAAAAATAATAATAGTACCTGTGGGCTCTATGAAAAACTCTATAAGATGACTGCCCTTTACATTTTATCATCATGACTTGTCAGTACAAAGACATCTGAGTTCTACACAACACCTCTCATTTAAAACTGACTTGTCTTTTCTCTAAGGAAACTGATTTGCCTTCCAATTCCAGGACAAAATTAAGAATTGTAAATTTAAAATTGGTTTCATGTTTCTCTAATAAACTACACGTACTTAGGATTTTTCATTAAACTGATAGGTAAACACTGATTAAAAGAGACGTTATTCTGCACAACTAAGTTTCTACTCTTATTCCTTTATCATGTATCCCTTGTTTTGAATATGTTTATCAAGGTAAAGCTAAGAATCCTAATTTGGCTTTACGCAACAAGATTTAACAATATCAATATCTATCAGCTACAATAATTAACCTTTCAGTCTCATCTGACTAAGGCTAAACTGTGGTTTGTGAAACATCTTGCTTTAGTTTAAGCTAGCTATATCTATCTAGTTGTAGCAAAGATCATTTATATTTTACAAAAGACACACAAAAAGGTAAAATGCACTTTGGGGGTAACTAGAACTTGGCTTAGGAGGAAAAATAAAGATAGTGACAAACTATATAAAATTACTTCATAGTATGTTCTGCTGCTCTATGCCTGTTGCATCACCACACTTGGAAAGCACTAGAAAGCTGGACAAACACCTCCGCACACCTCAGCCTTCTCAAGTGTTTTCTCTTATCCTCTGGAGCATCCTTGCTATTGTGCAAATGTTTTATATACTGGCAACACTAACTCAGACAGCTCTCTTGCTAAATCTCTTCAGAATGCTGGCTGTAAGCTTCCTTCAAGTTTATTTTTATAGTTAAATAAGAAACTATTTATAAGCCTGAGATCTGAGAAGAAATTCAGAATTTCTATGGAGCATTCTGGAATACTTTCCAAATTTAACTTCCGTTGCCAGGTGTAGAAGCTGGTGTTAAACTTGCTAAGGAACAAGCGGAGGTCAGAAAGCGAGAACGCATCCCAAGCTGGGTGCAGCAGCAATTTTCCACTAGGGAAACACTGTGGAGTGGCAAGGCAAAGTAGCAGTGTCCTCTTCAGTGCCATAGAGTCGCCATTCACAAACTGTTAGCTCACCCTGGAGTTGTTCCAGTGGCCATACCATGGCATAGCAGACACAGACTGACAATTTAAGGGACATGCACCATGGCCAAAAAAAGATACCAACTGGACACGGCCACAAGGTATCTGCTGCATATGGATTTTAATTAATAATATTTTTTAAAGCTGTTTTGTATTTTGGGACTCCCAAATCTACATAAAACAAATATTCAAATGCAAAAGGAATAATTAAGTGTTTTATTAAATATCACAGTGGAACTAGAGCATATTCTCTTTTGGAGATGCCAACACATCACTGAGATTCCTTCCAAATACAATAAATTAGTATTTACTCTGCATATGCTCCTTCTGAATGACTGAGGTTGCTAAAAAGGAAAAACAAAATATCTAAATCAAGCTTAAGCTCAACTTTTTTGCCAAGATACTAAAATTGCTTCTTGTTTTCCATACCCTTATTTGCTGTAGAATTTACTGTTTCTGTCATCAACTCTCTGCATTCCCTAACTCATAATTTATCATCTCTATGAAACACTCAGTTTTTTATAACATACTATATATTTAATATGAGAGAAACATTTTTACTCCTACTACCATTTCCATTGAGGACATTAAGGTTTTATTATGGGCAGATCGAAATGCATTGCAGACAAGTAGGAAAGCCATCAATAAATTATTCAGGTCATTCTAAGTGAATGTCAATAAAATCTTAAACTCTCAAAGGAATTTGTTCTTGTGTATTAGTATGCATATAATGGCTTTTTTTTTAAGCTTTATTTTTTAAATGAATATTTGCTCTTTCTCTCCGCTTTTTTTTGTACTAGTCAGATGTTTTTATTATTATCAAAGGCATTAAATGAAAAAAAAAAATTATTCCCATCCTCTAAGAATGACCAAGCAGTCTTCTCTATGAAGCATTGTTAGGAAGAGTTTCAACTCTCCAAAATTCCAAGATGGGAAAAATATTTCTAGGCCCATTGAAATCTATTTTCTTTTTTCATCCTCTATATGTCTCAAATGTATAGACATCTATGTTCATGATGTTGTGAGCATTAAGCTTGCCTTAAAGCTAGATATGCTTTATTTTGTAGTGCAAGAATGTATTTGTTGAAAAGAGGTGTATTTTGGACAAAGGGCAAAAGGACACTACTTAAATCCATTGCTTGCTTAGAAATGGATTGGTTGGCAGAGTAGCAATGAAGTGAAAAATGTGCATGATTAATCCAATTTCTCATACTGACATCTGCACCATGTTTGTGACCTGCTTCTTTGGGTTTGTCATTCTGCACTGCAACACAGACAGAATCACAGAATCACAGAGAGGTAGAGGTTGGAAGAGATCATCTAGTCCAATTATCCTGCTCAAGCAGGGACACCCAGAGCACATGGCACAGGACCTCATCCAGGAGGGTTTGGAAGATCTCCAGAGAAGGAGACTCCACAACCTCTCTGGGCAGCCTGTTCCAGGGCTCTGTCACCCTCACAGTAAAGAAGTTCTTCCTCACATGGACATGGAACTTCCTATGTTTCAACTTGTACCCATCACCCCTTGTCCTATCACTCACCATCACCAAGAAGAGTTTGGCCCCATCCTCCCTACCTTCTTCTCTCAGATATTATACATACTCATCTAATCTCCTCTCAGTCTTCTTTTCTCTAGGCTTAACAGGCCCGTAAGATGCTCCAGTCCCTTAATCATCTTTGTTGCTCTATGCTGGACCCTGTCTAGAAGCTCTCTAGAAGACACCAGCATACAGTCACCAACCATAAACTGCTTTTAGTGAAGGAGTCTATGACATGCCATAAGTTCCCTACTTCCCTGCACAATAGTGGACTAATCTCCTGCGCAATAGTGGAGCAATCTCCCCTATAGACAAATACAGATAGGAACATATTTCCATATTGACCCACACATCTGAGTAGAAATCAGACAACTCAAGTGATCCTTAAATGGGAGGGTTTTCTAAATATTTTAACTACATATAAAACACTGTCTTTGTCTACATGTAAAACACTGCAAATTTATATTGCAGAATTAAATTTCTACAAGTCTTAAGTTTCTAAGAAGCAATGCTTCTGTGTAATCTTTCAGAGGCAGGGATTAATAAGCATTAAAAATTTCTGATTCCTACAGACAAGCATACACAAGTTATCAAATAAGCTTTTGATTTTAGAAACTAAAACAGAACTGTAAAGCATAAATAAAATTCTTGATATGAGTCTTCCTTATCTGCCACAAATTTACTAACATTTTACTAGTTCAGCATAAAGAAGGTTAAATTTTCAAAATCAGCCTAGTATACTGAGTGCTATTTTGAGTGGTGGCATCTTTCTCCTGATAGAACTGTGATGCCTTAATAATGCCTTAAGATTAAATTATTGTAAGTATTTTTAAAACTTCATACTCTCATTTAGGGGTCTGATTTTAGCGTTCAAAACATATTCAAGGAAAGTAAGTCACAAAATAGTGGAACAATACCTGTAGGCAATACCTGAAATGCAAAAAAACCCTCAAGTGTATTTAAATAATCCACTCTAGAATAGGCGTTGCATTGTGAATGACACTTAGACCAGTGTGTACAAATAAATCATTGCATATTAAAAACAGGGGTGTTCTCAGAATGTTACCCAAGGTCCTGTTTTTCATGATAGCTGGGGTGCTTGATTGCCACTTGACTGGCTTATTGCCCAAAGCAAACATTGTGGGATTAGTTTAGAGGACTCAACCTTTAATTGAATATTTCTGTAGAGCTTCCATTTCCAAATTTGGTTTCTAATTAGTGCACCACTCTTTGCCCATTTCTTGAGATACAGAACTCAAGCAAGCCCAGATTTTTTTTTTTCTTATGTTTTTAAATTGTGGATTTCAGGAAGAGAGTCTCATAATATTTAGGAATAAATAATAGCAATACAATATTTAGTCTTTCCCTGCTAATGAATTTTTCTCCAGTCTTTTATCTTTTATCAACAGTATATTTTCTATCACTAAGAGTGTTTTGTTTCATCCCCTTGTTATTTGTCAGGCAGGAAATCCTTTAAAATCAATAGATCTGCCATTCCAACAACTCTGATAAAAACTGCATAGTCTCAGAGGAAATCATGTTCATTACTTAGATTCTCTTGGCTTTTACCAGCTGATCCAAGACTCTGTGCTGGCTATAAAGTTGAGGTCACAATCCACTCAGGATCTCATCTTCCTTTAGCCTAGCACAGCATTAACTAGCTATGAAGAACCACCACATGTTTTAAGTTATGGGTATTGGAGAGTTATTTCAAAATTATAGTGACAATGCCTAAAAGATTTCTGGCCAATTTGACTGATTTCCTCACCGCACACACAGACCTTTACACATGCCTTTTCACTTAATATCCTATATCTTAATTGATGTACTTTTAATGTAATAAAAAATAAACACCATGTAGCGGGCAGTGTACAGGCCTTTCCACATAGGCCTCCCTAATGACTACCACAGTTTCTAAAACAATTCTTATAGCTATAGCGTAGAGAATATTGTATTAAAAACACAGACAAGAACTGAAAAAGTATCTCAGTGGCACCTATCACCACAAGGCAGTAAGAAGGATCAGATGCATTATCTAATCTGTTTTGAATCAATATTCAGGGGAATTAAAAGGCAGAAGAAGAAGGTTTCCACAACAGGCTCTAATATGGCTTTGTTTTAGAAATAATCAGTCTTCCTTTGACATAGCACCAAAGGAAGATTTTCTGAAAGCTATTCAGTAGATCAAAATCTTTCCATGGGCATTTTGTGGGGAGCACTCTCTGCTTACAGTTTAGTCAAAAGATAAGGCCACTTAACAGAAAAAGAAATGGCATTGGACACTAAAATAGAGATGAGGAGTTTTTTATGTAAAGAATCACAGAAAAATTAGAGAGGGCTAGGTTAGACCATTTGAAAATCTGAGAAAGAAGTTTCAGTATATGAGATTTAAATTCAAGTTTCCCATTCAACCAGAAACTCATATACTTTTGAAAGATTCTGTATTGAAATACATCTTTTTGTTAAAACACAGTCTAAATGCCCTGTGTATGCAAGAGCTTCTGTTGCTAAGAAACTGGACTGCAAAGAAATAAAGAGATTTTGTTAGGTTTTTAAAACCTATAAAGGTGAGCTTTGTCATTAGCTTGACTCTTTAACAGTAGGTAAGGAAGTTTAAATGAAAACCTGCCCAGACTTACCTAGCAGCAAGCTTCTGTAGAAGTTGAGAAAAAATAAAAAGTTTCTTTCAGACTAACAATTCATAAATTACTTTTGGCCTTTTTTATTCCAGTACAGAAACATGCTTCCACTAGTTTTGTTTTGTTTACTGTAATCTCTACACCTTATAGCTATTTTCCATTCTCTCATAGCACAAGTGTTTTTAAGCTGAACATCTGAACATGACATCCTTTTGTTTTAGACATACACAGAAAAGCTCCACAGAAGCCAGAAACACTAACTACCTATAGAAAATCTGCATTGACTCACAAGCAGGACACAGAGAATTTTCCATTCTTCTGATTAACTTAATGACAAGCGTACCACAGACCTGGATAATAACTGTTCAGTGCACTTTTTTTTTTTTTTTTTCATTTAAAAACTTACGTACTACTTTTGAAAGACAAATGGTTCAATCAGTTTAACAGATGACTCCAAGTTCTTGACCCTACTTCTGAGTATACCTGCACTACTTTTATATTCATTTTTTAGTCTTTCATCTACTATGAAAGAAAAGACTCCTGATTACCACAGATCTTCACTTTCTGTTAAAATGAGAAGAGACATAGCTTTGAAGCACATCTCCAGGGATCCTTTGCTTAACACATGCTGGTTAAAAAAAAAAAAAATAAATGGAAATGACTGAAAAAACTCTAGTCTCTGACTTGGTAGGAAATTCTAGCCACTAATATCTACTTGGGGTATATAATATTTCTGAGATGTGGCTAAATTGCTAGAGAACTCTGGATGAGCTTTCAAGTTAAATCTATAATCCCTCTGAGGTTTTATTTCCCCAATCACTATTAAGCAAGTGAGTGAGTGTGTGCACACTCATATGAAAAAGTAAAAAGATGACTTCTTGTTGGAAAGAGAAAATTTAAAAGGCTCTTTTCTCTTCTTGCCCTTATTTATACTTTGTATTTTCCAGAAATATTATAGAATGAAGCACCATGATTCCCAGGGAAAGTGATCAATCCCGTAATTCTTGCTGTTAGTTGAAAGAACTTCTCAGAGTACATCCTGAAGTTCAGCACACAGATTTGGCATGTACGCAGATGTTCAAAATAGCAGCTTACTGATACAAATGTTGGCAGAACAGTGATCAAAATGGACCCATAAACTCTTGCCTTCCCTCTCTAGACCTTAATTTTTCATCATCATTATAGAAAATCTTCTCATCATGAAATCTTCTCATAGCTGTTCTTACACCTTTAAAAGCTCATATGGAGGAAGGTAATGGGAGCACAGTAGCTGCTAAAATCAAGAGTGAACATGTGAACTCTATCACAGCACCAAATTACTTTTAGCACTCCAAGTAGTATTTTCCAGAAACTTAGGATTTATTACTACCTAGAAACTGCAATACCACAACATATCACACAAGTGTATTGGACAATAGAAGATAACAAGTAACTCTAAAAATTGTCTATAGTCTGGTGAGATGAAACAAGCATGGTTGGTGAGAAGAGGGAGCCACCAGGGTCCCTACCTTTAGGCTCCCAGAGCAATATTCTGAGTGATATGGCAATAGGACAGCAACAGATTTGACACATTCTAATACACATAAATGAGAGAAGAATGACTTAGAGTAGTGAAGACACTGCTCTAAGCCACTTAAACACATAAAACAAAAATAAAAACAAAAGAACCCCACACCCCACAACTACTGACTAGAAGTAGAAGATCAGTACACTCAAGCCACTCTTGTCTAAAGCCTGTTCATGGCAGACAGATGTTATGGAGGAGACACTTGTGTTTCTGAGCTTGAGACAAAATTTTTAGTTGAGTTCTGACATAAATCGTAAAAGTTACAACAAACTGTGCCTCAGCCCTTCTTCCTAAAGCATGCTGACTGGGACCCAAGTTCATTGATCCTCTTGAGTCACCTCTAGCGATGCCATGCCTCAGATGGGAGGAACAGCCACAAACAGAGCTCACAACCCAAAACAAGATGTATATTTGGTCACAACTTATCAATGGCATGATAAAAGCAGGGTATGTTTGTGTGTCTGGTCAGATGCATTCACTAACCCAAATTTTCCTCATAGAAATTATGAAAGTAAGAGCACAGAATTAAGCATTCTATTATGAATTACTGAGACTCTTATGCCCATTTCTGTGAGATTTCTTAAAGAAATTGAGAAACCATTTAGCTGAATAATTGAGGTTTCCAAATACAGCAGATAACCTGTAACCAAAGAGCTTGGTCTAGTATTCTTTTAGTGGTATATGAATGGACAAACTAAGAAGAAAATTGTATTTTTTGCTCCTTATTTTATATTCTAGCAAACACAGCAGATCTTTTTTTCTAAAAACTGCATTCCAACACTATGTAACTAAGAACACAAGTTTAATTCAGTAAACCGTCTGCAGGAGCTACCCCGTCATTCGGTGTGCTTCATGAGGGTCTGCAAATAATTCTTCATGACTTTCATTGTTTCCAGGTAGCTAGTATCAAAGTTAGAAACAGCTGCTGATACAGTTGCTCAATTTCTAAGAAAGTTACTCAAATATCTTCCCCCTAGAGATCCTATGTATAGCTAGGACTCTGAATTTTTTACATCTATGTATAGTTAGGACTCTGAATTTTGTCCTTTCAAACATTTACATGAGACAGTAACATAAAGACAGCTTTATTTATAATATGTGTATGTGTGTGTATGTGTATGTATGTATATATATGTATATATATCTCAAAAAAATCCAGGAAATGTAACTGTCTAAATGCACCATGGCAGACACCTCTGGAGAATGTTGATATAGTGGCTTTAGCTTTCCAGTACCAAAAAAGAGGAAAGGAAAGTCTAAAGAGGCAACCGAATTTGCTCAATTATTAGGGAAACAGTCAGAAGATCCTAAGTTTCCTTAATCTGTTGACTTATCTAAATTGACAAAGAAACTAAAGACTTGGTACATTTGAACTAGCTTCAAAAAATTCACTATTGCTTGCAGAATTTAGAATTTGTTTTGTTCGTTTACTTTTCAAATATACTGTGTCTAAATCCAGAAATTACAGAACATTCAAAATTTGGGGAAGGAGGCTGAGTAGGAAAGAAGAGAAAAATATTAATTGCCATAAAAATAGTCTCAAGAAAGGAAATGAATCATCCTTTGTTTTAAAAGCATGGATTTAAGACACTGCAATTTGAACATCTTATGTTAACTTGTTGGTCTCATATATTACTCCTTGAAGGAAAAGTGACTTGATTTCAAACACACCAGGTACTGCCTGCTGATTTCATGAGGTCCAACTTTGGCTGTGCACATTGGCCTACATTTCTCTTTGCAAGTGATCGGACCTAAGCACACAGTTCTCATCAGCATAAAAGCAGCAAAATCAAAATTTTATGTCCTACTTTCTTCCAGAGGAAACAGTTGAAAGTCCAAAAGGAACATTTCCAGCTAGAATCCCTCCCTCCATCTGCAGCTGCAAACGGATTTGAATTGGGACAGAATATTTCCTGTGGAGGCTAGAGGTGAAGAAAGCTTTCCCTTTTTTTTTTTTTTCCTCTCTCTCTCGGGAATAAATATTTTGAGAATGGTTTTCCATCCCCACAATCCCAGTTATCCTATCTAAGCTTCAGTGCCAGCTGTGCTACCTAAAAGATTGTTGTGGACTGATACATGTTTTTTTAATGTAGAAGAGAGTCACTTGACAAAGAACGGGTGGAAGTGACTCGGTACTTCTCATACATCGACCACAGAAAAGAGTTTGATAATTCACCTGAGAGCCTAAGAAGAACATGCCTGATATTCAACATGATTTCCAGAACAAGCTTGTTTACTAAAGAAAAAAAAAAACAAAAAACAAAGCATAGACCAGAAAGTAATCTTCTTTGAACACCCACAGAATTATTATTGCTAAATATTGTGCTTTGAATAATTAAATACTGTGCTTGGAAGGATAGATCTACTTCCAAAGCTTAAAATAAATAAATAAATAAAGAGAGCAACAAGAGCAAATAACCTAATAAATGATAAATTGTTAAAATGACAAATAGTTAGAAGGGATGCTTCCTCCACTCCCCTTCAGTCATAAAACGCAAGATCAATGCATTACATAAGAATCACAGGAGGCAGGTATGTTACAGAATTAGCCGCATGATATTAAGAAACTGAAAAGAGAGAAGAGCACTGTTAAATGATAACCATGGAATCTCTATTAAAACATAACAAAAAATAAACATCCATCCCTGCAAAAAAAAAAAAGAAAAAAAAAGCTTCTTTTAGGGATTGTCTGACAGCCAGGCTACCCACTTTAGCTACGCACATCTTTAAGACTGGTATATCCACACATAATAGAGAATTCAGTAAACTCCATATTAATTAATTTTAAGGCAGGCACCTTGCATTCTTCCTTCATTAACAACTTCTCAATATGAGAAATTTCTCAACCTACAGGTTTCCTTCCTCTCTGTTGGCTGTCATACTCCCCTCCCACCCCAGCCTGGCAAACCTCTCTTCCTCAGCACCATGAATTCCTTTTAGGAAAGGAGCCATCTCACCTTCCTTCAGCAGGGAACCCCTAACCTCCTTTCTTCATTTTTATTTCAAATAAACATGATCTATGAACTGTGAATCAAACATATAAAATAGACTTTTCAATTTCCAAAAGACAAAATGTCCATTTATACCAGGTATTGTTATTGCTGATAATTAGCCTCCGAATGCTTCAGAAAAAAAACTTAGACATAGTGGCTCACCTTCTTGACCTCCTGACCAGGATGTTCCTTTCTCTTTCATATTCTTTTTCCTAATTAATCTCTTCTTCAAGCTCAGATTAGTTAATGATATTCATCATAAGAAGTTTTGCAGCTTCCTACATGACTGAAAGTACAGAAACTATATGGTTCTTTTAAGACACATAACAGACAAAAAGCACCTTTCAATTTGCCTGTTGATTAGATCTACAAAGTCACCATTTGATAAGATTGACTATCTGATAGCTACAACAAAATAAAACTTACTGCTACATCACTCTGATTTTCAAATACGCATTCCAATCATTGTTTATATTACAAATCAGTTTAATGCACTTGCTGACAGAGAGCAAAATCTAATAATAACTTCAGTGAAGTTTCTGGGGTGAGGTGCAGGTATAGTTTTTTCATTTGGGTTTTTTAAATGTGTTGGTATTAACAAAAAAAAAAGTTACATGGCCATCTTCTAGCCTCTCCTGGGATTTACATGTCCTTTAATATCACTCTAGGATGCAAGCCCAAGGAAGAATTAAGTTCAGATGGCAATAGGGCAGGAACTAGGAACTGAGCCAAAAGTCGAGTGGCTGCTCTTGCTCTTACTTAGTATCATGATTATCATATGGAACAAATCACTTTTTTACACTTTCATGTGCTGAAGAGGAGATCAAGTATAAAATGAGACTGTAAGGGCATATAAAGTAAACTGGAAGGTACACAGATTTCTCAGAAGTCATTAGGTAGGAGAGTGAGTAAAGTAGCTTTCTGCAAGACTTCACTAAGAAGTCCATGGGATTTCCTGCTGTAGGCAAAGACTACTTGGAAGCTGGAAGAGATTATGAAATAAGAAAGTTGAAGAGAAAAAATCACTACTGACTGGTTAGAAGTAATGATAAATTCTCTACTGCTTTTGTCAGCGACATAGAACTGCTAGAATGACTCTAAAGCAAAAGCAGGTAGCAGTATCCAGAGCCCATTTGAATCATTATTTGATCAGATATTCATTTGAAGTTCTAAATCCTAACAGTCCATTAGTCCAGTTTCACAGAGCTTTTCTTCAGCAAAGTCAAATGACTTCTAACAAGCATCAAGCTGCTGTAACACGGCAGAGATCAGGCCCATTTTTGTCTCTCGCATTCTTAAAATCCAGCAGGTGAGGGAACTACTGTGTTAAAAATTGGAAAATGCGTGGTTTGATGTGTGGGCTTTGGCACATGGTGAACATTTTTGCGAGGAAGTATTTTACTGTAATTTAAATTTTATTGTAAGGCATGACACATCCTTTCCAGCTAATTCCTCTGTTCTAGCTTTTAAAATGAACAGATCTTTCTCTCTTATGTTTCACCTCATATATTGTAACGATATTACTGTTAAAGGTGACCTGAAAATGATTTTAAGTGATTTGCTTTTTGCCTCTTCATGCATTTATGAGGAATAAAAATGCCTAAGAGATTTTATATTTTATTTCTAAAGTATATTTTTTCCTCTTTTTCTATTTTTACTTTGTATGGGTCATCACTCGTACTCTAGCTTTACTCAAAGACTAGTTAAGATCACATGTGATATAATCCTAATATCTCCAAACTTGAAATGGGTAGTAGGACCGAGGGACAAGTCTCATCTCTGTTCCATGCTCTGTTATACTGCTTTTATTAATGTTGCTACTCTGGGAAACTTTGTCCGTTATATCTTCTACATTGATTCTGAAATTCTGTGATCATTTTATTCACATGTAAGACTCTTCATTTTACAATTCATGACTTTGGAGTGGAGCTGCCTATAAAAAGAAGCCATAATTCAAGAGAAGCCATCAAAAGAACTGGAAGAGCCCAAAGAGCAGGCAAGCAGAGTTCCTGTGTGTTACATAGTACAAGATAATAATATTGAGCCTTAAGGTTTGTTTATGGAAAGAGACATGGATGTATTTAAAGAAAGATAATGTATTTTCAAACTCTGCAGAAGAAAATGGTCCAAAAGCCATAGCCTGGAAAGGACTGCTTATACAAAGAAGCTCTCTCACCCAAAGCCAGGTCAGAAAACAGCTGTATCTGGGAATGATGAACCTTAATCTTTCATTTTACATGCAGAATAAAGAGATCAAACCAACTTCTAAAAGGTTTTGTTCTGCAAAAAATTTAAAGAAAAAAAGTAAAGATGCAAAGCATGTACAAGATTCAGAGTCGTTACTACTCTAGCACATGCACTCAGTGGTGTATGCTTCTTTAGGGAGTTAAATCTCTGGCAAATCAACAGATTTAACTTCTCTCCCATTCACAGAAGATGAACATCTGCAATAGTGATCTTTTCCCCTAAAGAAAGGAATTTAGTATGTGTAAATCCAAATTAGATAACGCATTTTGTTGGCAGAGCTGTGCATGCTGTAAGAATGGCGTACCACGAGACTATGTGGCTGCTGCACTCTTCCTGTAGAGATCCTTTGAAAATCCACAGGTAGCTAAATATATAAACACACCTCCAACTGCACAGAGGTATTGCACAGGCAAGGGGGCAATGAGGTTAAATCCCTGGAGGAGTTCTGAGGCAACTGATGTTCAATTCAGTCAATTCCACCATCGCAAAGACATTTAACAGTTGCAAAAAGTGTGGGAAAGGTTCTTTCATAATTAAAATTAAACTTAGCCATATCCTCAAGGCCAGCTCTATATCATTTTAAAAAGCTATATCATTTAAATTTTAAAAGTAAATTCAGTGACACACACTCAAAATGAGCAAATCTTTGAGAGATGATATTCATGACGTAGGTCAAGATTTCTTCTCATTGTAAAGAGATTCTTTGAAGTTGAGTTGCATCTTTCTTCCCATTTATATCAGTCCAAAAATACTTTACCTACTGCTTCTTATTAGTTCCAAATACATACCCTGGGCTGCTGGTAAAGCTGGCCATCCTGCTGGTTCTAACTACAGATATCTAACTGTCAGCTATACTGTAAGTAATGGAATTCTACAACAGTCTGAGTATAGTTGAAGAATAATTAGACTGACTAAGAATGCCTAGAGTAGAAGATGAACAAAATGTGATTTTTCTCTGAAAAAGAAAAAAAAATATAAAAATACAAATTAATATATAAAAAAGGTTGTTTTTTTTTTTTTTTCAGGAGCAGGATAGGAGATAAGTTCAGCAGCAGCTGCATTTAGGAGCATATTGTTCCATGGCAGGGGGCCAGAGTGGAATCAGGATCAAAGCATGAGCTTGATGGATCTTCTCTCCAAGCAGTCTCATTTCTGTACAGTATACTGAGTGGTTGGGAAGCTGAGTCCACTAAAGAAAGGACATATTTAGAAGTTCTTCAATGGTCCTTAAACAATGCTAATAGTTATTACAGCTATACTTAAAATGAGAGCTTAATTACATAAACAAGAAAAAGCTTGCAACAAGGGTGATGTGGGGATTTTTTTTTGTATTTCCTGAAACATTCTGTAACAGTGAACCCCTTCCCACTTATTCCAAACTATACTAGGGAGAGGGGGAAGGGAGAATATGTTTGATATATTGTGAGACTTGAACTCCAAATCCAAAACTTTCGATCCATTGAAGGTAACTGAAAGTGTTTTTATTGGACTTCAATTAAACAAAAGATCTAAAATTGTACATAACAAGATAACAAAATTCAAGTTTTTATACTGTATTTTTATAATGTATTTTAATTTTTAACACAAACAAATTTCAAACAGAAAAAGTCTCGTGAGATTTATTTCTCTAATTTGGAAGTTTAATGCAGTAAGTCACTTAGCACAAAACACTCAATCAAATTTAAGAGAATTCTAGAAATAATTTTTTTTTCATATAATTCAATAACAGTTTTTAATTCTTAAGTTCCTTTTGTAGACCCTGCCATAATTGCTGCATCTACTAGTTACCTACTTGCCTAATTTCCTTTTATTCTTACCAAAATGAATATTAACTCAAGTGTTCCTCTAGCTTTTTTCTTTTTTTTTTTAATAGACCTATATTAATTGCAAATATTAATAGCAAAGGATCAGGAAACCCTCTTAAAAGTCATATTGATGGGATTAACTGGAGATGGAAAATTCTATTAGCAATCATTTTTATTCATATATGGACCTACTATAGCTTTTGAGGTAAATGTTGCCAGTTTTGTATTTATGGCCTAAAGGAGTCTTAATTAGTTTTCCAAATACCTTATTAAGTTTCACCTACCCTACCATCACTCTTCAAAAAAATGAAAACCCACTATCGTTTCCTTAAACTTTTCATAGGATTATACTGATGGCAGAGATCATTTGTCAAATGGGTAAGATTAGACAAGAAAATATAATATTGGCAAAGCATATTTCAAAAACAATACACAAGAATGCAAGTGCATAATAGAACTTTTAATCACACTTCTTTTATTTTTTCTATTTTCCTGTAGTTTGGAGGAGTTTTCTTACCAACACTGGTAATGTGACTGTTAGATTGCCAGCAGTGCATTATAAAAACGACTGGAAAGACACAAGGTTTTTGCTGGAATACTTTCACCTGTTTATTTTTGACAAGGTCAAAAAACTCCTTTAATTCAACTTTGCACTTGGTTGATGATGAAAAATGGCTGCATGCTTTGACAAAAAAAAAAAAAAGTAAAAATGCATGCCATCAAAGAGTAAACCATATTACCCATTTAAAGGAATTCCTACTAGTAACTGAATTCGGGACAGTGACTGAGCAGAAATATCTATCTCTGCCAAACACTGTGCTAAGTGTTCTGCTAACCATTTGTAAGCAGTGACATTATCAGTCACCTAAGCCTATTTCTATTCTTTGCATTTCAGATAAACAGTAATGCACACGAACATTTTAGAAAGTGTGGCAGGATGTGTTTACTTCATATTCCCTTCAATGCAATCAAACAAAAAACAAACGAATAAAAAAGTTTAAGTAAATCCTTTATTCCTCTCTCCTTAGCATGGATTACAAATGTGAAGACATTTACCTCTGCCTAGAACAATGCTCATATTTGTCAGAAAAATCCACACACACCTAGAGCAGGCTACAAATGCTTGCACTCTGCAACAGTGCAGCATTTTGAGAGGTACCCGCCACGGATTTTAGACAGCTACCTGCATGCATCTGCAACTGAAAATTTCCAAGAGCAAGAAGAGCACAAAGGTAACATTTTGTTAGCTAACAACACTCACAAAACATCAGTGCAAAAAAAATCTTAGTTTTTGTGTGTTTTTAAAAGCAGAGAAGCATTTCAATGACTGTGCAGTAAGAACTATCTCTATTGCAACCATTAAAGAAACCACACCCTTTGAATACTGTACGATTCAACTCCCATTTCTCTGATTTAGCAAAGGCTTGCAGTATCAAATATTACTTAGTAAATATTAGTAAATAGTAAAAAAAGTAAATATTAATTTACTTCACATTGTCATATATTCTTTTCACCTGAGTGTATATCAGAACAACTCCATGTGTTCTTAGTGTATATTAGACTATTATAGTAAAGATATGGTATAAGAAGCTCTTCATCCCTGCCCCAAGTTGTTAGTCCTTTTTATTTCCCCCAGTCTTAAATTCAAATGCCTTTTCTTAACAGACAAGGTAATACTATAAATATACTTCTTATTGTATGCAGAAAATGACTTACAATTTAAAAAACTAAAAATACTGCTGTTTTCAGGAGAATCATTAACTTGGCTAGTTGTTTTCATTATCTAATGAATGTAAAAAGAATCTTTCTGAATTTATAGTTTGTGGGGAAAAAATATTCATGATTTATAAAAGAAATTGAGTTTCTAATATATTGTTTGCTAGCTCATCTATTTTCTTGGTTTCTAATGCATTTTCACACTGACACTTTCTGAAAGATCTCTTCTGCTTTCAGAGCATTCCCCTCCCAATTCATCTTATCCTACCCTTTCATTTTGCCACTGAAAAGGTGCAGTGAAGAGAAGAAAGATAAAGCACAAAAAAAAAATAGGACACAAAAGTTAAAAGTCCCCCAAAGTACATTTAAAATGTCTTTATCGAATCCTAATGCAATAAAAGCAGTAAAATCAAACTCAGTATTAGGCTATATGCTACGCATCTTAGCCTTTTCATTTTTCGTTTAATTACAAAGGACTTCTTTGATACATTACTTTTTTATACACGACAGACGCACAAATTTTTGACTTTATGTTCATATATATCATAAAGATCTATCTATGATCATAGAAAGGCGAAAATCAGCACAGCGAAAACCAAAAATGCACAAACTGCTGTGACAGGTCTACTCCTGTCAGAGCTCCTGTCAGAGCAGAGCTAGATGCAGACTTGAATATCCTCGCAATTTCACTGAGAAGCCAGATAACCTCTATTTCACGATCTACCAACTGTGTAGTAATTCTGTAACACATCCCACAGAACTCTGCATCTAGGTTAGTTTGCTATCACTGTTTTCAAACCTCATCTATTAAAGATGCTTGGGTGCATGTAGATGGAGGTCTTAAAAGTTTCTACATTATTCATTGCAATAGTCACTTTTAATCAAGGAATTCATTAAGCCAGGGCAAAGCTAGTCCTATCAATGTGATACTGATTAGTACATGGATGTGCTATAATGCAGTTTCTCAAGAGGTTTTGTTTGAATTTGAAAGCAAAATTGTTTCTGGCATCAAACCATGTATGTCCCTTTTTCCTCAAGCTAGCAACTGTGATTAGAAAATAAAATACAAATACTCCTAGAAGAACAAAATGAATAGAACAATTTCAGAACTTCTAGCTGGTATCAACAGGACAGTGGTATCAGCAGAAGAGTGCATCACAGTGGATTACAAAAGCAAGGCTAGATAAAACCAGAGGATCTTTGCCAGGCAAGATTCCTATTTAGCTAACTTCTTTCTATATAAGCACATACACCTTTCAGAACAAACTTCTAACATGTTACATGACTGCATTCAAAAATCAGGTAAGATTTTTTTTTAAATCTCCTCTGCTTTTAGGAAGTCTGAAAATAATGGATATATATATCATTTTAAGTGTATTTTTAATCATATTTTATTGGAATAACTCTTTTAAAATCACAGGACTAGCTAAAAGAAAATGAATATCATTACATTATCTCAGGGCAGTTCAACAAGAGTGAATCTCATCAACAACATTTATGATTGTAAAATATTTTTGAAAGGAAGTAATAACTGCCCAAAGCTGGGCTTCAGTGTTACTTTGGATGTAGTTGAACAGGGCTCAGATACAAGTTCTGTGCATGTTCTTGCCACTGCTTCACTTCAGCTTACCACTCCAGCCTGATTTTCCTGCATAACTACAAATTGCAGCACAGCAATGGTTGCTGCAAGCCAGTCGACTGAAGGAAAAGCAAACACACATATCTAGCACCAGGGTGAGCATCACTTTGACAGGCATCAAGTATACACAAAGATGTGTGGATGCACCAAGGCAAGGGGACAGGGCAGGAATCCACCTTCATCCACATACATCCACAAGAAAACAGCTGACCCCAAACTTACAGAAGGGAAGGCAACTCTCCTGCTAGGCACTCAGGTCTCCAAGTTGAGGCTTAGCTTGTCTTTAACAGCCTTTGTTCAAGAAAAACTTGCTAATTTAAAAAAAAGCAGCGAGAAAGTAAGTAGACCATAGCCAGTCAACGTAAGAAAGGTAAAATTGGAGAAAAATGCAAGACTGTTAAGACAGATATCCAGTAGCTCAAGGAGAGGAAAAACAGCAAACAAACAAAAAGAAGTCCAAAGGAGAAGAAAATAGACCCACACTGGAGAAGTACAAGTCAGCAGCATTGAGGATCAGCAAACCACTTCCCATCTAACAGATGACTGCCAGGCCAGCAGGTTCAAGAAGTAATTTATTCAAGGGCGGCAAGCCTATTAATCAGCCCCTGCAACTCCTGAGTCCTAATAACCTAGTAAGCAATAACTAATTTCTTATTTTCTGTACTAAGTGACAATAACTGCTTTGTACTTTTAAACTGTGCCTCTGCTTTATGCACAGTAAAATGTTTCCTTAAAAATAAGGGTGTATTGGGGGCTATGGTGACAATGAATAAAATTTGTAACCATGCAAATCACAGAATCATCGAATGGTTGAGGTTGAAAGGGACCTCTAGAGATCATCTAGTCCAACCCCCCTCCTCCAGCAGGGACATCTAGAGCACATGTTCAATTCATCCATACTACAGAAGCACAGTCTGCGTGGGACCATTGGAGACTCTGCAGAAAAGTTGGGGCTGTGTTCTGACTCAGAGGACTGCAGTTAGCCTGTCTGATTTCACCAAGTGTTGTGCAGCAGCATCTCCCTTACTTTCCTCCTAGGAACCACCAAATTCTGTCTCACACTGTCCCCAAGGCGGCTGCATTGCAGATTCTCAACCATCAGTAAAGA
Organism: Crypturellus tataupa; assembly: GCA_034781795.1. Lineage (NCBI taxonomy): Eukaryota > Metazoa > Chordata > Aves > Tinamiformes > Tinamidae > Crypturellus > Crypturellus tataupa. Next base: position 157,605 of record JAWLRI010000253.1, on the reverse strand, counting down.
GTTCAGAAATAGTAACGCAACACCAGGAAACTTTCTGTGAACAAGGCACCCCTGGCTTGAACAAGCTGGGCAGACAATTACACGCACAAGGCCCCCATGCAGGTGACCTTCTCCCTCCAAAGCCACCTCTTGGTCTCCTGGATTCAAAGCTATAGGAGCAAAAATTGCTTCTGCTCTTTAGCATTTGGCAAATAACCAAATTAGGAAAACAAGGCCCCAGCAGGATATGAATGAGCTCAGGCTTTTATGGCCATCTGACTGATAATCGCACCAAACAAGCACCAAAACATTTTTCCATGTTCTACGCACAATTTCTCCCCTTGTGAGAAGGATGAACAACCTCACCCTTTGGCCAGATTCAGACAGGGAGCTGCAAGATGTGAGCAGAGGTGGCAGACAGCAATTCCCAAGCCTCTAGACTGGTTCTGTGGGAAGAAATGTGAGCAATGTACTCCTATTTAGGCTTCATAAACACCGACTGTAAGCAAGATCACATGTCCTTGGAAATAAGGAAATTAAAGAGCTAACGGGACTTAGGGCAGCCTGGTTAGCCCAGATCCTGCATGGAAAGAGGCACAGAAAACCCAACCAGTGGTTACATCATGGGGGCAGCCCTGACTGCTTCTATACTACAGGTTCCTTATAGACCAAAGCCACAAGCATTTGAGCAATCCAGCAGAAGAAACCTGTTCCAAAAAGAGTTTATAAAAAGACAAGCAAATGTGGTCGGTCCTGTATACAAGAAGGTTTTTTTGGCACTTTTGGCAAAGATTTTGCCTGACTGAATAATGTAGTGCTTGGCACAGAGCCCCATCAGTCATTCAGAGCAAGACAAATCCATTTAAGTATGCAGAAAATCCACAGAAGGGGGGAAATCCACCCAGCAGATTCCTAGATTTCCTCCTGAGCCTGTCTCACAAGGATTGCTTAAGACAGCAAGCTACATCATGCATACTAAATGGAACTTGCACACTTAGCAATTTCCCTCCTTTCCTCAGCATTCATGCCTCTGCTATTGAAAGAGCTCTCAGGATTATACTGAGGTTAAGTTCCTTTTTTTTTTTTTTTTTGCAAGTGGGGCATTTACAGCTGTTCTTGTCCTGTCTGAGCCCAAGACTCAAGAAATTTTGTATTGGTGGTGCAATACACCCATCCTCTCTTTTCCTAGACATTTATTTATATCCTCTATCCTTATTTCTGCTTTCATCTGTAAGTAGAACTGCAAGACAAGAGAACAAATAAATAAAACAACTTTAAAAAATCTTTTAAGTTGTGATGTCACTTTTTTTTTTTTTATTGTTGTTTAAATAGCTCTAGAGGCTTCTTAAAAAGCATTTCTCATTAGCAATTAGTTTTCCACAGCTTGTTTTTGGTACATTGAGATATAAATGTGCTTGTAATATTGACCCCAATCAGCTGCAATATCTTTGTCTATATAAAGACTGTTTCACAGCAGTCTTGTAAATAAGAACGATTTACTATATTTTATGTGCTCTATTATTCTCAATTCTTCCCCTTTTCCTGAAGTTTGGCTAGCAATCTGCACGACTTTTAACCTACAAAATCCTACCTGAAAGCACACAAAACCAGTTTTGTCATTACACTTCACGTTAAAAGTCCAAATCAGTCCTAAACAGCTCTTCACACTACTGCACTGGGATACACAAAGTGACATGTAAGAAATAAAAAATTAGAAAGAAAAAATCCACTGTGTCTGGTAAAGCAGCTCAGAGCTGGATTTATGGGGTATTATTCTTCAGTAGGAAAATGGAGCGGGGCCTCAACTCATGTTTCTGCACAAGCCGAGCATTTGTCATCAAAAGTGATTCCTAGGCTGCTTTCACCTAACTTGTTGCACACAAAAATACTGTATTTACGTCCCTTTCAAGGGATTGTAGAGCACTGTATGGATACAAAAGCAGGTACCAGGTTAAGCAAAGGAAGAAAGGTCTGCCTCCAGGACTTGCTCCCACCTCTCTTCCTCCATCCACAGTCCAAAGTAGTCATGAAAGATGTATATGAATGGCATGCTATAGATAGAGTCATCTAATGTTCTAGCATACTGCCCCCTTGCCCTTCTCAACAATTTTTCTCAGTGGTGTCCTCCCTTTTGGCTGTCCTGTACTCTCATTGGTACATATGCACAAATACTCAATTTAGAAATAAAGCTTTTTTATACCAAAATTCAACTCCTCCCCTCCCTGACCTTCTCAAGTATAAGAATCCATATTATCTAATTCTCCCAGATATTACAGAGTCCTTGCTTGACTGGATCCATACATCCTAATCCTTCTTTTATTTAATTCATCATAGCCGAGCAAGCTTTTTCCATCTCTAGGTCACAGAGTCTTTGGGCTCCATGAAGTGCTCTGGTCTTCATCTTTGAATGAGGTGGGGTAGTGATCTACGTTAGGGAGTGCTTCCATTGCATGGAGCTTACAAGTGGGTGATGAAAAAGCCGAGAGTTTATGAGTCAGGGGGAAGGCCAACAAGGCTGATATCCTGGTGGGAGTCCACTCAGCCAGGATAAAGAGACAGAGGAGGCATTCTACAAGCATCTGACAGAAGTTACACAGTCGACAGCCCTTGCTCTCGTGGTGGACTTCAACCTACTAGATGTTTGTTGGGAATACAATACAGCAGAGAGGAAACAATCTAGGAGGTTCATGGAAGTGCATGGAGGAAGTGCATGGAAGATAATTTCCTATCACAGCTAGTAAGTGAGCCTACAAAGGGCTCACTTGCTGGACCTTGCTCTTTGCCAACAGAGAAGGACTGGTGGGAGATGTGGTAGTTGGAAGCTATCTTGGGCATAGTGACCATGAAATTATTCAGTTTTCAATTCTTGATGAAGTCAGGAGGAGTGTCAGCAACACCACTACATCGGACTTCAGAAGGGCAGATTTGCACTATTTAGGACACTGATTGGGAGACTCCCTTGGGAGACAGTTCTGAAGAGCAAAGGGTTCCAAGAAGGCTGGATTTTCTTCAAGAAGGAAATTTTAAAGGTGCAGGAGCAGGCCATCCCCATGTGCCAGGAGGCACACCAGACGACAATAAGATCAGTCTGTCTGAATAGAGACCTATTGCTGAGGCTCCAGGAAAAAAAGAGTTTACCACCTATGCAAGAAGGGGCAGCTAACTTGGGAAGAGTACAAGGAAGCTGCTAGGGTTTGCAGGGAGGAAGTTAGAAAGGTAAAAGCTCGAATGGAACTCAATCTGACCATCACTGTAGAAGGCAACAAAAAAATGCTTATACAAATACATTACAAGAAGAGGAAGGCCAAGGAGAATCTTGATCCTTTATTGGAATGCGAAAGAATATTGTCACCAAGGATGAGGATAAGACTGAAGTACTTAATGCCTTCTTTACCTCAGTCTTTAAAACTCAGATCAATTATCCTCAAGGTATTTGATTCTGAGCTGGAAGAAACTTATAGAGTGCAGAATAAATTTCCCCAAATGAAGGAGGAAACAGTGACCTGTTAACTCCACTTGAACATCCACAAGTCTATGGGGCCAGATGGAATTCACTCAAATGTTCAGAAAAAGCTGATGGAAGTGCTTGCTAAGCCACTCTCCATCATCTATCAGCAGCTCTGGTCAAGAGGGGAAGTGCCAGATGAGCGGAGACTGGCCACTGTGACGCTAATCCAATGGAAGGGTCTAATGGAGGATCTGGGGAACTACAGGTCTGTCAGCTTGACCTCAGTATTGGAGAAAGTTATGGGGAAAGTTATCATGAGTTATGGGGAAAGTTATCATCTTGAGAATGATTACACAGCATGTGTGAGACAACCAGGGGATCAGGTCCAACCAATTCATGAAAGGCAGGTCATGCCTCACCAATCTGATCTCCTGCCATGACCAGGTCACTCGCCTAGTGGATGAGGGAAAGGCTATGGATGTGGTCTACTTAGGCTTTAGTAAGGCCTTTAGTGCAGTCAAAGCTGGCAGCTAGAGAGGTGGAGAAGCTGGCAGCTCATGACTAGACAGGTGTACTTTTGAAAAAGGTTGAAAAACTGGTTGGATGGCTGGGCCCAGAGAGTAGTGGAGAACAGAGTTAAATCCAGCTGGTGACCGGTCACAAGTGGTGTTTCCCAGGGGTCAGTGTTGGGGCCAGTCCTCTATAATATCTTTATTAACAATCTGGATGAGGGGATTGAGGGCACTCTCAGCAAGTTTGCAGACGACACCAAGCTTGTGAGGCTGTACCTCGAATACTGTGCTCAGTTTTGGGCCCCTCACTGCAGTTGAGGTGCTGGAATGTGTCCAAAGAAGGGCAATGAAGCTAGTGAAGGGGCTGGAGCACAGACCTTGTGAGGAGTGGCTGAGAGAGCTGGCGTAGTTTAGCATGAAGAATAGGAGGCTCGGAGAGACCTTCTCTCTCTCTACAACCTGAAAGGAGCGTGTAGTGAGGCAGGGGCTGATCTCTTCTCCAAAAGAATTGCTGATAGACAAGAAGAAATGGCCTCAAGTTGTGTCAGAGAAAGTTCAGGTTAGATACTTGGAAAAATTTCTACATGGGAAACGTGGTGAAGCATTGTTCACCAGAGCTGTTCCGGGAAGTGGTGGAGTCACCATCCCTGGCAGTGTTCAAGAAACATGTAGATTTAAGGACACGGTTTAAATGGCATACTGTAGAAGGACTTACAGTTGGACTGGATGATCTTGAAGGCATTTTCCAACCATAATGATTCTGTGATTTGTTTCCTCTGTGAAGGCAAAGACTGAAGGGACTGGGTTTGCCCTGGAGAAGTCTATCTTCCAAAATCTAGCTACCCACAGCTGCCTTTTCTATCTGGTAAAGCTGGTACCTTCCCTACAAAGATGAGGGCATTTCTCTGTCCAGCATATTGCTGTCAACGTTGAGATAAATGCAATGCTTTGCCTTCCTTTACATAGCTGGAACCCACTCCTTGCCAACCAGACATCACTCCACTTCATACCCCAAGTAAGTCACAGATTTGGTACTTGTATTCCTCTATTGCAAAGTAAGTTAACAAAATAAAAACACCTGCAATAGATTTTTTTCCTCCTGAGGGGAAAAAATAGTAACCACAGGAAAAGAGCAACCAGGGGAGACAAGAAAGTGGAGAGTGGGGGAAAGAAAAAGGACACAGAACCAAAGAAAATTCTCCTGGAGCTTCAATTGCCTCTTCAAGTTATAATTCACATTTCCCCCCCTGTAGGTAGCTACAAATTATTATCTTCCATTCTATTCAAGATCTTCCAAGACAGCAAAGGTGTAGGTGCATGGGTGTGCATGCTTACCCAACAAGCATCTCAAAATATAAACTGAAAAGTGAATTCTCACAAAATGGCAGTTATCCTTACAGACAGCTCATTTGCCTAGAAACAGATGTTCTCTGCAAAGCCAACTTACATGAAAATTAAATAGCTATAACATGTTCCTTTGGGTTGTGTATAACAGCAGACATCATCATCAGTTGGAAGCATAATGCATTAGTTGCAATGTTTTATGTAAAAAGTGACTAGAAAGACCCTCAGGGAACACTGTGTACACTAACACAGAAGTATTTTAGTGCAATGCTCCATGTATAAAAAAAAATTAGATGCACTTAAATGAAAATGTGAAATGCATCCTTGCATCCTACTTACTTCAGTAAAATTTAGGTTTTAATGAGTCTTCTGGGTTGATTCCCAAGTTGAGGAGCTTACAAACCACAACAGATTTCAAAGTAGAGACAGCAATATAGACTTTAGGTACTAAGCTCATTATGTGCATTGCTAGTGCCTCTAAGGCCTCTTAATCTGCTTTTAAACTAAAAAATAACCTACTTTTTGTGAAAATCTAATTTATATCATCACTAAATTCTCATCCTGCACCAAGTGACAATTCCTCCAGAGGCAGACATCCATTTCCTGTACAAGTCCATGGGAATCATTTATGTGGTATAATAAGCAACATCTGATGGTTTCCAAATACTTTAAGACAAGCACAATCCTAAATCTCCTCAAATGAAGATTGCTGCTCTATCATAGATGTAAAGGTATTCAAATCTAATGCTAAAAATACATTCAGTGAACAAACTGTGCCCTGTTCTCCACCCAGTAGCCTTCTCTTCTTCAAAACATGCAAGATTAACTAAAAGTCAAGCAGAAATTGTATCATCTTTGAAGCCATAGCCACATGGATATTGTTATAATCTTTCTGACCTCTAACTTATCAATATCATATAAAAAAAGGCCATTCAGTTTCCTAAAGAAATAATAATTTAATGAGATGTGACCAAAAGTTCCACAGGAACTTAAGGAAAAATTTCCTAACAGTGAGGGTGACAGAGCACTGGAACTGGCTGCTCAGAGAGGTTGTGGAGTCTCCTTCTCTGGAGATCTTCAAGACCCGCTTGGATGCAGTCCTGTGCCATGTGCTCTAGGTGACCCTGTGTGTGCAGGGAGGTTGGACTAGATGACCTCTAAAGGTCCTTTCCAACCTTAGGCATTCCATGATTCTATTACATGATTTGCCAAGCTAAGAATTTAGATGTCTATTTATTTGACCTGATCTAAGCAGAGTTAGATGCAGTGCCCACCTACTGATGATATACCCACCTACTTCTACACATTAACACAGGTCCAAAAGAAAAACAAAACAACAACAAAATCAAACAAAACAAAACAAACAACAACAACAAAAATACAGACACAAACCACACACACACCCCAAAAAGAAGTCCACCAATTTGCAGACCTTTTTCATGGGATCGGACCACATGAGATATTCATGCTACACTAGAGGTTTTAATCAGAGCTAAAATTGAACTCGGGTCCACAAAGCAGTTGCAGTACTCCCAGCTCTCCTGGGATTCTTCTGTTGTATTAAGTGAGGTAGCATTACACTAAAGTAACACAGTACTCTGGAAAATGGGGCCGAATCTGTTTGGAGGCCTGTGGCCAGTGGTGTCTCACAGGCGTCAGTACTGCTCTTCAACTTGTTCATCAGTGACTTGGATGAGGGCACAGAGTGCACCCTCAGCAAGTTTGCAGATGACACCAAACTAAGAGGAATGGTTGACACTCCCAAGGCATGTGTCCTGGATGTGACACTCCCAAGGGACCTGGACAGGATGGAGAGTTGGGCAGAGAGGAACCTCATGAGGTTCAACAAGGACATCGGTAGGGTCCTGCACCTGGGGAGGAATAACCCCAGGCACCAGTACAGATTAGGGGTTGACCTGCTGGAAAGCAAATCCACAGAGAAGGATTTGGGAGTCCTGGTTGGCAACAAGATAACCATGAGTCAGCAGTGTGCCTTTGTGGCCAAGAAGGCCAATGGGCTCCTGGGGTGCATTAAGAGGAGCGTCTCCAGCAGTTCGAGGGAGATGATCCTCCCCATCTCCTCAGCTCTGGTGAGGCCACACTTGCAGTATTGTGCACAGTTCTGGGTTGCCCAGGACAAGAGGGCCACTGGACTTCTCGAAAGGGTCCAGTGTAGAGCCACGAAGATGATTAAGGGAGCATTTGTCATAGGAGGAAAGACAAAGTGAGCTGGGCCTCTTTAGTCTGGAGATAAGAAGGCTGAAAGAAGATTTGATTAACATGTTCAAGTACCCAACGTGTGGTTGTAGGGAGGATGGGGCCAGGCTCTTCTCTGTAGTGGCCGGTGACAGGATGAGGGGTAACAGGTGTAAGTTGAAACACAGAAAGTTCCACCTCCATGTGAGGAAGAACTTCTTTACTGTGAGGGTGACAGAGCCCTGGAACAGACTGCCTGGAGGGTCTGTGGAGTCTCCTTCTCTGGAGAGCTTCAAAACCCACCTGGATGCCACCGTGTGGCATCCCTAGGTATCCCTGCTTAAGCAGGAGATTGGACTAGATGATCTCTAGAGGTCCCTTCCAACCTTAACCGTTCTGTGATTCTGTGAGTAGCCACCACCACCTGGCAGCATGTACCCTGAAGTCTGGTCCTTCTTAACCCTCCAGATTGTTAGGGGAACTTTTTGCAGATTTTTATTTTCTTCAAGTCATTTTAGCATAAACAGTGCATTATAACTGGATTAGGCAAGTGTTCTTTTGTAAATAAATAAAGCATAACAATCCCCAGTTGCCCGTATAAAGAAAAAAAAAACTTCTCTACATTGATTGCATACATGCACAGGAAGAAATTGAGCCCCATAGAATTCATGTAATCTGCAGTATCATTTACTGTATGATTGAACTACTAAACTCTTCTGAAGGATTTTTATTGTAAAGAAAAGCAGTGCAGAAACAAAGTAATAAGTAATTAAAGAAAAAGCAAGAGAGATCATATGCCACTTAAAGAATGTTTATAATGAAAATTTAAGAGAAACTCTCATTTAAAGGAAAATATAGTGTATTAAATAAAAATATTTTCACTTAATTCTTAAAGGAACACAAACTACCAAGAATACGAGCAATATCCTCCTTACAATGACATCTAAGACAAATTGCCAACAGCACTCCACAACAACAACAACATAGTTATACCACATGTATCTAGTAAGCTGGGCCACAGCATGGGAACTCTTCAGTAAGTTATCTGGACTTCAGAAAAGGCACTGTCATCTCATCCTAAATGCATTTATCTGAGCAATAAATATCAATATATAAGCATTTCAAGATCTTTACATAACCCATTACTACTGATATAGTTATTGACTATGTGACTACAGTCATAATGTTTATATGACAGACAAATAAATGAAGTAGTGTGCATCATCTGGAGGTACCATCTCTCTTTGCAAGAGAAGAGAAAACCCTCTTGAACAGATGCTGTGTGACGAATTCTTGCAAATGAATGGAACTATCACAAAAATTTTGCTTACATCAAAATGTTTTGAACAGGTGTAGCATGACACTAACATTACTTGACTTACTCTTTCATATGAGACTTTTTAAACATTTAAGTTACACATTCAGAGAAGTACAGAAACTGTTCATGAACAGTCTGACTCACAAAGAACAAGCACTACCAACTAATTTATATGCTACTCAGGACACCTTATATAAATATCAGAGAATGCAGAATGGGAATTCACACATCTTATAAAAAATACTTAACTACTGAAAAAGAAAATCAATTTAAAAGACCATTTAAGCAAATACCTCTATTAACTTTACTCTAAACAACAGTAGGAAAGTTTTTTTCTTAATTATATTAATCAGAAAAATTGAATAAATAATTTACTGTTCCTGCTCAGACACAGAACTAAAGGCAAATGCTATGCCTGTATTTATCTAATATGACTTTTGATAATTTAACCATTGATGATTTGATGGAAATCGCGAAATTAAGTAGGTCAATCTAATATTTGGATGAAGCTCCACTATGGTATTCCTCAATATTGTCTGTGTTCTTGATCAAGATTGATGCAAATACATCTACACCTTCCTTGTATACTCTACTATAAAAAATAGCTTTGAATAATTATTTTACTCCATACTCCCTCAAGTAAACTGATAGATGCAGCCAGGCTTTTTGCACTCCTTTACTGAACAAGAGTTTGAGAGAACAAGAACCACTCCCTCCACAAAGCTCACCACCAGAAATATCAAAACTTCTCACAGATCTCTGGCTTTCTATTTTAGCACTAACTGTACGCGAATAAGGGTGACTAGGCTACAGACAAAACCTACAAATCCTAACCATTGATGGATAATGCCCTAGTAATCATTCTGAGATCCTTTCACATTCTGATCACACATTCTGAAGCTGCACAGATAAGAGGCTAACTAAAGAAACCATCTTTTCATCAATAGGTAATCCACCTCATGGTTTCCTTTTGAATCCTTCAATCCTAGCAGAAGTGAGCCAGTGATACTGAAATCTGTGGTTACTCCTACTCAGGACACCTTAACTTAGAGCATTTTCTGGCTAAATGAAAAATCTACTTCAAGTAAAGTATTTGGATACATTGAAAATACTTGCTACACCTTAGTTGAGAAATGCCAAACATCTGGGACTACCACATGCAGGACACAGTCATGTTCTATTAGTAAGTGTGGATTACAAATTCTATTCTGTCAAACAGCCTAATTTCACCTGTCCCACAAATTAAAATATGGTGAAATTCACCATTAAGGACCTCTTCATAGCCTGAGAACTACAGTAGCACCATAAACATTGTTTTCACTAACTGAATATAAAGATCCTTTTTAACAAAGTCTGTGATGCTGCTGTAATAGAATTCTGCAATATATATTTTTAGTACAGAGGAAGGAGATAATTATACCAATTTTCAGGTACTGAGATTCCAAACAGTGAAGCAAATGGAGATAAGCAAGCAAAAAGAACTGGACATAATATAAAAACCATTCTCTCTGCTTGTGCAACACATGTCAACTTTTGCCAAGAAAGCTGAGGGAGAGTCTTCCCATTCTCACGAAGCCTAATATATGATTTTGTATTGATAAGCATTGCCTTACTCAGTAAAGGTTCATTCTCAAAGTGCTGGCACAATTTCAGACAAACTGATGTCAAGAGAAACCAAAAAAGGTAAACTTAGAGCAGTGCCCAACAACAAGCAACAGTTAAGACTCAGATTTAGTATTATATCTGGAAGTAAGTATAACTTCAATCACAGAAGTCAGCTCATAATATTATGCAAATAGATCCATGGGATTAAGCACCTGAAGCAACTGATTTATAGTCACGGTGATCCTGGTTTGCTAAAGCACTCTTTCACTGTTCATATTCAGAAAAATCACACATGCCCAACCTGCTAAAATGATTCTCAAGAACAGATTTTCATCTTCTTTGTCACTTAGAATTGGAAAGTCTATAGCATATGAATTCTTAAAAGAAAGATCTATTGGGACAACCCCAAATCCTCCATTACTTACATTTTCTCCAGAAGGGATGAAGCTCACATTACATAAAATTGAATTACTCAATAAGGACATTGTCTCCAACGTCTACATATGAAGTTATTCCAAACAAACTTGTTTGGAAAAGACATTTCAAGTGTTCTTTACACATCAAACAACAGGATGCTGCATGTCACAGCTCTGAGCAATCCTACATCATGGTGTTTGGAAAATGCTTCTTTTTTTTCCGCTGCATATGTCCCTTACTTTGGCTTCTAAACAGTGAAAATGTCAAACCCCGACCTGGCTGCAGAATTTTCCAAAACTGAGACATACAGAACCCAAAGCTTCTGCTTCCAATTGGATGTAGAAAATTCTTCAAGTTTAACTTGATTTATCAAAAATCAACTTGGAAATATTAAAGTATCATTAATTTAGAGTCACACAGTACCAAAACAAGCAGACAAGTCTCTACAGTTCTCAAACTTGTTCAAGCTTACTGGGGGCTATCACAGATTTGAGGTTTTTAAGTAAATTTCAATACAGCAATTTCTTCAGGGGAATTTCTCCTCTGCTTTGGTAAACATGTAGATCTGCTTATACAATTACATCAAGGGCCTTCTTGGGCACTGACCCTCTTGCATGCCTCCCAATGAACTCTAAATAGCTGGATCTAGCTTAATCATTTCTTTTAAGGGGAATTTGACATTTTCATTAATGCACATGAAAATTAAATGATTATTCCAAAATAATAAGTGAAACCACTGTATACTACATACATAGAACTATGTTTATAAGTTTGTTTTACAAGTACTTTAAACAAGTTTCCTTTTCTACGTCTCTATACTGCATTTCACATTTGTAGTATTTGTGGATATATTTCTGCAATTACTGGGAAAAAAGGACATTTTTTGTGGCAGAGCTAAAAGTGGGAAACAACTACTAATCTGTTACATACTCTATATCTCTAACTTCTTCGCATTTTACATAGTCACAAAATCCATGACTTTTTAAAACAGATGTTTTAAAGGTTTAAGAAATGCCAAATGAAGAAATAAATAGGACTTTAAAGACATTTTCCCTGCTTTATCTTTTCCTGCCCTTGCCATTTCTGTTATTGCTTTTGTAATTTTAAAAAGGCTTCTATGACAAACCAGAATTGCTCATCACTTTTAACTAGTGTGTTAGGACAGAAAGCAGCTGAATGGTATTTAGTTCTCTGCCCTGGAGAGATTTGCCATACAACTCTAAATAATTAATTATGCTTTTAAATTTTAAAACATTATAATATGGAAAATACCTGCTCAGGTAACTGAAGCCCAAGTTGTCAGTAAAGAACAGCAACCATGAATGAGGAAAAAATGAGTGCAAATGTATGTCTACATTAGCCAGTAGCACAGCCCTCCAGCAGTCTCTAGAGAGGAATACTTGGAGCTGGGAAGCCGAGATTCACACTATGTGAATTTTGAGGGTTTTACTTTCCATCACCTAGTCTAGTCTCACAGACTGAGTGCCCAGTAGCAGCTTCAGAACATTCTGATGTAGCCAAAAAGGGTCAAAAGAAACCCAACATATTAATCCCAGGATCAGGCACACCAGAAAAGCAGCTTATTGAGGACAAGTGGGATATTTTCTTCAAAACATACATTTGTCATCCTAACTACAGTGTTAGTGCACATACACTGTCATGTTTAACAATCAAGAAGTTCACCCCAGATCTACAGTATCTGAGTAATTCTTTAACATGTGAAGTAGGTCACAGGGGCAGAGATTAAACACACAGGATACAAGTACTCGAAAGTACTTTCAGTTCTGGAAAGTACTGTAGTACTATCCAGTATTTCTCCTATTGCATGAACCAGAATAACAACCGAAATAATCTAAAACTCACACATAATTGCTAGACATGCAAAGAAGGATTTCTTACTCTTAGTACTATACAGTTTGAAAAGTTTATCAAAACACTAACAATCAAGGAAAACACAGAAGCATATTGCATAAATTCTGCACATACCATCTATTTGGCACTTGCCACTTGTTCACAGTGAGGACTGTGCTGGTGACGATCCAGCAACACAGAATGCACCAGCTAAAGGTGATAGAGTTAATCAGATGAAGATTCACTAATAAATTGGTTTATGTTGTCACTTATCACTTATAATTAAACTGATTACAGCTGCACCTGACTTCTTAATGACAGACCACACAACTTTTTATTTATTGTACATTAGCATGAGCTCTCAGTAAAAATTGTCTTCATCATTGTCAGGCAGTTATCACCAATGGCTCTAAGTTCAGTAACTTCTTCTGAAGTTACTCTAAGAGATGATTACATTTTGTGTTTCATTATCAACATTTCTTTTAACTGCCTTCTGCATATGCTTCTGGATCTGTAGAATCAGATTCCTGGAAAGCATATTTACGAGCAGAGCTACCAAGTCACAAACCTGCATAAAACATTGACTGTTCAACATAAATGTTATCAGCTCATCTAGACTCCACTATAATAATTTTATAGGTCTTCCTTCTATACTCATTTTTAACATTCTTTAAGATGAAAAAGATGAGAATGACCAATTTTAGTCACCTGTTCTGAAGTGGAAGTCTTTAGAGACAAGTCTCTGAAAAGTGTAAGAAAACAAACTCTTATCCCTGCAAATTAATCCTTAAGATGTATATTTTTCCCTAGCTTATTTCAACATCATTGTTGGAACCAAGATAGGAAAACAGTTTACCCATTAGACCTTTTCTTTCTTTCAGTTATAATGTTCTGATTTATTGGAAGTTAAAAAAACAGGACTTTTTCATGCTTCCAACCTTCTGAAGTGAACCATTTACTCTTACTTTTTCACTATAGGAAAGATGTAGGCCTACTGAGAAATAATTGTAGACAGATATTTGTTAATTGCTTGTGAGTTACCTATCTAGCATTTCAACTGCATATTAAAGTTAACTTCCGTGGAAAGGTTAAAAGTCAGCCGCGAGTGAAACAAAGCACAAGCAGCCGTGGACCTTCTGAGTCTGTAAACACATTTGAAAAGCCCTATGAGGTTTTATATTATTGCGCTTATCTTGGAATAACGTTTAACATTTGATGGTTTCTGAGCACTAGGTGCTGTGAAATAGCTCAGCAGAAAAGGAAGATGAAAGGGGACAGAGATTTTTAGCAGTCAATAGCTCAGGAAACAGCTTTTCACCCAGCTTCATCTACTACCTTCTCTTTTGCCCAGTATACCCCTGATGATTTTTTGAATTCCTCTTTCCATTGACAGGAAATTAAGAGCCTGCAGGATCTTTTCAAAATGAAGCCAGAAAACTAATAATTTAGAATATTCATTTTCACTAAGCTGCACTGTACTACTGCAGATATTTCATACAGCTATGCTTCACAGATGAAGCATTGATAGTTTTAACATCCAACAAGAACTTTATTTTCCTGACAACTTTTATATAGTGGTCATGTATTATACATTTTACAATCCTCCCTTTAAAAAGAAAGCTTTAAAATATAAAGCTTTAGTAACTTATCTACAGTTTATAGACAAATTTATCTTTTTGATGTAATTATTTTAGAGATGTCATACTAAAAGCAAAGATTTCCTATGCAGTCCATCATCTTTGTTCTTTTAAGTCCTACAAAGCAGAAAAACATACTGGTAACTTCCTGCAATTTCTGATTCTGTTATCAATATCAAGCTCACCCACTCTGTTCTTTTCTACATTAATATTTTAATTCATTGATCTAATTAATATTATTTTCTTCCAGAAATTATCTGGAATACCCTTTTCTCCTTATATCTGTTGCTCATCCAGCTATTCAAGGCATTCAGTTTTGGTGTCTGAATTTCAAAAAGCAATTGGACATAAAATGCATCCCAGAATCTCCAGTGCTTGCTTTCAGTCCAAGTAGAGACCAACTGTTGCCTACCAGTTAATCACATATCCATTGGTAAACAAAGCCTTCCTATCCATTATTATGGAATTTTTCCTCTGTTATTCTGCTAAATTCTAGCACATCTCCAACTTAAAGCTGTGCATTAACTATTTACATTACTAATTTAGTTACATTATCAATTTATAGTCTCCATTGTGTTCTTGGACTGAATACTTCGATTTCTAAACCATACTATATTTAGTTAGTACTGTGAACATCCTTCCTCTACTTTGCAAACTTGCTACCTTGAAGTCTGCAGAGAACATCAAGACACAGAAATGATGAAGCATTATGTTCTTTCTTGCTCTGTTTTTTGATTTTGTTTGGTACCAGATAGCATCAGAAAGAAACGCACTCAAGTTTTGTTCTAGTGTCTGTATTAAGAAGTCATTCCCTTTGGCAATGCCCTTTCCATATTTGGCTGTAATTATGAAAGTTTTAGCTGCAAGTCCAGAGAACTGCCACACAGTCCACAATACCGCCTACAGAAGGACTGACATTCTACACTCTATGAAGGTTCTTAAAAACATACTTTCTATCAACAGGTCTTTGTCCATAGTGTATGCTCTCTGAATTTCAGGCATGCTCCACCACCCTTCATTCCCCATCCCAGCTGCCCGCTCTCATTCCTTTTCATCAGTGAGGAACACATTAGGCGAAAATGAATATTTTCAATGCATGGTGCAATATTCAGCAGTAGTATTTGAGATCCCATCAGCAACTGTGATAATAAGTGAGGGAGATGGATTATGAAAGTACAAATGAGAGAAGTAGCATAGTGAGGAGGAAGAAAAAGTTTCTTCTGCTTTTGTGTGCCACAATTATTATTTATTTTCCTTCTTTCCCATTCAAGATTGGCCAATTGTGCTAATTAAAAGCACAAATCTTCATATAATGCAAACTGTCAGAGGTCTGCAAGGGAATAGCAAATGACATTTGGTTTCGGCTCTAATACTTTGATTTAACTCTGACCCCAATATATCTGAGGTTCACACATGCTGCTTCCCCACTGCCTGTTCCAGGCATCTCATACCAACCCATTAACTATTCCAGTTCATTGTCAACATCTGACTCATGAGTCAATCCAGATTTGTCGAAAAGCACTCCACTTGTTCCCTCGCCCCCATGTCACACACAGACCATCTGCTTTACTTGGCCTTCACAATTCTACCCTGAGAAACAGTCATATATGAGTCTAGACACCCAAGGCATACAATAATGAGGGGCTAAGCCTACATGGCATTTACTGAGACTCCAAAGTCTTAAACCACTGTTTAAAAACTGTTCACAATTGATGCATTTTTCTAGTCTTAATACTAGTTTGAAGTACTAATTTGTCACTATCTATCACGTTATAGGTTAACACTAACAAATACACACTGTAGAAAACTCCATTCCTTTCTAATGTATCTCTGCACAAAGCTAATCAATAAGAAAATGAGAGACCACCTCTCACAGCCAAGAATTTTTCAGTTCCACAACTACCTAGATGCACACACACTGAAGTAAGACTATTAGAAAAACTGTGTGCAATTAAGATAAGAACTGATAGGAAGTTATTCAATTCTCTATTAGATTAGATCTGTTAATTAGGACTAGCTATTGAAAATAATCACTCTGTTCAACAGAAAAGCATTCAAACATTTTATTGTTAGGTAAAGACTCAAGGGTAAGCAGAGTGAGTAATGTTCCCCCAGCCAAACTTCCCTAGAAATACTCTTCACACTAACCTACCTTCAGGTTCACTCATGCCTGTGAAAGTAAATTTATAGTCAGCATCAGAACCGCTTTCATCCTCGCTTGATCTGGGAATAAAGCAACATGGCCTGACTCAGTTTTTGTGGCCTCACTACAATCAGACAAGGGAAATATAAATAAACTATAAGAATAAACTTACTCTAGAGGCAACTCAAAACACCCAGAAAAACATACCTTTCTCCCCATGATCTCCAATGGTTTCCTGTATCTCCTCATTGACTCCCTACCAACTACACAGCAGAAGAGCTTTATGAAGTTCAAGTTAGCTTTTGTGACTACTTCACAGCCTGCTCTATTTGTTTAAATCTTGTATTTATCAGTTCTGAGTTCAAAATAAGCTGAATACTTTAAGAACTTCAAAAAATGAAGAGACTTACAATGAACAAATACAAGAATAATAGAGAAATATAGCAATTTTCAACAAGAACAAATTCCTTTTGCCAGCAAAATGGTGCCTTCTGTTCGTTAAATACAGTTTTCCTGACAGGAATAGTTTTCTCCTCAGTCACAATTTACCAGTTCTGTCAAAACCAGTAGTTTCATACTCATGGAACTGACTATGAAAGGTGCAAAGTAAGATTTATTCTCATATAGCTTCAATGAATTTTTGGAAAGCAGCAAATTTAAAATAGTATAAAACTGCATTCAGAGCATACAGCTCTCCAGATTCATCCTATACTCAGAGAAATCACTTTGGATACATGGACATCTAGTATTTATATATTCATACATAGATAAAAACCTAAGACCCACTTACAGAGATGAAAAGAGGCCTCTGTCTTTAATCTTGCATTATCAGGAACTGTTGAGATGCAGCCGTCAATAAAAAAGAGTCAGTTCAAGAGCAGAAATACAGGAGGATGAGAAGTTCTGGAAGAAAGGCATTTCCTGAGCAACTCTCCTGCCAGGACTCATCATCCATCCCTATTTTATGGGATGTGTCATATAGTGACAAAAATAGTATGTCCTGTGTCAAATCAATAAAGCAAGCACTTCATCCTGCACTTCAGTAGTTATCATGAAAGATTAATCCCCACAGCACATAGTCATACTTAAGCCCCATTATATTCCCATGGAGCAGATTCTTCATTGCGTTTCAGCTCCAGGCAGGAGCTCACACAGGGAGGGGGGATCTTCTCTGACCAACTACTCTGGCTTCTCCTGGGGCCAACTCTGACCCCAAATCACACTTAAGGCAAGGCAAGGCGCATACTCCCACAAAATGATGCAGTGACTTTGGGTTAATTCTTTGAGAACATGCCCCACTGGTTAAGTCTTCAAAGACTCCCAGCATGCATATTTTTTCTTGCTACATCTTCATCCACCTGTGCTCCTACCAAAATATTTTTCATTAGCCAATTGCACATGATCCACTCCGATGAATGTGTCACATGAAAGCTTATAGATGATTAGAAGAGAAAACTGATGTTGCTGCTGAAGGGGGCAAGAGATCTAGTCCAAGTAGGGAAACACTGCTTGAAAAACTGAAAAGGTCTTTGGACACTTCTACTTATCTTTTGCATTTCCTTAAATACTTTTTTTCAAAGTTCAAAGAGAACTTTTAAAAATATATTATTTAAAGGGGAAGGCTTCTTGCTTTGTTAGTGCTATTAGTAAGCTATTTTTGTTTTCTTACACTAAGCATTAGGAATTAATGAAGTTTTAAAAGTTTAATTTAAGTGACAAGAATAGTTTTTGAGAGAAAAAAATGATTCAAATAGCAATCTGAAGAAAATATTGCAAAAAAACAACAGTATCTTTTAGTCTCTTTGCAAACTACTATCTTATTATATAGTTGCAGCTGCCTATATAAGCATCAAAGTATCCTATGTTAACAAAAAGCAATTTACTCATGACTGACACCACAATATTAGAGTATCCTAGTACAAACCCTGCTTCTGGATTTTGACTATATCAGACACTTGCTGATAATGTTAGCGGAAGGTAGCTAGTAGTTCTCATTATCTTACCACCTAGGGTAAATCCAAACCTCATTAATACACATCATCTGCCTCCCTCAGTTGCCCCATCTGCTCTGGCAGCTTGGGATTGCTTTTGTAGCGTGGTAGGAAAAAATAACATGACAATGCTTTTATAACCAATTCAAAGTGTTTTAGAAACATGAAGCTAAAAAAGCATACACTGGGGTGTTAAAAACTAATTGCTGAATCTAAAAGGATTTTAACTAGATGCAAACATGAAACCCATTGGTTTATTAATCTCAAAGTTACCTAGACAGATTTTGACCAGGTCTTCTCTGCTACATGCTGCTAAAGACCATACCTACAAATTTGCATTTATGCCATCTTCATTCATACTCAGCACTCTCTGGGTAACAAAAGTGATGGACTATTTGTAGAAAACTTGCTAAAGTGTTATGTTGATATTTTATAGCAGTTAGTCTTTAACTCCATTCAATGCATCTGAATTTCAGAGAATTGAGTCAATTGCAACAGGAATCAAGACACAATTCCTTTCAAAATCAGAATCTCTTAGCAGCGTGGTTAAAAAAGGCATAAGCTACTAAGTAGATATATGCTGCATGCTATCCTTGCACCCTTCCAATTTGCAGCACATCTATTCTAAATACAATGTACAGTCTCTGCTCTCTCATATAAAGACCATTTCATACAATAACATGCAGGCAAAATGGTAACTAATGTACTTTATCAAGTGGAAGTATTTTCTAGAAAACTTTAGAAGTAATAAATGCAATACTAATAATGAAAAACATAGTTTTGATTTATGGCACTGTGAAATTCTGCATTATTTACAGCAAAAAAACAAATCAAAGTGTTTTAATTCTACATGGTCTTATTTTCAAGTTTTAAAGGGCATGACATATGCCACAGTGATAGTGCCCAGTAACACTACAAACATGAACATTAAGCAATTAACTTTCCATCCTCTAATCCAACTGTCCACAGAAGTCTTGATTTTCCAGACCTCGATGCAGTAAACATCATTAGTTCAGTCTGATACATCACAATTCTTTCTTCTCCCTTCCTCCTCCTCATCCCCTCCCCTTCCTTGTTCCCATCCCCATAGACGGAACAGAACTCTGTCTTTATTTCCTCTAAAAATACATTTATGAGACCTGTGGTTTCAGCCATTTCATAACATACCTTGATAAGACACTTGACAAATATCAAGGTATGAGCTAGATGTAGTTGAAAAAAATAATTAAGAACCAGTGAAACCAGTGCTTTTTTTTTTTTTATTATGAGCATCAAATTTTCAGCATTCATTTAATGTTTCAACTTATACTATAGAAAAGTATGTTCATTTTTGCATTCTCTGAGAAAAATGTCAATATTTTATTAAAAGGAGCAAAAACATTGTCAGTAAACCTGAACAGTTTTATGTTTTCATGATTTTCCCAAAATTTCTCTTCTTTTTTTAGGGGGTTAATTGCATTCTTTTTAGTGTCTAATCCTCAGAAATTCCTGTTTCCTATGTTGACATTTCATACCATTGTATTATTCCAGCAGCTGCTGTCTACCTTAGTCCTTTACAGCTGTGCTACTATACTTAGCAAATGCATGTAGCTTGGATATCTTGGATATTAAAAGGTGAACATCACCTGAGATTACCTAAAAGAGACACGGTGTATTCTGAACATTTTTGTCAGTGTAACCTTAACCAAGATTTATAAGATGAAATATTTGTGGGATACCCACCATAACAGATGGCACTGCTTTAGATAAAGACTGGCAGGTTCTTCTATCTGAAGGCAGAACACTAACTTGCAAAAGAAATCCTATATTTGACATTTAAGTGCAACATATGGCCAAACTGGAAGAGGGCGACACTATCTTCTTCCACCACTTTAATATAAAGATAGGCATTTTCACAGCCTGATTGCTCACTTGGCTAAGAACAGCCACAGAAGATGGAGACGACAACGCAGAAAAATAGAGTATTTTACATGCACAAAGATCTGAAGAGACTGATTGTATTTATCTTGTTCGCAATGTTTCCTAAACTGGATATGTTACTCAGAAGAAAAAAAATCAAATCGCACACAGTCTGTCTCTCCCCTTCCCTTCCTTCCCTTTCCTTTCTTTCCCTTTCCCTTTCCCTTTCCCTTTCCCTTTCCCTTTCCCTTTCCCTTTCCCTTTCCCTTTCCCTTTCCCTTTCCCAATTTTCATAAGACATAGGTATGGCAAAAAAAAAAAAAAAATTCTAGGTACAGTTACCCTGACCCAATATTTGATGAAAGCAGTAAAAGACAAAAGTTAGATTGAGGAACAAGGCAGGCCAGCGTAGGAACACACACTGACCATAAGATCCTGTTCGACCTAGAGAAGAAGTCCGGTATGATCAAGTGCCCACTGCTCCCATTGCAGGTCAAGGACACGTTTGGCCACTTTGCCTACCAACTGCAAAAATATATGTGGAGGAGCATGGAAGGATCTCTCCTGTTATTTATACAATGATCTCCGAGCAGACTAACGGATACTTGGATAACTCAATGACAATAGATTGTAGAGGAAATCTCCCTTCACCCCACACACTGACCATTATTATTTTTGTCCACCTCTTTCTTTGTCTTTAAATAGTGTTGAGATATGATGTTTTGAATAGGACTTAAACACCTGTGTAATCTTTTATCTACACATTTGAATGAACTAAGATTTCTTAAGAATTTTCTACATATGCCAAATAACGTTCCTTTGCCATCCAAACATCTCTAGCAGCACTGATTTGAATGCAGATACACTGCTAACATGATAAAAGCATTCCAGAATACTAAGACACCACAAAATGCTTACCATTTCATAAGAACAGACAAAAAAAAAAAAAAAAAAAAAGGACAATAAGTGAGTCAATGGATAAGCAAAGAAGTTTCAAAAATGTTCATTATATTCCCATGCTTTTGATCATGCTAGTAGGTTCAGTCACCTTCCCTTTGGAGTTATCTTTTCCCTAAGATGCAGTTGTTTGCCACACTGTACTTCCAAGCAAAAACACTTTCAACACAGTTTGAAGAAAGAAACTTTAAATAAACCTCTAGGTTGTCTCTGCTTCTGGTATAGGAAACACAGGAGCAGTCTGTTTGGAGAACATCATCTGTCTTTGTCTCTCCAGCACCAAGATGACTTGCCATTTCTGGCATCCAGAGAGACATATAGAAGTCATGTAACTTACTGTTTAAATCATCTGATAACTTTGATACAACTTAAATGTGCCATTGCTATTACTGCTTCCTTGAACTGCCAAGAGAGAGATACAGACAAAACACCGCTCAGAAGAATTCAGCTTTCCCTCTCTGAAACACCATGTGCCAGCATCAGCTCTTGTAAAGTGTCATTTCAGGATCAATAGGTGGGATGGAAGCATCCCACGTCTTCCTTTCACCAAATGTAAATGAGACACTGTGCAGAAAGCGAGAACCATTTAAAACGAAATCATGGAAGCTTAATAATGGAGATTTCTTTGTAGACTATTTTAATTGGAGGTAATATTCCTCCCTTCTCTGAAAAAAAAAGTCTTCACTTTAATGTACTAATTGTCATTAAAAAAGGAAGGCATTGAAAACAGATTGTTCATTTACACAGACTACTAGTCAATGTCATTAATAGTTCTTATCTTATTGACTGCTAGTGATGCTTCCAAATTATATTGCCATTTTGAATTTCTCATCCAGCAACATTGTTATTAGTTTGAATCAGAATCCATTATACGTCAAAAACAACTAAACAACAATAACAAAGTGTCCCAGCACAGTCCTGAGAAAGATGACTCACTTAAATGGCAGGTTGAATTAAAGTGGAAGTCATAACTAGCTTAGACCACTGTTAATGGAGGAAGTTTTAATGAGTCAAAGATAAACTGATCTCTTCAAACCTTTCATTAGAAGTGATATTGCAAGGACTTGATCATGATTAGTATGACAGCCTCCAGCTAACTCAGTAGAGTTCTGTCAGGGATGTACTAGAATTTATCCCCTCTTGCTTTTTCTCATAAGATAATTGCATTAAACCAGTCATTGATCAGGTTAGAGTAGGACTTGAGTTATGCACTGCCTGCGCACAACATCCATATGCAGCCAGAGCTGTCCCTCCTGGGGATGCCTCGGCAAGTGGGATTTACCCAATCATCTGGGTTCCAAGAACTAAGATACAAAAGCAACACTATCCATAAATTCAAAAATAGCTCTCTGCCACTAGCATTTATATGCTATGGACATATTGGCTCTGTTTCCACGTCAAAGCATATGCCACTAAAAGCTCTCTTGACTAGGGCACATAAAGAAAAGGTACGGTTACTCAGCACCACAGTATCACAAATGCCTGCTGACCATTATTAAAAATTTTATACCCCATTGCATAATCTTGTTCTGGAAAACTACTCAAAGCATGTAACTGCATCACACGCAAGAAATCCTCTATTGTATCCATAATCACATCCTTAAAGTCACAGGTCTCTCTTCATGACAGTTCTCCCTATGGGAGGTCTAATCCCTCTGCTTTCTCCATCTGCTTTCTCCTCCTGCCTTCCTCTACCATTACTAGGCAATGCAGCCTACAGCTCAAACACCTGGAAGCACACAGCCTGGTAAACTATCGGTGCAGGTACTTCCCTTCAACCCCATTAAGTGTCTCTCCTACCAAGGGTCGTGAATAGACTCAGTTACACATGCGCACACAGCACACACATGCCTCATAAAGTCACAATGAGCTCAAATCACCAGCTGCATGGCTACAGCCCTTCCAGACATCCTCCATGGTTGTGCAACTACAGCTACCCAAGCATGGGGCATAAGGTATATTCCTCCCCATTAAGTCTTGATGCAAGACAACCCACGCTCGGAATATTCCAGAAACTGAGTGAAACCTGCACTGAAATTGGGCCTTAAGCTACTGGGAATGATCCAATATCAAAACAAGCTTATCCTCAGGGACCAGTTCACTTTTGAAAATAAAAATATTAAGTCCTTCACCATGTAAACCCTTCAAAGAAGGTTAATTAATAGCCCCTACAGAATACCACTGCCACAGAGTAGAAAAGTCTAGCTCTGCGGAGTCTAGTTGGAGGCCTGTGGTTAGTGGTTAGCGGTGTCCCCCAGGGGTCAGTCCTTGGTCCAGTCCTGTTCAAAGTATTCATCAGTGACCTGGATGAAGGCACAGAGTGCTCCCTCAGCAAGTCTGCAGATGATACGAAGGTAGGAGGAGTAGCTGACACCCCAGAGCGTTGCGCTGCCATCCAGAGGGACCTGGACAGACTAGACAACTGGGCAGTCAAAAACCTCATGAAATTCAACAAGACTGAGTGCATGGTCCTGCACCTGGGGAGAAATAACCTCAGACACCAGTACAGGCTGGAGACCAACCTTCTGGAGAGCAGCTCTGCAGGGAAAGACCTGGGCATCATGGTAGATGACAAGTTGACCATGAGGCAGCAGTGTGTCCTCGTGGCCAAGAAGGCCAATGGGATCCTGGGGTGCAATAAGGAGAATATCTCCAGCAGGTCGAGGGAGGTGATTCTGCCCCTCTGCTCAGCCCTGGTGACTCCCACATCTGCAGTCCTGTGTCCAGTTGTGGACCCCCCAGTACAAGAGGGATTTGGAGCTGCTCTCCAGGAGCAGCTGCTGGAGAGAGTCCAGCACAAGGCTACAAAGATGATCAGGGGCTTGGAACATCTGCCCTATGAGGAGAGGCTGAGGGAGCTGGGCCTGTTCAGCCTGGAGAAGAGAAAGCTGAGAGGGGAT
>JAWLRI010000253.1:98066-120312 GCA_034781795.1 Crypturellus tataupa | reverse complement strand
GGAAGGAAGGAAGGAAGGAAGGAAGGAAGGAAGGAAGGAAGGAAGGAAGGAAGGAAGGAAGGAAGGAAGGAAGGATCCACAGATCCTGATGCTGTTTTGTTCTATGTCTGATTTCTGCACCTTGAACCTTGAATCAACATAATCTCAACTGCCTGTCTATGACTACAGGCTATATTTAATGGAATCTTTTTATTTTTATTTTGGGATTCTGAGAACATCATTTGAAAATCCATTAAGGAAAATGGACTTAAAAAAAGACTGTTTGCACTGTTTGAATTTCTGACTTCTGCTTATTGTTTACACTTTTTCTCATTACAGTTAAAACTAGTTAGATCACTTAGAGTTACAAATAATGTAGCATGTCACTAGCATATATAGATTCCTTCCATTTACATTCTGTATTTAAATTATGCTGATCAGTTTAACTTCATCAGGTGTCTGAGCAGTACACAGACTAAATTATCAGAGTAACATATTGGTAATATATATGAAATAAGCATTTGCAGTAAAGCAATTTTCAGCATCACAATATTTAGAAGCCTTAGAAGTGATTTCCTTCTTTGCAAATCTGAGGGTCACAACACCTAGTTAAAATAAACACTTGGAAAAGAGAGAATATTGAACATACACACACTTGAAGTAGTTGTCTATTCTGAATTGTGCATTAATGTGCTAAGATTGACAAATGTCCTATGATGGTTCCCCATTAAAGTCCCATGGTAATGTTCCTGTTTAATTAGTAGACTTCTGTAACTATATTGCTTATCTGAAATAGTTATTCATAGTATGTTCATTCTTGACACCTCTTCTGAGAGTTAAAATGTGTTTCAGCTTCATGGTAAGGGTAAAAAGCCTTCAGTGAATGCCAAGTATATGGGAATGAAAAAATACCCTCCAGATTACAATATTTGTGTTTGTTGTTGTTGTTGTTTTTATTTTTAAGGGGCGTGGGGGGGGAGAGGTTGGGGTGTGCATTGCAAAATCAGAACAAAAGAATTTTCTGCAGAGTCTGGGTAGCATGCTACACAATTTACTTAACGGCTTCACAATGCACCTGCTCATAGTTTTAGTCATGGACCAGGGATTTGACTTCAGTATTCTGCCTGTCTCGCTTCCTAGCTCCATTTTAATAAAATCCCTTAGTTCCCATACAAAGCCTCTGTGCAGTTGCAAAGTCATTTCATGTAATTCCTTCACATTCTGCCAGGGGTGTGACTCCCTGTGATGAAGCCACTCCAGTCTAAGCACAGAGAAGCTTCAAGCTTTTTTAATTTTTTAATCTCCTAATGACAGAGGAAGATTCTTTTAACCTTGATATTTATACTGAAGAGTAGCTTAAACTTATTAAGCATATATTAAACTATATTAAACTGTCCTTGCAATATTTCTTGAAAGAAAACTGACCTATGATTTGTGGACTCACTTGTCCATTAAGGCCAGTGATAAAAATGTAAACTTCTCCCGGAGGAATATGCATAAGAAAAATGCCCATATGGAAAGATCCCATCTAGAAAGATTCTTTTTTTTCCATTAAGAAATGTGAAATACAAGGATAGCTGTGTGGGTAGGGGCACTGTTTGTTTCCTTATCTCTTGTTTAATGTGCTTAACTGAAAAAAAAATGAAGGAATTTTCAATATTTTATATATTTTTCTCTAAAAAACAAATATTATTTTCTCTTACTTCATGAGGCAACAGATTAAATCAAAAAGAAACTACTATTTTCAGAGTATTCCTTCAGCATCATTTGCTTCCTGATGAAAGGATTTTGGGGATTTTGACTGTTTCACTGGATATTTTCATTTATTAAAAAGCTTTTTTTGTTCACCCTTTTGTTCATCCTCAAGTCTAGGCAAAAAGTGATGTGTTTTGTGGCAGAAAGTACATAGTGAGGAAAGCACTTAATAGGGTACATCTACATTACCAGATTACTTTGATTTCTCACAGGCATGAGCATGACAATGATTTGTGGTTCTACTTTAGTAAGGGGTACTATATGACTTTCTGTCTAAACTTTCCATTCAGGAGTATGGGTTCATGGGTATACTGGAAAAAAAAAAAATCTTCAATAGCCTGCATTTAAATGATCACAAAGCAGTGCTCCCATGATCTATGGATTTTCCATGCAGCCTGGATTATTATAATTGTGTATTTATAGGCATCTCAGAGAATGCTAACCATAAATTGTAACTCATTTAGAATGCAGTAACGTATGTACTTACTCAGACAAAAAATTACCCATATTTTTTCATTCTCATTCCATTGCACTGACTTCCTTTTTGACAGCATATTGATTTTTATTTTCTATTAACTGTCAATTATTGTTTATTAGGTAATGTTCTATCATTCTGTCTTGGCTAGTAAGTATTGGCTCTCCTGTCTGTTCATAATGATCTACTTATGGCTATCAGCTGTTGGCAACAGAATATTAGCATTTATGGATTAAAATACTAGAATTACCACTCACAGAGCAACTCCCAGTCATACCAGTTTCAAAATGCAAAGAAGAAACCCAGGGCCCACTTTGCGATTATGCATTAGGACAATCCAATCTGGACAGTATTCTTGACAACATATTTCTTAAGCTTCCAATCCTTTGTTTAGCCACATTCCAATAAACACAGAAATTTGGGGAAGTATCTTTCATGTCAAGCATTTCTATATCCTTTTTTTTTCCCAGTGCTACCATATACAAAAGTAAAAACTCTTGTGTGACAACCCAGCTATAAAAAACACAGATGATCTTTCAGTTCATAATTAGTTTCAGCGCTACTCCTCTGGCTTTCTTCTTTTGTGTATAATATAAGATGTTATTAACCTTTGATATAGCAAAGTATCTGGTCCTTGATGTCTGATATGATATCTAATATATGCTACAGTGAAACTACTAAATTTACATACTCCATTGGTGTAGGAACGGTGAAAGGAAAACACCTGGTTAGGACATTAGCCTTGGCTTCATATATTTACATGACATAATACTGGATTATAAAATACAATTTACCAGTGCATGAGTTCCTACAGATAGCTATGTATTAGTCTTGATGCCATTAAAGATTTACATTCCTGTCATATTAAGAAACGCTTTTTATTCTCTTACTATATGTTCTGGAATAGTCCAGGAAATATTTAAGGAGAATGAGAATTTGTCAGTAAAACTGTTAACCAAGACACTAAAAAAGTTGGACATTCACTTACTTTCAATATTTTTGTGGATAGCTATCCTCCTTGTGCAAATCTTAGCCAGATCTTTTAAGAAATTTGTTTCTTAACAATTTAATATATACTAATTATTCTGGTTGTCCTTTGTTCTGGAGAGTGAAATATTATTTCCAGAACAAAATATTCTCTATATTCACAGGAGAGAAACACTAGTCACAATTTTAGACAGAAAGTTTAGAGTTACAGTGCTATTTTAGTAACAACTTTCAAGTAAAAACCTCAGAAAAATTATGTAAGATACATATTACCTCTGCTATGCAATGACAAGAGTAGGAGACTAGGAGGGATAAAGATTCATGCACTATGTATAAATCAACATAGCTCTTCTGAATCACTCAATGACTATTCACACTGGCTGAGGAGCTAGACTATAGAAATACAATGAATTGTTCATTAGAAGGTAAGGACAGAGACAGAAAATGAGTTTTATTCTTCTACTAGAAGAATCCAACCACAAATCGTTCTGCACCAATCATTTTTTATTGCAGAATTACACTAGTTCTACCTAGAGCGTGACTTGAAGCTGTACTCCACTGGCTGCTCTATAAAGGCTATATGCAAAAATGGCAGTTAATATAACTTGCAAAATATTAGGTGGATGTGTAAAGAAGTATCGTAAAAAAGCATCAGCTAGTATCATTTGTGTGCTCTTTCCAAAATCTTCCATTATTTTTCCCCATTTCCCCATGGACCCAAGGAAGATAGATAGCTTTTTCCTGTAATCACACACAAAAAAAAGTTTTACCTTCCAGTAATCACAAGAAAGAAGTGAAGGTAGGTCACTTGTTTCATCATATGTAAGAAGTATTAATGCTCACACAAGAAGTACAAATATAATATGACTGAGATGATTATTGTTTTACAGTCTAGTAATGGCCTAAGGATATTTTGTTCTGGAGCCAACTGCACTGAAGATAGCCACTCTGTTCTGGTTAATCCTCAGTGGTAGAGGTTCTCAGCACAGCTCATCTTCCAGCAAAGCAATCCCCTCATCTGCTATTTTCATCTCAGACATAGCCATTCATGTTCAATTAGATTTAAACAGCAGGTCATGTAGTGCTGAGGTAACTGAGTCGTGCATATATAGATAAAAATACAGTTTTTTCTTACGGCCAAACTTTCTGGAGTGTAATGCAAATTGATGACGGCATCATAATTTAGTTCTATATAGAACTAATTTAGTTCTATATATTTATGTCACTATAATTCAACGTATACATTCAATATAAAATTCACCATGATAAAATTATTTTGCTATAATTTTTGTTTTAAATTATTATTTAATAATAATTTTAATTATCCAGTATAACTCCACAGTAGTTGCTGAGACCACTTAAAATGAAGGATTTACTTTAAGACAGTAAAGAGCTTAAGGTTCATATGCAAGTAAAGCAGCTAAAATTTCTGTCCCATCAGACTGTACCACTATTGGAAACTTGAAATTTGGTAAACAATATGAAGGATGCTTCTGTCTCTCCTTCTGCACTGTTCTTTCTGAAGCTCTGTGGCTCCCACAATTGCTTGCATTTAATTAAAGCCTCATCCATCCTTGAAGGCATGTGTCAATGCCATTCCTTGAACTGCTGTTCAAAGGACAAATTAGGTAGCACTTTTGTTCAAAAGAGGCTATTATTACTTAGAAAGATGCTAGAGTGGTACCAGAATTAGTTTCTGTAGAACAGTGGCTTCAGATCTCACATTTCTTTTATTTGAACTACAATGCACAGCAGTGGGGTCAGGAAAGATGAACAATATTACATTTTAAAGTGCTTATCAACATATTTATATCTAATCATTCTTACCTTAACGTTTGAAAGGAAATAGTTTGCTATGCTATCTTTCTACTGAGCGTAACTACTCATGTGTTGTGGAACAGTAATTTGAATTCATTGGGATAATATGTAAATCTCAAAGGCTATAAAAGTGTAATTGTAAGCTCTCCACAAGCAGATAAACACATGCACATAAAAAGTTAGAGGGCAAAGCCATCCTGCATATTCTTTTCCAAAATGGTCAATGTAGCAAAAAGAATTTTATAGGAATAATCTCTAGTTTCTCTAGTAATAGATTTAAGATTCTGGAAAATACAATAAATTATTTTAAGCTTACTCAATTTCACTAAAAGCACACTTGAATATTCAAAATTGTTCCAAGTTAATTCCTTATTTTCATAACAGATCATCCTAGATACTTGAGAATTCTAGTCAATTTGTCAGGTGTCACAACATTTCTTAAGAACTCACCAATTTTGTAAATTGATTTTAAATAAGCCTGTATTAAAAATGAGGGCAGAGGGCTCTAAACTCAGTAATAAAACTGGATATATTTTACCTTTTAATATATCAGAGTTACGATCAAATCTCACTTACAATACCCGTAAGAAAGTGATTCTGTGGAATTAGAAGCAGGATTTTTACTTTTTTTAATTTTAAAGCTATTTCAAACTTAAAATCTTCAGAGAAATCCAGAATGTCTCTACCTTTGAAGTACCCGTTTTAAGCAATCTCAGAATCACAGAATCATAGAATGCCTAAGGTTGGAAGGGACCTCTAGAGGTCACTAGTCCAACCCCCTGCACACACAGGGTCACCTAGAGCACGTGGCACAGGACCGCATCCAAGCAGCTTTTGAAGATCTCCAGAGAAGGACACTCCACAACCGCTCTGGGCAGACTGTTCCCCTCACAGGAAAGAAGTTCTTCCTCACATATGGATTAAACTTTCTGTATTTCAGCTTGTACCTATTACCCCTTGTCCTATCACTGGCCACCACCAAGAAGAATTTGGCTGCATCCTCCCTACACTCTCCCCTCAGGTATTTATACATATTGATCAGATCTCCTCTCAGTCTTCTCTTCTCTAGGCCCAGCTTGCTTAGTCTTTCCTCATAAGGATAATGCTCCAGTCCCTCAATCATTTTCGTGGCTCTACACTGGACCCTTTCTATTTCAATGTCCCTCTTATACAGGGGAGTCCAGAACTGCACACAATACCCGAGGTGCAGCCTCACCAGAGCTGAGCAGAGGGGCAGGATCCCCTCCCTCGACCTGCTGACAACGCTCTTCCTGATGCAGACCAGGATCCCATTGGCCTTCTTGGCCACAACGGCACACTGCTGATTCATGGTTAACTTCTTGCCAGCCAGAAATCCCAAATGCCTCTCTGCAGAGCTGTCTTTTCAGCAGGTAAAACCCTAATCTGTACTGATGCCTGGGGTTATTTCTCCCCAGGTGCAGGACCCTGCCCTTGTCCTTGTTGAACCTCATGAGGTTCCTCTCTGCTCAACCCTCCAACCTGTCCAGGTCCCTCCGAATAGCAGCACAGCCCTTTGGAGTGTCGGCCACTCCACCCAGTTTGGTATCATTGAGGAAAAAAAAAAAGGCTTTTAAAACAATCATCTGATAGACTTCTTAGCACATTTCTTATGAACGTTGCCATGCTCGCCCATCACAACTACTTATTGTTATTTTCTTTTATTCATGTAATTTATTTTTCAGTTGTGAATTATTTCAATTGAAGTATTAGTGATAATTTACTTGAAAGGCAAGAGTAGACTAATGTTCTCAGATAAGGATGGATATGTGAAAGCAGGACAACAAAAGGGTTCTGAACACTTTTCCTTTAAGATTAGGCAAAGGGGTTATATCTACTTCCGTGTCTAAGAACTATTTTCAAGTGAATACCCAAAGGATAATGAACAAGAAAGCATGCATTTGACTAATTAAATCTCCTTTTCTGTCAACAAAATGGATATGAGTAGATTTTGATTTCTTTAACACAGTTTATGTAAATGTATTTGGTAACTTTAAGGAGTTACCTTATGGGTTTATTTTAAGTGTATAAATTAAAGGTACAGTGCTTCATTGGTACAAAAAGTTACATAATAATATTCTTGACTTCCTGATAAATACAATCTAGAAATCCTCTTTGAAATACTCCTTTTATCTAAACAGTCCCAATGGAACAAGTTTGGAAAGCAAAAACGAGAAGGGTATAAATGTACTCTGAATTAAAATATTTTAAAATTCAAGTCAATATTAAAAGATAATATTTTATATTATTTATCCAATCCTAAGTTCAATTTGCTGCCTTCCACCCTCCCTTTGTTAAGTAAGTTACGTGATAGTTCCCTGAATTAGTAGTTCATTCCCTGATATTCCTAGTGGCAGTAATTAAGCGGCTGTCCTTTACAAAGAGCCTTTTGGGGGAGTTTGCCTATGGGATCTTCCTCTCCATTTTTATGGCCTAATCAAAAGAAATCTTACTTTAGCTTTTTTACTATCTATGTTTTATTCCTATGTAAATGCTTGGCTTTTGGCATATGACGGTTCTGGCAAACAACTTCCGCAGCATCTCAAAATTACTGTGTAGAACACAGGAACTGCTATTATGCATTAAACCAATCATCCATCTGAACAGGTCAGACTCACTGGTTTCGTACAAATATTGTCAAAACAATTTGGCATTCAGCATTTGAGCAGACAATCATGACTTGATGCTGTGCAGAAGGGGAAAGGAAGGAACGGGAGAGGTGATCAAAATGAGGAGTGTAAAACTACTACCTTTCAGATGCAAGATAAAGCACTAACAACATTTCTTTCAAAGTGCCCTTGTTAAACACCAATGTTGTTAAACACCATTCAGTTGAGGGCTCTGCCTTCCTCGTAATGAAGTCAAAGGCACAAATGCTGTCACATCTTCTCTGAACACTGAATACACAGCTAGAAAAGGAGAAGTATTTTATTTTTTATATTTAACAAAAGAACAAGAGAAATAAGACACAGAAAAAATAGACCCTGAAAAAAATAAATTGCCAATACATATGGGGAAATAGTTTTACTCATTACCTATGCTTTATTTTTCAGTTCAAAAGAGATGTAATAGTTCCTATCTACATTAAAGATGACATGTTGGCATCAAACCAATAAAAACAACCCAACACTAACCCCAAATGTGTTATTGCATTGCACTGAGGCACTGAGTCTGAAGTCATGACTCCTGACTAATGGCCAAGGCCTTATCATTAGAAACTCTCCTGTGTATTACAAGATAGCATATAGAAAAAGTCTCAATCTTGGTTATTATTGTATTTTCTCATGTATACCAGACTCATTACTGAATACTAAGAAACTTTTATCAGTAATTAAAGATGATACTGCCTGTTAGAATGGCTGCGGTGTTTACTCTGTGTTTTCTTATATTACGAGTGAATGGGTTTGGTCTACACGCACCCAAACCTAGTGCACCTCTCCTCTTTAATAAATGCTGCATTTTATAGGAAATTCTTTTTAAACTCATGATAGTTTTTCATCGTCTTTGGAGGAAAAAGTTCA
This sequence comes from Crypturellus tataupa, assembly GCA_034781795.1. Classification (NCBI taxonomy): domain Eukaryota; kingdom Metazoa; phylum Chordata; class Aves; order Tinamiformes; family Tinamidae; genus Crypturellus; species Crypturellus tataupa. The sequence goes on along the minus strand of JAWLRI010000253.1, from coordinate 111,759 downwards.
CAATGGGAAAAGATTCTTCAAGGTCTATTTCACTGCTGGGAAATGTAAACTATATGCTGCTACTGTTAGTCTCTCCTTATCTCTCTCTATCACACATACCTGACCCATTTACATTCAGAACATGAGAAACAAGCTAAGAATTTGATTCCAGCAGAGCAAAGACAATATTCCAATAAGGAACTGTCATATTCCCACTGAAGCAGTGAGGAAACTGCCACTGCCCAGAATTGAGGAATTGAGGAATTGAGCGGATCCCCCAAAACTTTGTTTTCTCTTCATGCAGACCCAGTAAACAGGGTAGGGGGATCTGAAATTCAGAAACAGAAAAAAAAATATTGTTGCTACCTCTACCTGCCTGAAATAACAGCACAGTGCAGGAGGCTTAGATTAGTGCAACCATGTGATACTGATGGTAATAACTGTTGATGGTAAAAACTGCACAACCAGATAAACAGAGTGAAAAGTCAGTAACATGAACAATGAGGAAGACAGTAGACAGTTAATTTAAACCTATTTTTCTTACTTAAGAATGAAAGTGAAATGCTTTTCACATGCATTACAAAAATTCATGTTTGTCTTCAATGTGGTCCACTATTATACTGCTCTTATATTCCTATTACTATTGTGATCACCTGATTATGCCCCTAAAGGTTTGACAGGGGGCCTCATTGGACACCCAGTGAACTGAATACCCTCCATTATCAATAGGAACTGGATATGTGTTGGAAAGCCAAAGATATTTGCAGCAAAATATTTTGCAGCACTCTGTAAAAGGTCAAAGTAATGTTGCTGGCTATTTTTATTGCAAGCTTTCTGAAAAAGTCAGGTCTACTCCTACCGCTTTTTTCCCCACTGCTTTCTATGAGATCTAGCAGGCATTTAGTGCATCTTGGGATAAAACAGTGTGAGAGAAAACACCACATTTTAAAGTTAGTGGCACTTCCCATCACTATCAGAGCAAAGGCAAGAAAAGCGCTTGTCTATTACTTCATGCTGCTCACTCTCATTCTCTCACTTTTCCCCCCGTTTATAATTTCTCACACTTATTCCCCAAAGATCTTACTTTACAAACTCTTTTCCCACCTACTTCCTGCACTGTTTGCTCCTGCATCCTTATCATTGATTTAAAAAAAATATTTCCTACAATTTGACTCCTTGACATAGCTTAAATTTGGAAACAGTTCCAACCAGCCAATCATGAGATATATTGGTGAGCACAAAATATTATTTGTGAAATAACTTAAACAATTTATCAATCTATATATAAAGGTGAAATCAAACAATGCAGCATTTCATACCAACAGATATAATTGTCTGAAAGTAAAAGTTAGGAGCTGCTTTTATACACATACATATATATACAATGTGAGGGATGACTGAAAAAGCGATACAAAAAAAAAAGGAGGAAAACCCGAGAGACTGGGGCCGAGAAAAAAAAGAGTAGGGATTGAGGACACTGAAGAAAATAATAACCTTAAAGGAAAATTAAATAAACCACGTCTGTCAGAGAAACAGCAAGATAAAAACATCATAAAACTTAATGAAAAATGGGCAAAAATTTGGCATGCAAAATACACAAGAAAAAAACTCAACAACTAAAGAAGACACTAAAGACACTAAGAACTAAAATAATAGCACACTATTAAATCACCTTTCATGGAAATACAGTCTAGGCAGTGACATAAATATCAGAAACATTTCTGAGTGAATAAACAATTCATTGCTATAAGTGCACAGATTTGCAAAAGAAGTATTTAGAAAATGTACTAAACCTTAAACTCCATTCAGCTACAAACATTACACTGTGTAAGGCAGCTTGCAGTACAAGATGGGTTCAAGTATGGATTCTCCAACCAGAGAAAAAGCAGGCAAGAGGAGTGGAGAGATTATTAAGACAAATGAGAAACACAGGAGTAAAGTATGATGCAAAACCAAGATGATGGATTGGCTCTCAGGGACAATTTTCACTAAAGGGCTGTGAAGCTTCCATACCCTTTTGCAACACTGAGAGCTCTGTGACTTCCAAGGATATGGTAGTACATCTGTGCTATGCATTCTATCATCAGCTCTTCTAAGCCTGTGAATATACTTGATCCAAAATCTTACAGCAATGTGGTGTTTGCAAAAGACAAAGAAATGATGAGGTTCGGATGTAAAAAGACACTAATACTCAAGACCTGATGATGGATTAGGACACAAAACTGCTACTGTCTCAATCTTCCTATGCTTTCAAATATATCTGGTGTTGAAAACAAGTATTTTACTAATGTCCCCAGCCATTAAGTCTATTTTTAGAGGACAGTTGTTAATGACATGCAAATTACCTTCTTCAACACAGTTTTATGGATTACTAATTATAGAGGGGTATCTTGTAATATAACCGCATAAACACAAAACATTTAGCTTGCTTGATTTTAACAGCAAATTAGGAGCAGAGTAATTCTGATCCATTTATAGATATGACTTCAAAACTATTTCTCCCTTTGATGGTGGTAACCACGGACAACTTCACTCCTGGCCTTGATTAGAACTCCTCTTATTAAACACAGTTAGAACATATGTAACAGCAATTCTAAAGACTTGCTAGTTTCTAAGCTAAAAAAAAAGAGATCTCTGAGGAAGGAGAACTACTTTTGCTGATACAGGTATGAGCTGCAGATGCTTCAATGATTCTCTCAAATTAAAATTAACTCCTTTGCATGAATATCTCTGTGCAGCAAGTAAAAACTAATTCTGTAAGCAATGATTTTAACAACTACACCACTAACATATAAGAGAAAAAAAAAATTTTAACACATTCCATAGATTTCACCTAGCAGACTGAAGCTTGACTGTGAATATTACAGCAACAAAGTCTGAAAGATGTGTTTTCCTTGCCTGCATCCCTGCTCCCTCCCCAAATTTTTATTTGGTCATTATTTCCATCCCATCACAAGCCATTAACACTTCAAAAAAACTTTGATTTAGCTATGTTAAAATAAAAATACAGTTGCTATCCCTCCAGAGTTGCACACAGTACTAGTTCAAGGAAAGTGCTGGGCCCAGAGCTGTTCGACTTGTTCATCAGTGATTTGGATGAAGGGACACAGTGCACCCTCAGCAAGTTTGCATGTGGAGTGGCCAACACTCCAGAGGGCTGTGTTGTCATTCAGAAGGACCTAGACAGGATGGAGAGTTGGGCAGAGAACCTCAACAAAGGCAAGTGCAGGGTCCTGCACCTGGTGAAGAATAACGTCAGACATCAATACAGATTAGAGACTGACCTGCTGGAAAGTAGTTCTACGGAGAGGGATTTAGGAGTTGTGGTTGGCAACAATTTAACTATGAGTCAGGGAAAATCAAATCAAAGCATAGTTTAATCTGATCCTTATCATCAAATATCCTGTCATTATCAGATACACATCAAAACAGGTAGAAGTCTAATTCTATTATTTTCTGTATTGTTTTTCATATGACTAATATTCACTATTAACAGTGAGCATTTAAACCACACTCTACCTCTGTAGAAAATGCCGAATACTTTTGCAGAAATTGAAAAGAAGAAATAAAATGGAAATTCAAAATTACATGAAAGAAGAGAATAAGTTCCACTCATTCCTTTTCTAACAGAACTTTAGAATATATATCTGTATGTATACACATACTTATCCTTGTTTTAATGGTGACTGCTACATGTATGATGATCTTCAGGCCTTGTACTCAAATGTTATTTCTGATAAGAATGATTCACACTAGCTTTTCACAAAATTTTTTGAATAAAAAGCTAGCTGTATCATGGTCTACATGACAGTTATGCAGGAGCGGACTGAAACTAAATCATTGAAATTAATCATATATTAATTAGACTTATATGAGAGCTGGAATACAGATGGTGTAGGTATTCCAGTCATCAATGCTCTTCACACACAGAATCACAGAATCATAGAATGCCTGAGACTGGAACAGACCTCTAGAGAGCATCTAGTCCAACTCCTCTGGTTAAGCAGGGACACCTAGAGTGCATGGCACAGGAATTCATTTTCAAAATACTTAAAATTATGTTGTAAATATGATGTCTCTGGGAGATCAAAAGGTTTTGTAACTATAAACAAAACGTCCAAAAATATTTTTTTTTCTAATTTTTATAAATGTCTTCTTTGGAATACTTACGCAGTCCCTTGGAAATTCCTTCATAAGTAATTTCCAAATAGCAAAGAACCTGATACAAACTATGCCATTCATATGCTGAATTTTCTACTTAATATTCTCTATTTTCATTCAGTCATGGGTTATATTTACACCTGCAAAATACCATTGTGCCTGTTGCTGTATATCAACTGCAGCTTCAGTGGAACAGCCATGAATAGGGCCATTTCTCTGAGTAATAGTTCAGAATTATTATCTGTGTCTATCAATCTCATCCTTTGACTTAAAAGCAAAGTGCTTATGGTTTAACTCATTAACTCATTTTACTGAAATACTTGAAGTATATTTTAAATCTGAAGCTGACAGTTACATTCCTTGCTTTTGAAATACACTGAAAAATGACATAGTTGTGACATAGTTGTGTTTGTAAATAAAATACTAAACTGCAAAGCTTTAACTCAAAAAAGCCACTGATGAAGAATTGACAATGACTGTTTTGAAGGTGGTTTGCAGATTATGTGCCTGTGTTCAGGCTGCCTGGGCTTTTCCAGCTCTGCCTTACAGAGACTTAGATCACAGATTCATGAATGATGCTCATAACCAAAAATCAACATTTATTTCTGGAAACACTGATTTTACAGAAGGCATCAATACTGACTATGTATGGATGCATTTACCTTATGTTTCTAATGAGATCACAAATGCGCTTCTAAGGTGAATCTTCGAGATGTCCCACTTGCTGCACTTCAGTTCACATATCTGGATTCAGTTCACATACATGGGATTTGCTTCAGATGAAACAAAACCTGGAGATTCTCTCCAGGAGCACAAATAATGGGGTCCGGTCTGTAGCACGATTCAATCTGCAGGAGGTAAAGCTAGTTCAAAGAAAATCCTATAGAGGTGTATACTGTTGATCTTGCATCCTCAGCATTACATATTTCACTTTACCTGTCTGCTTGCGCAGGGCTGCAGTACTAGCAAATATAGACATAGCTAGATTGAGTATATTAACTATTTTAAATTCTCATTTTTAAATTTGGGGAGAGAGAAAAGACAAAGTATGGTCAACTTTTCTCTCCTTGCCAGCTATAGATGAAAAGATGAAGGCTAGAGTGATATTCTGCCTGTCTAGTGCATCTTCCTAACTACATCAATACAATCAAAATTTCTCTATTAAATGACATTGTAGTTATAATAGAACAACTGTAGCAGCTCACACTATAACTGGTTTCTCTGATCATGACCTCAGGAAATTCGTCACCTATTTTAGCACAGCTTAATTCCAGACAAAACCTGTCAGTTTTCACCCTAACTAAAATAAGATTTGACACTGACAGATGTAAAGTCCCCCTTAATATACCAGCCTTGAGATTAGTTAGATGGAATGACATCATCAGCTCTTTCCTACTAAACTGAAGGATCTACAGGGTGTCTCACAATCATCCAGCAATATATCCAAATAGCCCAATGTCTGTCTAGAGACAGACAAATGGCAAGTGCCACAGAAACATGCATATATAAATAATAAATAGATATATTTTTTTTCATACTAGCATTTGGCAGATTCATGATGTTGGTTACTGTGATGTTTTAATAATTTTTACTGCTAATATATATATTTTTTTGTAGGAATTATAATTCAAATTATGTATGTTTTAATAATTTGCCAAATGCAGAATATATTTTTTTCATGCATGCTTCTTAGCTATCCTTTAACTTGATCGCTGACTGAACAACAATGATAAACTATTCTGCTAAGTGGTCATTCAGCAACATGATTGAAAGACTGATTGATAGTATATTCAGTTCAAATGCAGATAAGCACAGCTTGAAAAAGGTAATTGATTTAAGCAAAAGCTGTGGCAGTCAGGCAAATGGATTCCCATATCACCCACTTTCATGGAATAACGTGTAAATACTTCTATGGAAGAGAACACGTGAGCAAGACCTATACCTCTTTTGGGACTGGGACTGTTCAGTGAGCAAGGGATTCCTCATCCTGCAAGGTCTGACCAGATTGTCCATTTCCCTTGGTCTTCATTCATGAATAAAAATAATTGACATGTTCAAAGTCCACTCACCCTAAGCTTTTCAAATGATGTTGTCTCTTAAAGGTTTCCCTTTGACTTTTTTTTTTTAAAGAAAATCTTGTATAGAAAGCAATGGCATATGAAAAGTTGCAGACATTATGGTTACTGAAATTCTTCATTAAGTAAACAACTGAGGTAAATGTCATAATTACTCAGTTTTCCTCTCCATGTTCCAAGTTTAGGAGAAGTTGATAATGGATTTTATCAAGAACCACCCTTAAAAAGATGTTGCTTGATATTTCCATTACTGATATTTCCATTCTGTCCAGCGAGGACAGAAGTGGAAGTGAGCTGATAAAATTTCTGTTATTATCTGTACAGATAAATCAATGCATGGGCATGGTCTGTAAAGATGATCATGGCCAGAATTCTCCTTTGAATGGCAAAATAACGTTGCTGTTACTGATTTAATAGCTGCTTGCATATCTGATATGTCAGTATTAGTATATACAATAACTATATACAATAACTATCCCTTTATGGTTTGCATTTGTTTGGAAGATATAGGAAAATTTTAACTTGCTAGTATCAAAAAAGACAGATATCAATGTCCTTACCATAAAGTCCAAAATAGTATGGAATTCAGCGATCCATTTCCTTTTGAATGCATGTTTTGGTCCTCCTATTATCATTAATAAATCATATTCAACTAATCTTTTGTAAAGACTTTTCTGAGGTTCAGATTCCCAGCTTTTGTTATTCCACAAAACAGTCAGCACACTCACTAAGGCACTGTTTTCTAATCCGTAGGTGAGAGACTCATGAGGGCAGGGTAGGGAGACTGAAGATACAAAAGCATATGATAAAGACAGTTAATATAAGAAAACTCATACCTGAGACAGGGAAACTTGGGAAAATTTTAATAGGTCCAGAAAATCTGCAGAGAACATATTTTTTAATGTTTTCTCAGACCAAAAAGCTGGAAACCTCTGTAACAGCAATACTATGTAACTATATATGTCGCCATTTGGTCAGGAGAAAAAACCACAAACTCTAAAATCGCTAGAAATCAAATGCTCTATCCTCCTAAATAACAAGGACATAATATAATGATGAAACCATAATATTAATTCTTATAGTTAATAATTTGCTTTGAAATTGCCATGAAATTGCCATCTTACTTCTTCCAGAAAGACGAAGCAAAAAAATAAATAAATATCCCAGGCCATGATATCCAAAATTTTAATCCTTCATTGAAGTAACCTAGGCATTATCATTAGCTTTTTTTGATAGACCTGAGCATATTTTTTATCTGTATTTTATTCTTTGAGCTCATTTTATGATAGTCCAACTGGAGCCTTTAAAACAAGAGCTAGCTGATATAAGAGGGGCCAACCACCATGCAGGCTCTCCTGCAGGAGAAGAATGCAGACTTTGCATCCATTCTCTGTAAGATATAGGCTCTGTAAGATATAGTTAGGAAACTGTGTGGAAAGGGATACTAAGATTTTAAACAAATAGACTTATGAGAAGAAGAATATAGGCTGCTATACTCTAACATGGAAACAGGATGACAGCACCACCAGCATATGGCATATACTCATGAACTACTACTATGAGTCCAGGGAAGTCTTTACATCAGGACACAAAAGTAGTACCTTACCTGCGACACCACATATCTACAATGCACAATTAAACTCTGCTACAGGTTTCCTAACAGATTTCACTTATGAAGGACCCTGAATTAAAAAAAAAATAAATAAAATAAACAAAAAACCACTTACTACAGTAAAGCTGTCTGTTTCTACCATCTGGTACTCCAGTTTCTTTGCTAGCAGCTAAGAGCTCAGTGAGAAAATGTGATTCAGAAGTTCTGAATTCACTTAAATTTTAATGAAAATTTGAATAGAATAATTTTAGCAACAGAAGATGATGCAGGAAATTCTAATTTGTTAACTAAAATTTGTGCACTGGGAGTTTTAAAAAATGAAGTAGTTAACCTTAAGTAGTGTTATTTAGGGAAATTCACTTTTACTTTATATTCTGTGACAGATGCAATGAGGATTACTACTGTATGCTCAGTGTCCTGTACAAAAGATCTTAAAACTTGCCTGTTAAACATTTTTATTTCCCAAAGATTAGTCCTGCTCACTAAATGACACATTGTTCCACATCTATATTTTTATTCTTTTCACATTGTTCTTCTGAACAGATTTTGCATATTGTTTCAGGACTGCTGTTTTACAATGACAGAAATTCTCAAAGCAGAATTGTTTTTCAGTGCACTGCTAAAAGATGTTCATTTAAGGCAAACAATAGCCAGGATAGATCCTCTGTTGACTGATTGACAATAATGCTGAAGAAAGTGTTTGCTTTCAAGCTAACTGTTTCGCAGTCAAAACATTTGCCAGATCCAATAAATCTGCATTTGCACTTAACTGCTCCTTGTATCTTTGCTTTCTAGGTTACAGAATAAATTTAGCAAAGCAAACTTCAGCTAAAAGCTCCATCAAACTAGTACTCAAGCCATTATTTTCAACATTTCCTTTTTGGATGTTAGATTTAAAATAATTTGCACACCATCAACAACAGTAATTTGTTGTACTTTCTAAAGTTGTAACTTTCCACTCCACATATCTACGCATCTCTGTGTGCCTCAGGAACAAAACTAGTTAATGAAAAATGACATAATACTGATGAAGAGAGAGAGAAAATATCATTTTATGCTGCCTCACTGAGGACAAAATTCTTCTTTTCAGCTTTGCTGATGAGATGCAAGTCTTGGTCTCTACTTTCCCTGATCTGTCAAAAGTGAGAAGTATGCAGAGCAATTTAGAGAATCATTCAGTCATGTTAATAAGAAGGGAGGTCAAGAGCCATCTATCATGTGGTCTCCTCCCACTTTGCTCAGAGCTACTTCAACCCCTTTATTCTCTTCCTCTCCATTCCTCTTCACAGGTATCAATTTTAACAATCAATTTTTACAAGATGATTTTGGATGCTGAAGGGCAAGGACAGGTGGAGTTCTTTTTATCAGACTTTATGGCCTGTAGAAAGGTAGGCCTCTATGTCACCTTGACTGTCAAGCAAGACCATCCATAAAATTACACCTACAATACAAGTACAAGACACCCTTAAAACATCTACCTCACAAAAGTCAATTATTTTTTGTTGTCCTTGCTTTTTAATTCCTAGTCCTCAGATTTCAAAAATGTTTCAAACTGAAGTTTTCAGAGGTCTGAGTAGTGAGACCGCTAAATTGCGCAATTTTGAATATCCATAAAATGATTCAGTGTCTTTCTTTGCCTCCACAGTAGGTCACTTAATTTTCTTCATTTTTTAGCTAATCCATTATGCATTTTCTAAACACTCTGTACAATGGTTATGCTGTATAAATGCTTTCTCTCCTTACTTTCTTCTAAGTCATTGTTGCTGTATCTCAGAGAATAGCATTTTCTTCTGAGAGAGAAACACTACAGTTGTTTTCCAATTGTTTATACTAGTATGGTATATACACTACCCAAACTAAAGACTGGAGTCATACAATGGAACCTGATAACAGCAATATCAGTAGTGAGAAGCTCTGCTTTTTTTCAGACAATTTTACTATAATTTAAACAACTTGCCCTTTTTTTTAGACCGTTTTTCCTCTCGAACAAATAAAAAGTAGAATAATCAACAGAAAAAAAGATTTGAGGCCTACAGGTATATTAGACTGTATTTTTTCTTTCTACTTTTTTTACATTTTAAGGCACCACATATAATCCCCTGATTTTCTTTTTGATTTTCAAATACAGTTCTGTTGTATCTCAGATTTAATTTTAAACCTCCTACCTCTTCTTCACCAATACACTTTCTGATTATATCTGGAAAAAAGGTAGAAACCAATGGCCTGGACTCATCTGAATCACAGATTGATAGAAGAGGAAGAGTGTAACTTTCATAAATATGCTTATATGAAGAATTATTTTCATAGACCATATTGTAATGAGAAGTCAAAATATCAAAAATCTGAAAATATATTATTTTAATAAATTCAGCATACAATATTTGATTTTGACCAGTTTTTTTTTATGGTTTTATGTTTTTTTTCTTTTTTGCTGATATTTTAAAGGAAAAAATATTTAGAACTGAACAAGAAAATTTCTCACTCTAAATAGTTCAAATCACACATGTTTATAGCTTAAAAAAATCATATTGTTTAAAAAGTGATTAAAACCCACACTTTCCTGCTCCTTTGCCTCTTAAAAGCAAGGAAGTCTTTAAATGATTCCTACCTAGTATTTCTGGGCTATTAATATTTATCTGCTTACCACTTTGAAAGGAACCATGCATAGTTAGTTGTCTTTGCTAATGTGAAGCCAGGTCAGTCTTTTTCTATCAGGGTACCTGCTGGAGTGGAATACCATTTCTGCAGAACTTGGAACGGGACATTCCATATACTAATTAGAAAAGCTTACGCAACGTCACTAAAATAGCTCATTTAATTATTTTTTCTGTAATTTTCATGTTTGCTTTGAGCTTTTCTCTTCCCCTTCTTTTCTCAGAGTGACAACCAGAGACCTGAATTTGAGATTTTGGCCATGTCTGTTTGCTTCACTGAGATTGCAAAGTTCTTGTCAGAACTGCAAAACTAAGAACTATTTCAAAACTTCCTGAAATAGTGTTTTGCAGAATCAGATCCGAGGGGAAAAGGTACTTACAGGACTCAGGAACTTGATATCACCTATAATCACAGACTATTCCTTACAAATAAAAATAAAATAAATTAAAAATTCTCCTTATAATCTGAATTTGTCAGTGATGGTTTAGGTGGAAATTTGTCCTTGACCCTACTTTTATATAAGTAAATTTAAAATCAGCATCTTTAAATATAATTTCAAACCATTTTGTATGCAGCGAAATTTAATATTTTTAGAAACTTTCTGAACCACATATTATGCCTTGCATACAATGAATTTTTCCAGTAAATTTTACTATCATCTTAGTAGTTAAGTAGACAATTAATTTCTTTCTTAGTTCTAGGAACACAAACTCTCTACATAGAGATCTATGTGACAGCAGGTAAGTAAGGAAAGGTAAGGTGAAAGAAAAGCACTTCACAAACCTCCTCACATGCTAAGGAAAGAAAGGAATGCCTGGCAGAGTACTCTTGGTTCATTCACTAGACATCCTTCTGCTTTGTTCCTGAAAAATGTGTCGAAAATTGCACAACATTCAGTTTACATCATAGAGAGAAGTTCCATAAGGAGCCGTAAGTTAGCTAGAACTAAAAGGCCATTTCAAAATGTGACATTTACTCTCCACTAAGGGTTAAAATAGTCCTTTTCAGAAGATAAACTATATAAGATAAACTACTAAAGATAAGGTACATAAAATGTTCTGTGTCAGACTCAAGCTCTTAGTAATTATTATTTTGGCAGCTTCATGCTCAAAAACAAGGCTCTATTTCAGGAAAAAAAGTCTTCTTACTTGAAAATTATCATAGTATTTTATGGGTTTTAAGATACTGCAACAGTTTTTCAATACTGAAATTGAAAGTGAGCAAGAAGCCTCTGGCGATTTTTTCCCCCTCCTGTGAATACTTTTGGACAATCTAATCATTAGTCTTTCAATCATCTCTTGCTGTTCAGCTCATATTACAAGAATTTCCCTATACTCCATGCCCATGAGGTTTAAGCAATAATGCTAAATGAACCGAATGTGTCACACATCTATATGACATTTTGACTGAAATAATTAAAGGGAATTTGGAGTGAGCTCCTGTCACTGACAATAAATGCAGGAATCTTTCAAAAAAATGACATTTTGCTACTTCCTGTTGGACAATTACTATTTCTTTGTCAATCTTGAATGCACCATGTAATTCAAATAGTAATTTGGAATTTGCATTTTTATTACATATGTTCAGGCACTGACATATCAAGACAATGTCACAGAAAAAAAAGTCTAAATGATTTTAAAAGATTAAAAGAGAATATATGGTATTTCCTTAAACAGGTTATTGAGGTTGTCACAAGCCATCTCTGAATTCTCCCTAACATATTGTGATCTCATGCCATAACTTTTTAAAGTTAGAACCACTTCCTATATGAAAGTAGCAGTGTTGAAGCCTTATCCTTTATATGTGTGTTGTAGTTTGAAGGAGGGGGGATGAGAGGGCTAATTTGACAAGAGTTGAATTCTCTTGCGCTCCAGCCAATCCTCAGAGGTTAGAGGGACTGGGGTGGACAGACTCATCTCCTAATAGGGATACTGTGGTAGTCATAGTTGTCAGTTGTAGGTCCAATCACCTTCCAAACAGCGAATTAAGTTCATGAATAGTATGATCAGCTAGAAGCCCAACTCTGGCAGTACTGGATTCACGTACAGTCTGTTGACTGTAGGTCTGATCGCCTTCCAAACAAGTAGTTGAGTTCATAGATTGCGTTATTTATTCAAATGCAACATTTACAAAGCAGGCTTCAGATGTCAATACAGGAAATTCTCTACTACAGTGTGGGATATTTAACTAGTGCTTAGTGTACAAATGCGCAATCATCACTCACCCAGAAGATGAGAGAGGGCTCTCAATCTCGAGGAGTCTCCTCAGGTGGAGTCCTGACCCAAGGGGAGGAAAGAGGTTCAGCCTGGTGACTGATCCAGAAGTTATGATGGAATCTTCCCACCTCTTTTCCCCTCCTTAGTTTACCTTTTATATATATTTTTACATTTAGGTGTAGCTTGAGTGACCATAGTCACACTTACTTTTGTTATTGATTGGTGAAAAAGTCATTTTCATTTAAAGGTATAATCAATAGAAAGCATGCTCAGTGAAACGTGGTTGTACCTTGGAGGTAGGTAACATTTGGGATGGAGGTGTGCGCTGGCATTACAATGAGCAAATATGTATAATGAGCAAAGTTCAAGCAAAGTTCATCAAAAATGAGTGATTTGTCACCTTTGTTGGCTCAACACCGGCCATCTTATCATATATCTCCCACTGGGCAGCTACTGTGCAGCTCTTCAGCAGCCCAGCACACAGAGGGTAACAGGGTTTGGCCGCGGTGTCTTCACTCGGCTCCACCCTCCGCTCCACCCTCCGTTACTGCCCTCTGCAGCTGCGAGGAGGATGGGTTGTGCTGCCCAGGGAACCCTGGAGGAGCAGAGTCTGTGCAAACAAAACCATCCTGGAAGTGGCAACTGTCTCACCTCAAGTAAGCTGCTGTAATGCTGTAACTTCTATTGGCCCTGGCATTTCTCTGGTTTCCTCCTTTTCAAGCAGTTCTTCCACCATGCGAAACTTGCTAAACCAGAGAAATTCTAGAGAAGGAAGAAAGTAGAGAGAGTAAATAAAAAGGATAAGTTATGGATTAAAGATTATCTCATTTTTGCAGGTTTTCCAGTGAGGGGATAAAAAATAAAAATAAAAAAGGAACTTCATTTTACTAGAAGCAAATTTGAGAAATTTGGTAATTAGATTTTTCTTTTCTTTTCTTTTCTTTTCTTTTCTTTTCTTTTCTTTTCTTTTCTTTTCTTTTCTTTTCTTTTCTTTT
>JAWLRI010000253.1:81581-97966 GCA_034781795.1 Crypturellus tataupa | reverse complement strand
TTTTCTTTTCTTTTCTTTTCTTTTCTTTTCTTTTCTTTTCTTTTCTTTTCTTCTCTTCTCTTCTCTTCTCTTCTCTTTTCTTCTCTTTTCTTTTCTTGTGGGTAGGGGAGTAATTTACTTTACATTACATCAGCACCAAGCTGTTCTTCCAGGAGAAGTAGGGATATAGAACACACAGCTTTAATGGAGAGCCCTTGATTAACATGGTAAGAATTTATTTATTATTAAGATTAGCCTGTCTTCATTTCCCACTAGACTGCAGTCAACTAGAAAGGAATATTATCATATTTCAGTTATATTATCATATTTAAGTTATGTACTGGAAAGTCAGAGAAAAGAATAGTTATTTAAGTGTATTAAAGTGTATTAAAGACTGAAGTATCGTATCCATAGCTTGGTTAAGATAGAAAAATGGAAATAATAAAGTGCATTCTTGAGATATTTATTTCATATGAAACTTTGAAGCTCTCAGTCAGCCATTGCCGCCGCCTCCTTACCTTATGGTTGATTCTATAGATGCCCATAGAAACTAGTCTCCTAATTTGGGTATGTTGAATTAAATGCCTCAACATGAAAAGTATAAGTTTAACCTTCTCCTCCCAAAGTTTTCTTTAAACATGATAAATTTCTTTTTATTCTTGTACTTATAAAGTAATAATTACTCACCAGACAACAATAGAACAGCAGTAGAAAAGAATAATTGATTCCTGACCTTTTTTTTCTTTAGCTATGTGTTTGATATTTGCTTTTAATGACTCTTAAGTCTGTATCAGTTGCGCTGATTGTTGAGATTCTAAAAATGTCAACATAATGTCAAAATACGCATTCCTGTAACAAACTGATATTTCACATGGTCCAATACAAAACTCCAAGTGAATGGCATTAATCTATCACAGCGACATGTTAGGTTAAGAAGAATCAAGGAATCAAGAATTAGGATAATTGATTCTTCTTAGGATAAGAAGGATAAGAATCAATTTGATCATAAACCAGACGACATTTATCTGTTTTCTTTTTCTCTTTCTACTCCTTTTCTTTTTCTTTTTTTCCTCCTTTTTCTCACTTGCTTTTTTTATCTGGAAAGTAAAATTGTAAAGATGTTTTTCAGGCCTCTAAGACTCACCAACAAGAGTCCAATAGCTTTAATCTGATACAAAGTAGCAGAGAACTAAAGAAGCTGAAGAAAGAGAACTGAAGAAAAAACTATCATTCAAAGTAATTTATTAAATTAGATTCAAGTTGTCCTTTCAGCAATTACGATCTAGTCACGACTCCTATGTAGAACCAAGTAACTCATGCAGTTAGGACAGCAGGGCTGTCAAGTAATTTATGTTTATCCTTACAGGTCTCTGTATCTTGAAAATCAGTGAGGGGGAAAATACAGGAAAATATTTATTGAAGTGTGATACAAAATATTTACCCAAATAGCTAATATAAACTCAAATGGTTTCAGTAATATACTAGGTATTGAAGGAGAGAACTAATGTAAAGTTGGAGATAGATAGTGATGCTATTCATTCGCAGAAATCATAGAACAGGACACCAGAGCTGAGTAAACCGAGGAACATCACTCCAAGTAACAATGTGGAGACAACAAAGTATGTAACAAAGCATCCTTTTTTAAACAGAAAGGCAGGAGGATTATATTCTGCATTTCTCTGCAGGATGTTGGCTAAATGAATCTTACAGGAATCTTACTGCAAATTTTCCTAAGCTGTAAACTCTATGCTCTCCATAACATGCAGTTTGAATAAAATTTCTTCACTCAAATCTTAGCAGAGCTCTCAATTCTACATCATCTGGGACTGTTATTTCAGAATAAGAGGAGCAAATGATGGTTGCCATTACACCCATACCGTTTTGCACATATTTTTTGTCCATATTTCTTTGTTTTTTATTCAGGTTAGGAAGTTACACAAAAGTCAATATGTTTCAATACAAAACACTTCCATAACACAGCTCTTGACAAAATGTGGTTGCATTTTCCATTGGTATCACTGACAATTTTGCTTATTTTCTTCAGGCTGTTTTATTCAAAAGAAAGGTCATGCAACTTACAAAATAATGTCATTAAAAGCAAAGCTCTGAGTATCTTTTTATTACCTGTGTTGAACCAGTTGGATCAGGTTCCACACAGTGAGTGAGCAAAGATCATGCTGCAGGTAATGGAGGTTACAGCTTTCATTATTTGGCAACTACAGTAATGGGAGAAGACGGGTGACTGAAGCTTCTTTTTGCTCTTTAAATTCCTTGCTTCACCTTCTAAAGACAAAGAAGCACTTCACTCTTCCACATCACTTACCTCAATGATCACTTAAGCATAAAATTAGAGAAAAGAGAAAAAAAATCAAGGATGCTGTCAACTCCTAAGCACTATGCTAATGAAATCACTACCTTCTGCATATGCTTTTTGCATAAAATTGTCACTAAGTCTTAAAATAGCTTTTCCACCACAGTTCTTTTGACATTATTCTTTCATTAAGTCATTGCCTAGTTAATTGTATCCTATTGATGATAGCAATCTATTGATGCTCTATTTTATTTTTATCAAGTAAAAGGTCACATCCACTGAAACCTGCTATTAAGCAAATAGCAAAGAAACTGAAAGCAATAATAATAGTCTTTGCCTGCATGCACAAGGTTGATGATGAAACGAAGATACAAATATTCATTTAAAACTAACCCATGCAAAAATAATGCAATATCTGAAGAAAATATTATACAATAAAATACTCTGTTCATACATAAAAAGAAGCAGAACTGAATTTATAATGAAAATGAAAACTATATACTTGACATACAGGAAGAAAAAAAATATATAATCTTGGTATCTACAGTACTTGTATCCTGACAACTATTGATAACCTATCTTAGGAAGTGGGTTATATTTATAAATAATTCAAGTTATAATTAACTTGAGTGTTCCTTGAGGAATTTGGATGGTTTTGAGTATGATTATAATATTACTAACTTTCATAAATAAGGCAGACATTTTGTTCATCACATCTTAATTATCTGTCCTTAGGATTTAACTGCATTTGCTATAAATACATATAGTTTAAAACAAAGTAGTAATAGACCTTATTAGAGAAGAACAGCAAATTATAGAACACTACTGCCAGTGCTCTATAATATCAGTCACAAAGAAAGATTCACTGTATCCTATACATTTTGATTGTGTAGACCTTCTGAAAAATAAAATAAAAAAGCCTTTTGCAAATAACCTGAAACTATTCCTTTCATAGAAAATATAGGTAAAATGAGAAGTTGGAGAAAAAAATTATTTCAGATAAAGAAGATAGTTTGTTGCCCTTTATTTTGGCTCAAACAGCACTGCAACTTTTGGAAAATAAAACAGTTCTTCTCAATTTACAAATAAACCAGATGTCTCAATTGGCAAAGTCAAAATGAGACATTTGACTTTTTTCCTACTTTGCATTTTTACAAACACTACGCACAAACCACAATGCAAACACTTCATTAACTTGAAACTAATTCAGGAACTATTTCAGCCTCACCAAAGATGCATTCATTTATTTTTTACATGAAAAAATATCAGTCATAGTATTTTACCCAATTCTCTTCTAGATACCCACTATTGTGTAGCTACTGTTATTATGGCACGTGAGAAATTCAGTCTTGAATTAGTTTCTTCTTTAGTTTTAATACCTCTCCAAGACAAGAAAATAGTATTGTAGTGTACAAAATGATAGCTCTAAAAAGGTTTTTAGGATGAAGAATGAATAGGATGAAGTTTAACATGTAAAACCTGGACAAATTACTAGCTATGAAGATGCAAGTAATTTTTCCATTTCAGCTTGCTTACACTGTTGTTGAGGGCCTGTCTACATATTTATAGAAATCACTTCCAATAGCACTCATAATAACTTAAATCTCTCCTCTCAAAGATAACCTTGTGATTAATTGGACAACTTCAGAAGTCTGACTAAAATAAATCCAAATCCTTTAAACCGATACTGTTCTCCATACCAAGTATTATTTACTCTGAAAATTGTCAGACTGATGTTACAAAAAGGTGTCACTGGAGTAAAGTTACCAAAATCTGACCTACTATAGGAAAAACAGTATTTATCACCATACTTATCTT
The DNA here is from genome assembly GCA_034781795.1 of Crypturellus tataupa. Classification (NCBI taxonomy): domain Eukaryota; kingdom Metazoa; phylum Chordata; class Aves; order Tinamiformes; family Tinamidae; genus Crypturellus; species Crypturellus tataupa. The sequence continues at coordinate 93,858 of JAWLRI010000253.1, read as the reverse complement.
CTAAGTGTCCTACATGTTTTACAACCCCTTCATTACTGCGTATTTTTTCATGCACATGCAGAAACAAATTCATAAACTATAAAGGAGAAAAAATATGTAAACAGTAACAAGAATCAAGAAGTTAGAATTTATAGTAACACCAAAACAGAATACCAGACCTGACAACAACAGAATAAGGCTCTGCAATGATCATACAAAAGCCTGTTAATGAAAACTTTTCTAAGCAATTAGCTTGCTCAGATACCCACCTAGAGGCAGTGTAGAGCACTCTGTTCATCATCAACTGAGAGCTCAAAAAAACAATCGGATCCTGGAATATAAAATGTCTAAGCCTCACTGGATGCCATCTTAACAGGTAAAAATGACCCATTTTAGACTTAGACATAGCAAACTTTAACATCAGTTAGGAAACACAGGATGTTGCCAAGCAGAAGTTTGATGCAGGATTCCATAGCTAAAAAGAGATGTGAGGATTTTTTTTAAGAACATCTGAGGACATGGTGGTGATGTCATTGGTGGTGAGAGTAACTCTTTCCTCCTACACAAGGACCTAGAAATCTCCATTTCCTACACAGACAACTATTTATTTGGTTTATAGTGACAGTGTTTAGATAAAATTAAGCCTAAATAAACAGTAGGATCTGTGCTATCCCCACTTCCAAGCCAGAATTGCTTATTTGCCTCCTGGCCACTGCTTTCTCTCTGCAGATTTTTTAAGTATCAAAAGTTATATATGGCTTCCCATACTGGCCTTTGGGATCTGTAAAACAACTCACCACAGGATCTTTGTTTTCCAGGAGAGTGACACAGAATTTTTATGTCAACCAAAAGAAGCTGAGAATGGCTATGAATATGTTAGTAACAAGCACCAACAGGCCTGCTATTAGTATGACCGTTATAACAGGTGGCTGCAGTTAGCAAGGGATATTAACACAGTTTTATTTTTTCCTATATTTCACCATATGGTCCCCATTAATTCAATATACACACACAAAAAAAGAGAATACTTGTCATCCAGCAAATCTTCCTCCTTAAATACCTTGTCCAAGCCCCAGGTAGCTGTGAGATAATTTTGCTGAATAAAATATTATGATCTACATGCTTTCCCTTGTAATAAGCATTAATGGATATTTTAACAAATCTATGGCAGCCTCAGTAGGCTGACACAGTGATATATGCACTAATGAAAAAAAATTCACAGTACAGTAGATGGCAGTAATAGTTACACATTGTCAAATTAAATACTACATTACAAAGACAGAGCTTATCCTTTGTAGCTTATAGGACAAAAAAAATAGGGTCCAGCACTAAGGAATTTTCTCCCTTATTGCCAATGCACACCTAGCGATTTGTTTCCACTGTTCTGCATCACATCAAAGCAAAGCCTTTTAAGTTAAGGGAGATTCTTGCTTAGGCCTAGGTATACGCTTATAAAGGTCTGCCTGGAAAAGAATCATTGAGAGGAGAGAGTCTTAGGAGGCTGTAAAATTACAAATAGCCTAAATAATTGAAAAGAAGCTAACTATTAAACAGTGTCCCTCAGAGTTTAGGAACAAGATCACACCACAAAATAATACAGCAAGTTAAAAAGGAAAAAAATGGAAAAAATTGGAAACTCATTGTCAAAAAAAATGTCATGGATGTCAAACATTCGGAAGAATGTAGAGGACAGTGAGACCTATTCAGAAAAATAGAAACAAGGAAGCAAGATCTTAAAGTGCACGTTACTGGTAGCCAGGAGTCAGAAGAATTATCACTTTATGCTCATACTCTGGCTGTTGCCTCGGAGAGGCTTTCCAGATAAATTATTTATCTGATCTTCCATGGCCATTCCTAAGATCAAAAACAGTTGTACAAGTAAATGCACATGTAAGTTAGTTCTTTGCAGTTTATGTCAGACTGTTTTCTTCCATGTTTGAAATTTCTATAAGAGTTAGGAGGGTTTTTTGGAATTGTCATTAAAAGAACACATAAATTAGTTTCCTGATGGATCAGTTCTACTAGAACCAATGAAGAGTGAGTTTTAGAAAGATACTGTATTAGAAAATGGCTCCTTAGGATATAGAGATCAGAGAATCCACCCCAAAACAAACTGCAAAATGTTGTAACATCAAACAGAAACTATTAACTATTAAAACTATTAAACTGTAAATAATACAGTTTATAATAATATAAAAAAACTATTGAAGTGTAAATATGAGAGTAGGAACAGAAAAAGAATGTCAAATAGAGGACAGAATGCCTCCTAAAGTCAATAGAATAGTTATTTTTAGTAACGATATAAATTTTATTGCCACTCAAGTTGGAATTAGCATTTCCATCATATGAACATCCTGGATATTTGCAAAATAAATTTTTCTGACACATCCATTTTGCACTTCACTCTTTCCTGTGTTTAAAGCAACAAGAGTTAGAACAATCCTTTACACTGTTCCCTAGGGGTCAAAGGAACTATCACAGTTTGACATATTTTGAATGCCATGGGGCATTGCTTATAGGCTAAAAAGCTTTTCAGTCAAAGATAGACTTTGGCAACTACTGGCATTAGGCCCAGCTTTGCTCTTCTGTCAAAGATTTAGCATGTCAGTCGATGTGAAATGATAAATGGTCACTTAAAATTGATCATAATCATTATATGTGGTCGGGATGCTGACCTCCAATAATGAGTTGTGCTGGATGCCAAATATTTTTGGCTATGTTTTCACATGCTATTATTTTGAATGCCCTCAGGACATTCATCAAAGTGACAGTTGTTTCTTTGTTAATATGTAGAATAATAGATGATGTACAGGAAATAATTCTATTAAAGGGTCTGATAGCATCACACACCAAAAAAGGAGAACTCCAATAATTTATTAAATTAAGAGTTTCTAGATGAGTTCATCTTCATGTTCTACTTCAGCCCATTCATACATTTTATTAATATAGGGAGTTGTGACTTTGAGACTTTTACAGAAGCATGGCAGAACTGAGTTTTCTTAGCATGTAACTAATTGTGGATGTCAGCAAGAGTCAGGAAGATGCAGGGAGGATCTTTACAAGGATACCAGCATTACTTGTTGTTGTGGTTACTTGACAGTAATGATGCATTATGTGACTGCATGGAGAAGTATGATACATCTTTTCACCACAGTATTGCGAGCTAATTTATAACTCTAAACACAGCATTTGTCTGCTCTGATTTCTGGGAGGGTTTTGGAAGTAGAGTATTAACTATTCTTTTCTGACCTCAACAAGTAAGTCAAAGAATTTATGTGCTGAAGGTCTGTTTTATAGCTACCTCATATGAAACAATCATAGTACCTTCATTTTTGTAAATTTTCATGGCATTCAGAAGGAATGTTCTTAGAAAATAGATAAAGTTGTTTCCTTCTCCTTCCTCACTCCTTGCCCCTTTCCATTGACATCAAAAATCAATGTCTTTACATTACTAATTTCATCTCTGAATATTTCTAGCCTTAAGGGTTAAAGAACATGCAGGGTTTCTGTTGCCTTATAAAAGCAAGCTCAAATTTATGTATTCCTAACCTGAAAAATAAAAAGGGTGATTCACCTTGCCTAATAGAAAACAAAACAAAACAAAACAAAAACTTTAGGGAAAAAAAAAAGAGTTCACAGGCAAATGTCTTTGTGGATTTGGGTCTAGCTTCATAGTATAAGAGCTTACTATATAGTCGTCTATACAATAAGCTTATTTTCAATTATATTCAGATACCTATACATTTGGATAAATTCATTCTGTGATTCCCAAAAGTGTTATAGGGAATGAATAACTACCTCTCTTTCTCTGCATACTTTTGGAAATCCTTCTTAATCTTAAAACCAGCTACACTTTTTATTAAATGCAAATCTTGATCAGTCTGGAAAACATGATGAAAAATCATTATCTCTTCTGAAAGATTTGCCATTTCATACCTTTTTTCCCACTCAGTTACATTGCAACATGAGCCATAGGTATAGACTGCAAGGATTGTGCCTTGCCTTACTGACCATCTTTAGTCATTTTACCTATGATTAATACAGTAAAGAATGCCAGAGAAATATGAGAGAATACCATGAGATTTCCAGAGAAATATAATTTGTTTAAGAAACTTGAGACTAAAAAAAAAACAATTAGATTTTGAATCTGTTTGGAGATAATCAGTTGGAAATATAAGCCAGAACATATGATACATGCCATGTATCTGAAGAAGTTTAAATAAAATGAGGCAAAAGTTGTTTTATAGCAAAATATATTTGTCTTCAACGAAATAATCATCCTTTTCTAATGAATTAATTAATACTCTGCATTAAAATAAAATTTTCCTACATAATCAAGGAGAGAATACTACGATAAAGCATTAAGATGTCATTAGGAATTGTAAAGTACATTTACCTTAATTTTCATTAATGACCATAGAAATTAATTTTTAATTTATAATCGTACAAATAAAGAAAATGAACCCATCAATATGTTCAATTATGGCATTATTCCTTGGTTATGTAATGAATAAAAATTAGACCAGTACTCTTTTAGAAAGCAAAAATGAATGAACTAGGTTTTTCCTCTGCCATCTTGCTATTGTAGAGTCTCAGTTCTTGCTGAAAATCAGTGTTTCTCCTCAAAATACTCTTATTGCACAAACTGAGGTGAAAGTGAGTATTTCCCAATAGCAAAAGCGAAATAAAAAAACGTAATAAACCTACTAGTCCAGTTAGGACTGGTTTTACTTTACAGGATAAATGATGACTAACTGTCTTCTGAAGTTTTATGATCAGTTTTAGTAGAAGTAGAGTTTCATCTGCTCACTAAAAACAGAAAAGTGTGACCTTTTTGGAGTCATTCTCATAGATTAAAATTAAATATAACCAGAGCTAATAATAAATAAATAAATGCCTTCAGTAGGATGACTTGGAACTATCAGTCCTATCTTCATGCTTCACAAAAACAGTTCTCTTCCTTTTCAGAAGATGGAGAAGATACTCAGTGTGGTCTCTCTGCCCCCGGGATGACAATCCATCCATAGTCTCATCGAGTAGCCGTCAGGAAACAGTGGAGTGAGCAGTGCTATTTTCCGAGGTAAAGGAAGATTTCGACTTCTTACACCACCAGTGATGGCTTTGATCTCTCTTTTGCTTGTCTACTAATGCTCCTCCCCACAATTTTTTCAGTTGGGCAGATTCAGTTGCTATGACACTTGCCCTTGTTATAAGGGAACACAGAATTGCCACTCAGATACCAACAGGAGCTAAGGAGCTCCCTCTGGAACAAATTAGCTCAACCTAAATGGCTGTCACTGTTTTCTTGCCACACTGCCACACTTGTCGCTCCCACTGCTGTTCTCCTTGGCAAACCAGATAAACCTGCTCAGGACCACATAATCAAGAGAATTCTCTTACTCACACACATACAGGAACAAAGGAACAGTTTCACATTTGCTCTTGACTTTTTTACTTCTAGACAACTGATTGCTTAACTTTAAAAATGTAATCCTCTCAATTCTGTCCTTTGTAATGGGCCCAAAATGATGCACAGTTTTCTGATCATAGAGGGCAGCCAACTGTAGGTGAAATCTTGGCCTTATTGAAATCAATGGCAAACTTCTATCAACTTACTTGTTCATCCTGTTAATCCTCCTTTAAACCTCTGTAGGGCTAGATCAAACTCAGTCCTTTCAACAGTACTCAGACATGAAGAGGTAGCCAGTGCAAATATTAGAGTATTGCGTGAGGTATTGCTTCTCACTCTTCCTACCTAGCAATTGAACAATCACAATCTGAACATTTTGTAGATGCTGCTTTTGACCTCTCTTTAAGCACTGCCCCCTTGCAAGTCCTTTGCAATATTCTGATTCCACAGTCAAAAAGCTCTGAGAGAAATAAAATATTTTATCAAATATTTTATGATTTATGATTTTATGAATTATTTCAAAAATGTAAAGAACAACTTTGCCACCCTAAGATCTAGCTCTATATAAGGCACACTGAAGATGATATACTCTGCCATTAAGGAGAATCCCTTTAAAACAGAGAAAAAAAAATCAACCAAACAATCAAACAAACACCTTTGTTTAAGCTCTCGACATACTTCCCTATTATTTCACTTCTACCTTGTTTGTGAATTAATCATTCTCTAGTTCATCACAATCTGAACTTTAGCTGCTCGCTGAGGAAAACACTTCAGGCAAAACATCTCATCTTGAGAAAAGACAGGGTAAAACTTGGTGTGACCTCCTTATCTATGATGCTAGAACCAAAGCTAGGAATGTCTGCACTTCCTGCAACTGTTCATAACAAGAAAAGGGATGAGTAGAATCTAAAGGTTGCTAATGATTGAATGCAACACTATAACTTAGCACACTTTTAATGTAACACTGTGGCTAAATACACACTACAGTTGATCCATTTAAAAATTAAATGTACCTTTCTTGTCTATCCTACAAAATCAGACACATTTACACAGTAGCTATAACTTAATTTTACATTTATATCACTGTACAAAAACTGCATGCTCCAGCATTATCTCAATGTAAGTGACACAACTTAATACTAGGAATTCTAGCATCGACAGTCTCCTTAAATCATGAGATATACTGCCTAGACATCTGACATACATTGTTCTAGAACAAAAGAGTATAGAACAATAAGGATTTTCAATAGCTTCCAGCCCATAGCAGAAATGCATTAAAAATGGCATTGTTCTTTTGCTTCATATTTATTTCTAACTCTATTATAAATATTTAACAAGTTATTTGCTGTATGTTTATGCCAAATTTGTTGGAGCAATATTTAGAAAATCACCTTTTCTTACACCTGGTCTGTGGTTGACTTCCTGACAGCTGGACATCAGAAGGCAATTTCACTAGGAAAGGAGGCAAAGAGTCAGGCTACATCTTCCTGCACTTTACTGTTCAAACTTTAATCAGCTCTCAGAGAAATAAATAATGAAATGAGAGTTAGCTGAGAATTGTGAAGATTTGAATGACAAGGTGTAACTTGAATGCCATGCGGCTGGGAAAATGTCAGATTCTACCCTGCTATCACTCTGTCAGCGTCTACCAAAAATCTACCTGTCCTTTCTAGTTTAAACCTTTCAAGTTAAAGCAGATCTGAACTGAAAACTTGTAAAGGTTAAAGCTAACCAAAGCACAGCTATTTTATTTCGGATAGAGATCTTAATTTTTTTTTTTTATGGTTATGTAGACTCTGGTAATAGAACTGTAAAGAAAGTTCAATAAATTTATTTAAGAAGAATTTGATCCATGTGACACACATTAATATTCTTCCTGAATCATATGAATAGCCTTCACTACCCACTTTAACTTTTAGTTTTTTAGAAACTAAAAATGGTCCTATACTTCAGGCTAACATAGGATATTCGTGATTTATTTCTTGTAGAAGAATCAATTTCTAGGCCTAAGGTATCACTTATTTTCCATCAGTAAGGGAATAAAGAATAAACTTGTTAATATTAAGTGAATACCTAGATTTTTGTTTTCACTGTTCCATTTCAGCAGAAGTTACAGTTGACCTTTTTAAAAACAAGCAAACAAACAAAAGAAACAAACCAAAAACACTCTTTAGAGAATATTTTTGATTTCAATAGAAGGGAACAGTAGAAAACTCTGAGCAAAGCTTGACCACTTTTTAATAATGGCTTTTCTAGATCTGTCTGTGGCTTTCACTTCAGTTCATTGTGATTAGCTTTCCAGACATATGTAACATGCAAAAGAAGTGTTCTGCTGTTTTTGTATTAACTCCTGATTAATTTTGTTTCTGTCTGAGCAGTGAGCAGGCAAATTGAAGGAACATTTTTCTCTTGAAAAATAGCCCAGAGATACTAAATTGCCATGATAAGAAGTTGGCTTGCCATGCCAAGCAAGTTTCAGAGACATAAGGTAGTTTCTTAGTGGTGATACAAGAAGGGATGGAAGGCATTTGATTTCTCTGTTGAAGATTTTGTAGAGACATGTTCTCAGTGATTTAACACTGTAGTAGCCACAAACATTAGAAAAATAACTTTGTGTTGTTTTGATATCAGTATAGTAATGTGAACAAAAATTTGTAAAAACATCCCCAGGCAGATAAGGTAATACACTAACGCCATTTTAAATAGTTCAGGAAATATAAAGCCTGCACATAGCTTTACTGTTACAGCAGATTTAATTTATGTAAACCCAAAGTACCTCATTACAGTAATAGCCTATGTAGTTGGGTTCACTGTCTATCATGTCTTGCCTCCTGTGCAATCTGTCATTAAATTACCATGTTTCATTCCTTCACAGAAGCCATGAAAGCTGATATTTTGCAATTTATTTAAGTGATGGGAACCAACAGTGATCAAATTAATTAAAAGCATTGTAACTGCACAGACACCAATGTAATCCCAATGGAGTAACTCTGAACATACACCAGTACAACTGAAATCAATGGCTTTCTATAAAGCATGAAACAATTCATTTGGCTTGTTGGCATTTTGAGCCTGTTTCAAGCAAAAGAAATACCATCATCTAATCAGATGCATAAGAGAGGGCAGGAAATTCTTCAGTTTTCATCCCTGACTGAGCATTACCTTGTTAGAAGAAAGGGTCTAAAAACTAGGTCTTTTCTGGCAGGAAAGATTGTCCCACTGTCTTTTACTAGTCAGAGGTCTGAGGAGATGAACATCTCAGCAGACCTCTATTTTCCCAGGATCACAGGGTGCAGTGGGGAACAAAATCCTCCTGTGTCATAAAGAATAGCTTCATCCTCCTCCTGTCTTAAAATACTTCCCATAGATATGTAAGATCTCATCTTGAAAAAATATTGTCTAACTCCACCTAGTTAGATTTTGCACTATCACTTGAAACACAAGCACAGGATAATCGTATCTCCTCTCATTTGTCATTTGGGAGACTAAACAAGCCAACTATTTCTAGTTTTCCCATGTGAATGAGGCTTTCCATTCCCTTACAAAGGAGTTTATAAGAATTCTATATCTTTTAAAGGAGACTTGAAATCATGTTCCATCCTTTAAGCCACATATTCATTTTTTTATATCATTGAGTCACTATGAAGACTGTAGGGAAGATTTTGAGGGAAGCTTTTATCTACTCTGCAATCAAAAATTGATACAAGATCAATAGACATACAATATGGCTTAAATCAGTTCATTCTGATCAACAAACACACTTCCTATTTCCCCCCCGCCCTAAATATATAAAGATTAGAATCCAACCTTGAAATTATAGCAGCCTTCGGCACTTATAACAACTTTTGCTTTATCTCAATATGGTTATTGCCTTTTTTATTCAGTTTTAGTGACAATCAAGGATGTAACACTTACTTATGCTATCTCTAAATTGTAGATGAGGAATTCACATAAAACTTAAACTGCTATAGTCAAACTGGCTCTCCCACCTTTTATCAGTACAGCAAAGTAGCACTTGTATCTTTTGGACGTTTTATTTTTTTTTTTTTTTATATATTGTATAATCTGAAGCCATATAAATATGGAATAATAATTTGAACAAAGAAATTTACATTTGTTTAGCTGAAGATCATAGTCAATGCACTTTCTTCTTAGATTTCAAGGAACTTCAAAATAACAAATGAAGTAGGGCTTACCAGCAGTGTTATTTTTAAAGATCTTTCTGTAGTTTAGGAATTCCTATCTCTAAAACCATGTGAATACGCTATTTATTTAAACTGAAAGAAATAAATCTCAAGGCTGATTTAAAAATAATTTTAAATTCAAAACTGAATGTATTTCTTGCATTAGATGCATTCTCTTGTATCATGCAAATATTGCTGAAATCTGAGTTTACTGATTGGTTACCAGAGCTATCATAGTGCCAGGCAGCTTTAAAAAGCATTAAGTAGTGGGAAGATATATAACCTGGACAACATTAGGATATGTTCCTTCTACATTCTGTTCAAGAACACTCATCACAGTCTGCCAAAGATTAAGCAAAAGCAATAAAAGTCAAAATAAAGTCACAGTTTCATGCACAAATAAAAATGAATATTTCCCACTTAGAAGAATCCAACACTTCAGGAGTAGTAATTTCATTAGCAATTCCTGGCAGGTAGAATTGCTCCAGTAATCCTCCCTGAACAAACATGATTGTAGGGGAGTATCAGTACTTGTACTATCAACAGATGAAATTAGCAATCCTAGATACTTGTGCTATGATATGGTCTGTGATAAGTTTTCCCACATTCAGTCCCATGGGAAAAGGTGTTAATGGATCAGGAATTTTTCCTTCCTCTGCCATTTTTGCAAGATGGCTTGGCCCACACTTTAGCAGGGTAAATGCAGCTACATCAGTTACAAGCCTAGGTCATAACGGAGAAAAAGGTCACCTCTCCAGCTGGTCATAACCATTCAAGTTATGGGATGTAAGGGTCCAGGATAATTGGAAGGGGGAGATTTGCCATTCTTTATCCTTATGCTTCTTCCTATTCAATGAAGACTTCAAAGATCTAGTTGGTAGAGACCATCCTCCCCTGTTGTCACCACCTCACCCTCAAGTTAAGCCATTTCTGAGATCAGCAAGTTGCACAGAGAAACAGCCATTTCTACAAGTTGTTACTGTGCACTGGATCTTCAAAAATTCCTTCAGAAAGTGTAAGGTCAGAAACAAGTAAGAAGAGAGGAAGGATGATAGCAAAGGAATGCTCATATCATGGTATCCCATTCCAAATACTTAGAACTTTAAACTAGAATTTGCATGCTTTGAGTTTTTTTGTTTGTTTGTTTGTTTTTGTTTTTGTTTTGTTTTCCACTAGGTTTCCACTCCACCACAGCCCCACAGAGGGCTATGACCTTCATTGGTCACAACCACTCATTGATCATATCTCTATCTTCTTTCAGGTGGTTCAGAAACACCTTCCTGTCTTTTCCTTTGTTAAGACCTGTCAAAATCTAACTCTAAATATAGCAAAAGCAATACTAAACCAGGCAGTTCATTCTGGGCTATGTTAATGGATTACCTTCTGTTCAGTGCTGCTGTTTCTGTATGGTCATTTGGTATTTTATATCATTATATAGTATCCTCTTTCTCATCTACCTCATGTTATCTTAGTTTGTCAAGTATTTAGGAACAAATCAGTGTTTGTCCTTGAAGTCACAAATTTAATTGCTCCTTTTCCAAAGAAAACAAACAAAAAACTTTCACAGGTATATTCATATGTGCTCAGCCATATCGAAAATTCACTTTGCTAAGCTTTCACTTCATATTCTTTGAGGTTAAATATAGCTATACAGAAGCCTGGCACACAAAAGAAAAAAAAATCAAACCTCCCTAGAAGTTGCACATAAAATGTCTTTCCTGCCAGCATCACAATTTCCTCTACCTCTCATTGGTAAGCAGGTAGACCTAGGCTCTTTTACAGAGAAGTTAACTACATATAGACAAAAGCAGAGTTTAAATAAGACCTCAAAAATCTGAGTACAAAAAGCTCTCCAGAGTTGACTTTCATTTGTGTTTTGATTTTTTGATTTCATTGCTATGTAATGTTACTGAAAAACAAATTTCAGAGAATGTGAAATGCAATCCACTGTTGAATACATCATAACAAGAATGTCAAAGCCTATACAACAGCCACAAGATCCATTTTACCCTGACTTGAAAGCAAAGGAAAAAAAAAAAGCAACTCTTTTACCTTTTCCTTTTGAAATCAAATGGTATTGTTACCAATCTTTTTGTTAAACTTCTTTTTTGTAATACGACTTTCTCTGAAAATAGTTTAACAAATGATTACAGAGAAGATTTTTCCCATAGACAATGACAATAAAATTTAAATCTATTGATCAACAAAAGAGTGTATAAAATAGATTTCTTTCTGAGTGGACAATAAAAATTGAAATTGTGACCATAATTCAGTTACAGCTAAAACTAGAAGAAAAATGAACAGGAATTAGAAATTTGTCTTTTATTCTTTGCTCTGACACAAAATCCTTGCTTAATACATTGCAAATAACAAGAATAGTTCCTCAATTAATCAAATATTTTACCTAAGCGTTTGGTATCTAGTTTGAGTTAGTGTGACATACTTAAAAATGACATTTTGTTTGTTTTCCATGTTTCTATGTGAACATTGTTCTTTCTTAACCACAGGAAAAGACACAGACATCTCAAGATATTTAAGTTATAGAGATCTTCAGTATGAAGATCAGGCTTGCATGATCACAGGTTTTTATTCAACATGAATCTCTATCATCAGGTCTGTATGAACAGTCTTTCTTTCTTTTTCTTTCTTTCTTTCTTTCTTTCTTTCTTTCTTTCTTTCTTTCTTTCTTTCTTTCTTTCTTTCT
>JAWLRI010000253.1:69473-81481 GCA_034781795.1 Crypturellus tataupa | reverse complement strand
AACTTCATGAGGTTTCTCTCCGCCCAGTTGTCCAGTCTGTCCAGGTCCCTCTGGATGGCAGCGCAGCCCTCTGGGGTTTCTTTTCAATATGTTTGAAAAGTAAGTTATTATTTTACCCTTTCATCTAGACTACAGTAAAACCTATCTGTAATACTGAATGGCTGAAACAAACTGCTGATAAAATGGAGGTTGAATGAGCTCTGCCGAACTTTCATGATGTCTCGAGATTGCACCCATTTATCATTTTTTACCTTTCAGACAGGATTATAGAAGATAATTACATGGTAGTTAAATTGATAGAAATTAATACATTTCTCCTTCCAAGAAAGGTTCTTTTCTGTTTTGTTTCTACCACATGCTGTAAAACACAAGCTTCTGTGTGACAAATTGGTTACTGTGCAGTAGTATATGCAATAAAAGTGATTAACACCACGAAAATAGATTGACTTCATTTTCCGAAAGATGTAGAAACATTTCATAAGTTTGATGTTAAATACTGTAGGACTCTCCTATTGAATAATCTGAATGTCTAAGGAGTTTTACTTTGTATTCCAAATTATAGTAATTAAAACTCTCTTAGAATAGTCTACTTAATATTAACTGAGCATTCCTCATTACACAACAAGCATAATGATTACTTTGACTGAATTTCCCTTTCATTCTGTTTTTTCAGCACTGTTTTATAGTAAAGATCTCCAGGAAGCAAAGTGCACAGTAGAATTTCTAAGCAACAGATTTCCTCTTCTTCTAGTGTATGAGAAAACAAAACACCAACAACATAACTTATACAGAAATCAGGGAATATATTTATTTCTTACTTTCCCTAGCCAATCTACAAAATCATCAAAGACAGTATAGGACACAGAAGTTGCTTCTAATTCTGATTTTGAATACTTCCTTTCAAAAAGTAAGCCAACCTTGGCATCCTGTAACAAAATGTGCTGTAGTGAGGAGACCATCTCACTCGTAATTCTAATGGCATCAGGGAGGACTTCTGGTTTTCAGTCATGAGGACAGATTTTGGTTTCCTCCTATTTGAGAAAATTCATGAATTATGTAATGATGACTTCTAAGACTTCTGCTATGACATTGTATCTTCAGGTCATAGTGGCTGTCAGCATGGCATCTAAAGAGTGTGAGCCACATGAGATTATATACAAATTATCAATAGTACAGTTTGATTTTGCAAAACAATGAATGATTGACAAACAAAATTCAAATTTAGATATGAGTCATGATATTGTGGTGTCTCCCTGCAGTAGAGATTAAATGGCTTAGTGTCTGCAACATAGGCTGACTGAATTAGAAGAGGCAGCAGCTGCCTATGCAACAGGGAATGGAACTTCATACATCTGGACATGAAAGACTGAAACACAATCTTGTTAATGTATTATTGGGATGTAGATAAGTTTGAGAAAGTGTCTTGCGCATGAGGAATACTCTTGGCTTTTTCTTTTAGATTTTATAAGCCTAGGGATAAATTCTGTTATAATGTCTATTAATAATTAAATATACGCAACAACAAAAAAGTAATTCTACTAAAAAAAAATCACAAATGCCTATTAAAAAAAATAATAAAAGGAAAATCTAACCTATCTTTTTTACTTTTAACATTATGTTAGTTGAAAGAAAATTTTCAATTTCTGGTCACGTAGAAGATTCAGAACCTTTAATGCTCTACACAGGCTCTGGCAGTTTTTCTAACTGCTACAGATCACCATTAGTTAGCAAAAACAGTAAGTATGGTAGAGGGACATTGTGAAAATGCCTAGCAATTTAGAAGAGATTTCTCTCAAGCAAACCAATAAACTAGGCTGTGAAATAAGGCTTAGAGAACAACGAAAATCAATAATGCAATAGTGTGCAAATGTGAGCAAATTAATAACAAAAGAAGAACCACACACAGTACCAACAGCAGCAGGAACTCAACTCAGGGTAAACTAGATTCATATTGATGATTATATGCCAGGCATTTAAATAAACCACTCATTCCAAGGGGACCTGTAAGTTTCCCCCTTATAGTCTACACTTACTGAACTAAGTTTTACTGGTCTTGCTGAGCATCAGATCATGCAAACATTACAAATATTACTAGCAGGATTTATCATTTCTTCTTCAAGTACAGTTTTTAAAGAGTTCAGCATGCCTCAGCAAGCAAAAAACCTTCTGAATAACAAAGTCTGACAAAATTTGGGATTATCAAATTTTCCTTCCCAAAGCTACATGTGAAAAATAAAGTGAAATATTAAGCAGTGAATGGATTCTGCTGTACCTCCGTCTAAAAATACTGACTTGTTATAGTCCCTTCTGCCATAACCAACCAGAAAAATAGTAGATTGAAAAACAAAAGTCATATAATTCCTGATTCATCCTTGGATAATATACGGAAATCCTTTTGTAAATAAGTATTATCATCTTTGTATATTTGCAAAAGACTCATTTGTTTATTTTAGCTGCCTGTAACATTAAAAGACTAAAGAACTACAAGTAATCTTCTCAAGAGTAAATGCTAAGCAAGTAAACAGGTAAACATTTTTGTATACTTAATCTTATTTAAAAACTGTAGACTTCATTACACAGAGAGTAAATTTGGTTTGCACCCTGTTTCCCTGCATTTCAGAGTTATAAATGGGCAGTTGAGGTAGAGTCAAAGGTACTATCTAGTAAGATTGCAGACTGTACTTTTCATATCTCTATAGTTTAGTTCTTGCAATGGGAGAAAAAGAACTTTATGGCATCTTGTTTGTTTTATTTATTATTATTGTTTTGGTGCTGACACAGCACCAAAGTTCATTTTATTCTCTTTTTCTCTGTAGTTGAATATAATAGCTATTTTGTTGTTCAAGTTAATGGAATGTCCTAAGGTCAATTCATGTTTTGTGATTTGTAGAGATTTTCATCTACTCCAGTTCATGATGGATTATTTTGTGTGTATGTTATAGTCTTCTCTAGCCATTAGAATTTTTATATTTTTATTTCAATAAATATAATTGGCCTGATTCTTTTTTTTTTTTTTCCCTGAGAACAATATTCGAACAGGCAACACTTAGGGAACAGCATCCAGAGTTTACATATCATAGTTCAAAAAAAGGATAAAACAATTACTGCAAGCTTGTCACCTGCCTTTTCTATGCAGGACTGAGGTTATGTTGTCAGGCATTCCTGAATATTACTTTGCAAATCTTAAGAAGTGTACCCAAGCCTCAATGTTTGAGCATAAAAAGTCAAACAGAATTTCCACAAAGCAAATGCAAACCTATTGTCACTCCTGCTGAACAAGACAAGATAATTCCTATGGACTCAGGCAAGTCAAATTGAACTAGGATTTCTCAAAGGTTCTGTCTGCATAACGCAATATGTGTTCTGCTGAAATGAATTGTTACCTTATCTTCACAGAACTAAAGCAGCAGAAAAAAAAAGATAGCAGTAGATACCAACAGCAGCAGTGGCACTGTAACTCAGTGGAGGTTTGACCAAAACAGCTATCACTGGATATATCATGGATAAAACAGCCAGTTACTCATAGCTGACCAGACTAGTTTGCATGAGGTGTTTTTTTTAAAGCATGTATCTTACATTGCTAAATGAAAATACAGATTTGATAATAGACCCAAAATTAAATAAATGGGTACAAAGACCCAGAGGTCAATCCTGTAAGGGTTCTGAACTGCTTCAGTAAATATTCAAGGTTGCTGAAGGTTTGATTCTGATAGCACATAATAGTCATCTATCCCTAGATTAACATGGATATGTCCCTATATACTGTAGAAAGATGGTTATTTAACAACACAGATGATTTGCTGGACATTTCATCATGTCATTCACCTCTATTAACTCCCATTATGACTGAAATTTTGGATAATCAGAACAATCCGGCACTTATCGCTCAGTGAATTGTGCATTAGACAGAAAATCTTGCTAAGGCAAACAAACAGGCAAAACATATTTAGACTTTTTCCATAGCACTTTTGTTTTGGTCCCCTAAAGTCGTCACTAAGATCTGTTTTTTGAAGGGGGGGGAGGGGGGGGGTTGTTTGTTTGCTTATTTGTTTTTGTTTGTTTGTTTTTATTCTCTCACCTTAAAATGTCTATTATAAATCTTGGTTATTGCTGAACTGAAACCAAAATAAAGGTATCCCCATATTCTGTCTTTGAATTAGAGAATCTTGCTGTTCTACTGTTATTTGCAGAGGGATATTGTAATCTCTCATGCCCCCCACATCTCATTTACTTACCAACGGGATAAAGGTTTTAGTAAATAAAGACTGAAAGTCTATTAAATTCATGGGGCAGGTTATAAGATCTCATTTTTATGCTTGTCATGCAGCATCACCAGGTCAGTTACTGCTTATCTGCACTTCAAAAGCATGCTCTGAACATTTTCTCATCATGACTTACTTCCCCAGGGAGGATAGAGTCTTTACAAAGCATTTGAACTTGCAATGAAATAAAACTATAGAAAATATACTACTCAAGGAAGAAAAAAAAAAAGTAACATGATGTAATAATGAAATAATGCATTGGTAGAATCTAATTACTTTAAACATTAGCACTTCTTGTGATTTTTTGTGCTTTTTGTCTCTGCAGTATTTGAAATATAGAACAGTAAGTGTTAACTTCAGGTAACATAAAATATGTGCTGCTGCTATAAATTAATCAAACAAGTATCAGTGTCAAATCTCATTGCTATGTACCAAGTTGTTACGCCGGGATGAGAAAGTTCTATCACTCTCTTCAATTACTTTTTTGTTTTCCAATTGGGAGACTCAAATTTTAATGTAATTTTAAACAAGCTTTTCAAAAGAACCTGGCATTTTCTACTTTGATCTACTCTCAAAATGGCTTATTTTTTGGTTTATTCTCAAATCTTACTCTTCAAACATCGGTATACACCAACTCAGCAGCAGTTGAACAAGGTGCCTTCACACTTTCACAAACCTTAACAAGTCACTAGATCTTAACGAGTGTAACTAAGCCTCCGTTTCTGTGATATCTTCTACTCTATCTATCTCAAACGTCTCAAATGTGAATTGAAAAAGCATTAGCACAAACTACACAGAATTTGATAAGGAACTGTAAAAGCTTTTGATTTAAAAGATTTTTTTTAATGTGTATGAAAAGATATCTCTATATCTCTAGAAATGATGCAGGGTGAGAAGACATGAACTGAACATACAAAAGCAGTATGAGATGAGAGTGAAATGCAGCACAGCTCATCATCGGACAGCAGAAATGAAAATCATCTACATTTAAGGAGTGGATGAGCAGCTAAATGCCACCTTCTTCAAAAAAGCACACATATCTATTGCAATGGTAAGTGAGGTTTTATATAGTTAAACAAAAAACTCACACTGGACTGTTGATTAGAAAGGAAGGATTTTTTACAGTCTAAATTTAATTTTGAAAGTCTTAACTTTCATCAGTCAGTTGACTTAAACTCAAAGGTTAAGGCCTCTTTTTCAAAGTCACTTAACAGTATTTGAACTACCACAAACGCTTTCAGGTGCAAACCATGAATGAAGGCTGCTAATCACAAGAAAGTCACTTACTCTTTTCTACCTTACTTCTTTTACCACAAATATATATTCTTTAGAAGGTAGAATGCCTTTCAACAGAATAAAAAGCATGATTTTTGCTTTTTCTATTTAGCATTTACTGCTTTTTTCATCTTCTTAAATGACATTTACAAATGAATAGCACAGAAATAAAACAGTAGTATCTGACATTTTTTGCAACAGAACAATAACCAATAAAGTAATCAAATATTAGTTGTCATTCCCAAGACAATAAAAAGTAACTGCAAATCAGAAACCGTTGAAATGTTACTAACATGTAACAATAACTTTTCAAATAATAAAAATCTCTAAAAATAATCTTTTCTTTTTCTTGATCTTGCAGTGCATCAGTCATTGAAAGTATTATTTATTAAAATTTTAGTCTCCATTAAATTGAATTACCTACCCTAGAGGAAAATCTCATTGCTTTGGCTAATTTTATTTGTTTGCTTATTTAAGAAAGATAGAAAATACAGGCTCTGAGCACATCAATGCAGTATAATACATAGCAATGAAGTTTCACATAGATTGGAAGGAAGGGGGAGGTTCACTTTTACAGTGGATAAATGCAGTTGTCTTTCACTTCTGGGAACTCAGACTCAAACAGTACTTTAAAGGTCAAAAAGAAAATTAGTTTTGTGATGTCTTCATAGTCCCAGACTACAGCTAGAAAATGTGTGACGGGAATAGCAAAAAGCCAGCTGTGTCAGGTGAGTTGCAGGCATATATTTTACCAGTATGCTTAAACCTTTAATGTTCTAAGACCTCATCCTTACTCTTAATCTGAGATTACTGACCTATGGTTTGACCTGTACAGCTATTGAGGTTACTGAGAACAATTTGGAGTTGATTTCATAAATAAGGATGTAAAACATATTGTCACTTAGCAACCCCTATAATCACTAAAAATTTCAGTAGCCTTGATGACATCCTGTCAAATCCTTACCAACCTTCAGAAACAACATTTTATTTAAAAAATTAATATATTGTCCTGTCAATAATGCAATACATACAAAATATTACTACCTTACTGGAAGGTCTAGTAAATATATTGCAATTTCTATGTATAGTCCAGCAGAGCCATAGTCAGAAAACTCATTAACCATTATTGTCCTAATATTTTTCCTTCCCATTTCAATATTTGACGCTGTTTAATGCCTCCATAACAAAAGTCTTCACTGAAATTGCTGATAAACCATCTGCCATGTAAAAGATAAGTACAACCTTTCCTTCTAAGCTGCAGTCTCCCTCCAAGCATGACTGATCACACAGGCTTATGGAAAAACTCAGCAGTGACGCTTCTCCCACTGTACACCAAGCTTTTAGCAGCCAGCATCTTAGGAATTTGCTGAGGTCATCCACACACCATCCTGCTAATGCATGTTAATAAACCTTTCTTTTATGAGTTTTTATGAGATTTGGAACTATAACTCAGTTATAGTTTTAAGTCCCCTCACAGTATTCGTCTGGAGTGAGATAACTGACATTAGAGTTGTTCACTGCATCCTACTGAAGCTGCATGCAATCTTGAAGACATGCTCTTAACAGTTTTCCTCATTTTTATTAACTCCCTCTTACAGAGTTAAATGCTAATGCAGTAGATCCCAATAGGCTTCCTGGCTCCTGCAACAATGTTGAAACTGAATATGTTGTGGACACCCAACTTTTATAGACAGAACTTGAACAACCTTAAAAATTATTCTATAATAATACTATATTCAGCATGTAAACAATACAAAAAGATATAATGTCTTTTTTCACTTGAAATTGAACCCTGTAATCTTCAGGATTGACTCATAGCCTACTCTAATGTATTCAGATCTAAGGGGTGACCTAGTTAGCATCTTACCATAAAAAAAACAACTTCAAATTCCACCTTCAAATTTGGGGATTTGAAAGATGTGTCATTTGAAAGGAATTTTCCAAGTTTCTTTTTTAATGTCTTTTTTTAAATTAAAATAATTTACTTAATATTAAAAAAACTTTTGTTGTTTTTGTTGTTTCTTTCCATTAACTAGAACTCAGAATGGAAAACAAGAAACACTTCTGCCATTCTACAAACATAAGCAATTTTGTTAGTATCATAGAAATGACATTCACTTCTGTTGGCCAGTCAACATAATAAACTGCATCTTCTGAATGATGCATTGTGGGTACAATGAGTTCTTCTCCCATGCAAGACCACAACACACAGGAACACTTATTAGGCAGTTTCTCTATGAGAAGGGGAAATAACAAATCTATGCTTCTTTCTGCCAGCTGTCCCCACTATCTTAAGAAGAGATCTGTAAACAGCCTCCCTGTGGTTTACATTAAATTGATTTTCTTACCCTGCTAAATTTTCCAGCAACAGGCAATTTGTGATCAGGGAACTACAATTAACAACTATTAGTCATACCTCCTATCTGGGTCTAAACTTGCAAGATGAGACACTAGTTGCGAGGTTTCTTTTTGCACTAATGAAAGACTCAGATACTGGGACTGACATTTCTGAACTGCGTGGGGCAGCTCACATCTGTTACCTTTCTTTGGTCAGGCTTCAAAATCACTAATAGAAGTTTGAATTGCCCACTGTTCTCATCCGTGCTCATTACCCTTTGTTTATAGAGCGATTTGATATTATCATAATAATCTCTTTGTTGTAAGGTTTATCTTGGACTTTGCATATAAATAGTGCAAATATTTATTCCTCTATGACCTCCATTCTTCTATGACACCGTAAACCCTCTCCTGATATAATTCAAAGCAATATTTTTTCCTTTTTATTTCCCCCCCCATATGCTAATCATAATTTGACTGCTACGTTCAAAAGAATAATGAAATATGAAATGGCAACTAGTATGAATGAGCAAACTGTTGGAAGAGAATAAAACGATAATCAGTTAAAGAAAGGAAAACCAATATGTCTAAATTAAAATGCTGGCCAACAGAACACAGAGCTAACATTTGCAAAGGTTATGTTTGAGTATAATAAAATAAATGGCAACTCTTTGTGTACACTGTTGCCAATTAGCATTGCATATGTGTGTCTCTTGGATACATTTATTTTGCTTAATGATTCCTTCTTCAACATGCAACAATCTATTCCTAACATCTGGTAAGTATTCCTGACTGAGGGAAATAACTAAGAATAATAACTGCCTCTCTATATTAGTGGGTTTTTTATTGTTTTTTTTTTTTGTGTGTGTGTGTGGGGGGGAATGTTACTAAAAAATACAACTATTAAAATCATCAGAATTGTTTGGAAATAGAAAAGTCAAAATGTTATAGAAATTGAAAAATTGTAAGAAAATCTTATTTTTTTGTAGATTCAAGTGAGACAAGAATGATTCCTTTTTCGAGTTAAACTAAAGCAAGTAAATTTGTTATTTATCTACTTTGAACTTCTCATTTCCATGAGGGCTGCTAATGCAGACATGATTAATCTTGAATGATAGTTTTAGAAACAGAAGACAAAAATTGTTTGCAAAAGCATTTATATTTATTGCAAAGCAACCATGTGGCTCCCCAGATGTCTGAATCTTGTGAATGATTCATCTGTAATGGAAGTTTTATTTCCTTCTTGACCTTAATCAGTAAAAAGCCCTTTCCAGTTGAAACTCAAAAGGGACAGACCCTTACAAGAGTGGCAGAGAGATGCTTTCCTCAAAGGAGATGCAAAGGAGCCATGCTCGCGGGATCTCTCATTAAACTAGAGTTTTGCTGGATGCTACGCAAACCCCCATACAGCACACACAGGGCCCCATGCCAAAACACATTCCAGAGTCAATTCAAGACAGATTCTTTTAATGATTTTGCAGCGCACAATAAATTTTTTAGGTGACATAACTAAACGGACTACTTTCACAAGTCAGATAAAAGGCATCCTGGGCATCCTATTCATTTCTCTCAGGGTAGTTTTTGCATTTTACATTAAAGACATCTTGGAATAAAATTAGAAAGGACAACAGGGTTCCTGCTGACCAACTGCATGTCTTGACTAAAATGCAGAATCCAACATGCTATCAGCAAAATCAGTTTCCTTCTTCTAATTTTCCCTTTCTTGATCATTTTAACATCTTTTGCAGACACAGAAGTATAACCCATAGCTCAATGGCTATTGCATTCTCTGGAAAGGTGGAAGAGAAAGTTTTAAATTTCCTTTGGCTGATGCTACTTTCATACCAGCTTTCCTGCTCCTCTTTTGTGGGTTCTCCAATTACACGCTTACTATTAGAAAGGTGCTTATCACGGCTTCCTAGACAATACAGTTAAGAAAAATAAAACACAGTTGTGCTGAATCCTTTGGAATGAAAGGTTTCAATTCCTTACCCAACATTCCTGTTGGGATCCTGCTTATGAACTGCTCTCTAAACCAGAAGATGAGCATGATCTCAGATCCACTTGAAGCCTTCATCTTTCCTACTGGCAGGCCCACACCAGCTTCAGTGTTCTGGTTTACAAAGAACTCTCTGCTTGCATGTAAATTAATGCAGCTAAAAATCTGTCTTTATGACCCGATTTCTTTTTTACTAAAATCAATGTCAGCTTTCTCACCTTAAAAAAAAATCAGTGAGTTCAATTTCAGCGATTCTTATGGCACTATGATTACTTCTGCTTATTGATTTTTAAGTTGCAAAGTTTGTAGAAGCTAAAAATGTCATTAATATTTCAGCATTTTTTTAAAAAAAGGTTTCATATTCTGTATATTGATAGATTTAATACACAAGCAGGAATGGGATATAGAGGTACACTGATATTCGCTTGACTCCTATTTGGAAATTCTTTACGGTTATTTATATGAAGTACTTTATCTAAGCAAATATAAGTTTCATTCTAATATGTTGCAAATGAAGCAGTTTATATGATAATGATTTAAGCCTTCGGTATCTCAGATCTATAATGAGCTATTTCATTGGCCCTTATTTAAATCTAGATTACTAACAAACAGCTTTAATTTATTGTCAGCTAAACTCACTGACAATCTAAATGTAATGGCATACGTAATAAAGGAATATGCTAGCATTCAGGAACAAAACACAGCAAAGTCTTCAGTAACAGTTTGAGAAAGATCAAAGACTTTGTTCTTATCTCTAGAAGGAAGGAGTTCAGGATTCAGTGATGAAACAAGCTAGACAATAGCATCTTCTTCTTCTTTTCTCTTTTAATCAATGAAAATTCACATAGAATTATCCCAGAATGTCCTATTTATGGCAACAACAAGGCAACAGTGTGGATTTCTGCCCCGTATCAGAACCAAGATCAATGCATATATCCAGAGTTTCACACAATGTTGAAGTTATGGGCCCACAATGCATTATATAGATAAAGTATCAACGAAAGACATGCAAATCTTTTAAAGTTGCTATTCTTTTAAGCAGTGAACACACAGTTAGAACTAAGAAATATAGAAATTTTATACCATTAGTTGCAGCTCATCAGGAATAGTCAGTAATAGCCCTTATTGTCAAGATATCCCTAACATTTACTTGAGAAATTACTTAACAATTGAAGACCTTCAAGATTATTAGAGGGCGCCCAGAACACCTTCTTGAGTGCTATTACTATATTTCTCAACAGCAAATGTATTCCCTTAAATTGCTTCTGTTACTTTTCTATACGTAGACAATGCTATGTATAATTTAAAGATAGTTGGGGAACAATATGGTTGTATTGATGTATTGATGTACCTTTTCCATACAGAACAGTTTCTGAAAAAAAGAAAAAAAGATACCTAATAGGTTCTTTTCAGCATTTTGACACACTCTCACCAGGAAGAAATTAAGAGTGCCTTTCCATGTATACCTGAGGATTTTTACCCACACATACAAAGGGACTCTGATGCCACATTTCACAGTCAGGATACCCTCCTAATTTGAGAGCTGATACGTACAAAGCTTATCAGTTGATGCGTGCTGTATACACTGATGAGTTACTTTGCATATCTCTTCCAGGAAGATTAATTTGCCCTTGATAGAGTAATGATTACAGTGGATCCTGAAATCAGAAGAACAGCTTACCAACTAGACCATAATTTTATAGCTGCTACCCATTCCCAATGGTCGCTACTTAAATATAGCTACTAGTAATTTCATTAGTTTTAGCATGAGTAGGTGACTCCAAGTGGGAGGTACCAAGTAGTACTGCAAACTAGTGATATCAGATGCAAAACTTAAAGCAGCGCAAAAGATGTAGATCATTTTTACCCTTTCCAAATACAAAGTCCCCAGTCAAACAATAAACTTTGATATGTACATCCTTGCCAACATACAGTAAAAGTAGGAAAGGAATATCACTACATTCCATTCTACATTTTCACCATTCCGGTGAAATGCCTGGAATGCCGGGGTTTCAGGCAGCCTTCCCTTTCCTTTTTTTCTCTTTTCTTCTCTTTTTTTATTTCCCTTCCCTTCCCTTCCCTTCCCTTCCCTTCCCTTCCCTTCCCTTCCCTTCCCTTCCCTTCCCTTCCCTTCC
>JAWLRI010000253.1:50303-69373 GCA_034781795.1 Crypturellus tataupa | reverse complement strand
CCCGTCCCTTCCCTTCCCGTCCCTTCCCTTCCCTTCCCTTCCCTTCCCTTCCCTTCCCTTCCCTTCCCTTCCCTTCCATTTTTCTATCCTTTTCCACATAGTTTGGTTGTGTAGTGTTAATTTATCAATCCAAAGGCTTAGGATCTGCATCAGTCTGTCTCTGCCCCTCATTTTCAATCAATACTGACAAGAAAAGATGAGGTCTCAAAATCATTAAGTTCCTGAAATTTATGGGAAAAAAAGGTGTTTGGGTAGAAGATATGAAAAACCTCAGAGAAGAAAAATGTTACCAGATTATCTCACATCTACACCCAGATACCAACACAGGGAGAAAATCAACTCAAGGACAACTCTAGGAAGCAACCTTTATAAATTCTGCTTCTCAGAAAAGTGTCTCTTCCTAAATAAAAAGGTACTCAGAGAAAGGACCATGACTTTTCCTCAGAATCTGAACCAATGTGAAGTAACAAAAATTTACATGTATAGTCCCAGTAGCATGCAATATTTAAACAGAAGTCTAAATTCAGTCTTCTGGGCTAGTTTTCCACGTTAAAATCAATCTAACGTTTCAGACTCTCATAATCTGCTGTTACCTGGGTTTTCAAAAGCTCCATTTACATCTTTAAAGGAGCCTTAATTTACTTTATTCTCAATAAGAACAGAATGTTGAATTCTCTTAAGTACTTTTGGAATATTATTAACAAATTAATATAAGCTATATATATATATATACACACACACATATATATAGCGTTCCTTTCCCAGTTCCTCCAGTGGCCTTTAGCTAGCGGCAGAAACTATACAAAAGATAAAAACAGACTGGAACCTCCAACAGGTTTTTCAAATGACAGTATGGAGGGAAAATGCAATATAAAAGAAATCAGACTTGTGAACACACATGCAAAAAGATGAGGTTTAGCCCAGGTTCCACACAGCAGATATAGGCCCTCACAACACAATAAAGCAGACTTTGTGTAGTACAAAAAAATCCAGAAGCGATCTAAAATGTCTCATGACTTGTATTGCTGCTATACATAGAAGAAAGCTGCTGCACACTTCATATTGCAGTAAAGAAGCAGCTGCTTAGCAGCATATGCCACCAGGCGTTCTACATACTAAAAGCTGCACTCTAGAAGACTTTGTCATAACTACCATATTGAAGTAAGGGACTAGAAACAATACCTATACTTAGAGACCCAATTAGGACATTTTTTGTATTAATCATCTATATTCAGATACACATAGATATAAATTAACCTTTTTAAACAGAACCTTCAAAGCACACTTCCACTATTCTGAACTGTAAAAGGGAAAAAAAAAAAAAGAAAGAAAAATGTAGTTTTTCCTTTCCTGTTGTCAATATTTTTCAGGGACAACTATGAGTAGCCTTTGAGTCTGAAACACTGAAACAGTGAAGTTGACTCTGTATTGCAGCATTTGTGTCTAAAGTTGGGAGAATCTAGTTCCAAAATCAGTCTTGTTAATACAGCATTTTGTCACTTTTATCAATCTGGTCCTTAGTTTTTATTACAAATGCTCTTTTTTATTGTTACTCTTATTTTTTCACAGAGAAACAACCTGTGAGCAGAAGGATTAAGCAAGCTCATTTCTAAGATTTCTTTCTGATGTGGATTCCCTGATGTATAATAAAGAGTACACATATTCTTTTTTTGTTGTTGTTCAGTAGGAGAACTAGTTTGCCTGGCCAATAATTTTAATGAAGCTCATGAGAATAAAATATCTTGGCCATTTCCACGTCAGGTCAAAGTGATAAACAAGTTCTAGAGTGATGAAGTGGTGACTTGATGGTAAGAAGAATGATCATCACAGTGCATTTTCACAGAGCACAGACTAATAATAGGAAGGAAGAAAAAAAAATCAGATTCCACTGAGCTAATCAACATGGATTTCTCTCTGATTTTTAAAAAGAACTCCTTGGATGAATATCTACTTGATCACAACAAATATGTCTCCCTAATAATTTTATAACAATCTGTCTAACCAGGTTCAGCCCAAATTAATCCAAAAAGAAATCAAAAAGTCTGAATCTTTTTAGAGATATTTGCTGTTCAATCGGGGGTCTGATATCTACAGCGGCAAGTCCTCCTTAACGCTTAAGGAATCATTTAACATAATAATAAACCACAGCCCAATAAAGCAACAATATGAATTCTTCCAGTATTTCCTTTGACAGCTCTAAAAAATATTCAGAGAAGTTTGTAAGTTTTGGAAATGGCAGATTTCAACTTTATAAGCAGTAAAATTTAAGTAACTTGCCTAAAGAAAAAACAGAACTTTACCTACAACAAGAAAAAGATATCAAGCAAGTAAAATCTAAAGAATAGAAGAAATCCTTTAAGTCTGGCAATCTTACTGTAAGATAGCATACACAACAGATTAATGCTTAGCTTGGATACCATTTGTAGTTATTTTGAAAGTCTTACCAAGATATATATATATATTTTTTTTTCCTCTTTATAGATTGAGAGCACTCAAAACCTTTTCAAGTTTCAGAACCTTTTAAATATGGCTGCCTTCCAGTTGGCCAAAAACTACACAGATTCCCAGTTGGCCAATTAAGTTTCTCAGGTTCTCAGTAAGATTTTCCTTAATTTAGTAACAAGTGAGAAGACTCTGAGGAGGATGTACTGTAACATATATCACACGTTATTTTTTTTCCCTAATTTCAGCAGCTCTTCCAGGCTCTGCAAGAAAACAAATTGACTTATTCCCTTTGGCATTGGTAGGGTGACTGACATCATATTTATTATTAGGTCCATTTCAACTTGAGCTCATTTTGTAATATGCTTACAGCTGGCATTACGCAGAGTATTAAAGTGGACCTATATTTTTCAGAAGTATTTGGTTCTGGATAAAGCAACACTGACCAGTACAGCATAACTATTAATTATTAACTTTGCTATTATTATTGCATGCACTCCTAAGGCACTCTTCACAGTCCATCTGCTGTATCCCTTGCATAATTTAGAAATACAACTGTTCTTTACTAGAGAAGGGGAGGGAAGGTCAGACTTTCCTCTTCTTTCTTTTGGCTGGAAATGCTACCTTAACAAAAATGACAAGTTCAAGTGACAAATTCATGTAGTATCCAGGAAACAACATCAGGAGCACTAGCATCCTGTGACAAGAAGTTGATTACATAGGGGTAAAATTGACATAGTGACATAAATAACTTTCATTTTTCTAGTGGCAACAAATTTTCACAGAAGCATATATACTAGAAAAAAATCCCTCTTTCTGGGAGCCTGCATATCCCTGTCGTTGCAGCTCGTAATTTGGGTTTGCAAAGTGAAGCAAGACACACAAGCTCCCATGCTACTAAGTATTTGCAGAGAAGAAACGACTGGTCTGGAAGACACAGGATGGAACAAGAGTATAGAAAAAATATAAATTATTGTGTCATAGGGCAGAATTTTGTATTTTTTCAGAAATATAATAATATTAAGGACAAAAATTATACATATACATATATGTTCACAAAACAAACAAACAAAAAGGATTATTTGCCCATTTATTGCTAGTGATACTTTTTAATATTTTCAACTTCCTTAAATTCATGCTAGTGCTAATTCTTCTATCAAGCACAGTTTGAGACAAAGAAAGAGACTGAAATTACTAGCTGATAGTAAAAGCAGGCATAGGGTTGACAGGATCAATAGATCACAGGAGGCACGGAGATGGACTCCAGGAGAAGGCAGGAAGTGCAGCAACTCCTCATTCACAGAGGCAAATCCTTTGTCTAGTACCTCTGTCACTTGGGATCTCATAGTACAATACTTATTTCTTGAAGCTGAGATTTTCCTTTCCAGATAGTTCTCTGACTTTTGCACGTTCTCCACAATTCCAATAAATACGCTGATCTTATAGTTTTTAGTACATCTTGACCAAAATATGCCAACTGCATAACACATAGGTAAGGGATTAACATTAATGACTTCATGCTAACATTAGCATTTATAAATTATACATTCTGATGACACATAGATGGAAGGCAACATCAACGCACAGTGAGATCAAACTAATTTTGAAAGAAATAAACGACTTTTGAAGACTCAAGTACCAAAAATGATATAATTCAATATAGTAGCATAGAAAGGCAGGTATATTATTTCTTTGAAAAGAATTTCTTATACCACCTGGATGCCTTACAGCTAGAATAAAATATATCAGAAGACAGTCAGAAATGGCTTGTAAACCATCAGGATGATGCAAACATAAAAATACCAAATAGAATTACAAAATCTGTCAGATGTTTCCAAAAAATTTGAGAAACTAACACCATTACATATAGTATTGGCTAGTCCTCAATTAAAATATTAGGTGCAAATCTAATCACATATTCCTAAGAAGGAGTAATTCAAACTGGAGAAGGATCAAAAGAAGAGCTAATCAAGGAAGAAAGGAGATGTCTAGGAAAAGCAAAAAAAAGTTGGCTGTGAAGAGTCTGAAAAACTGAAGTTTCAATGGGATACAATTGCTCACTATAAATATATCAAGTAGATAAATTTGAGGAAATGGAGGGGAGGAAAAAAAGAATTAATTGCATCCAGAGGCAGTATTACTACATGCAAAAAAGATCTCTCTCTGTATATATAGATACACATAAATTCTCTCTATATATATTTATACACACACACAAAAACACACAAATACACACACATAAACACATACACACTCACAACAAATCACTGAAGCCCAGGGGTTAGAAGAAAGTTCCTAACCGTGATCTGATAGCATTTCAAGCATTTTCAAGTGCTCAGCAGTAGACTTGATTTTCACGTGGTCTTTTCCAGTTAGATATCCTCTATTTCTGGGAATCTTCTTTCCTAGCAATGCTTCCTAGCACCTATGCTTCTTCCAGGAAGAAAGCACTTACATTAATAACCATTTGTTATTAGCTCTGTGCATTCTTGTAAGGGGAAAGAAGGAAGTAATCACAATGCATTTACCATATTAGAGGAACATAGATTTCCCCGGTCCCATGTGGAGCAAGGTGAGTTGAGCTATGAGTAATCACAATGAGATTTGTATTCAGTAGAGAAGCTGCAATAAGTTTAGTATTTGGTCATACTAAACCGAGCGCGTAAAAGTTTCTCAAGCTTCTAGTGCTATAACAGAGTCCTGTTTAAAGCCCGCACTGGTAAGACACATACATACTGTCAAATAAGATACCTAAAACTGAATCAATCACCTGTGCTCAGCACCAGAAGGAGATTCAATCACAGGTCAAGGTTAGACAAAGACTGTACAGCTCAAACTAGCTGATGTGCCACTTGCAAACACTCCAAATTCAGTTGGTAGCTGTGAACAATGGTTCATTTCATGCCTACAATCTTAAGGCCACCTACCCTTCATTAGCTGCATTCGCAAACTAAGTGTTGCTAACTCTGCTGAAAGATTTATTGCCCTAGGCACTCTGATTAACAAGCTTCGTGTGATTCAGTTCTAAGTTCTAAGCCAGATGTTTTCTTTCCAAGATCAGACAAGTTTGTTTCTAACTGCTCAAATTCACTGTGAGCCGGTGTAATTGCATTTTGAATTGTCTCCTGACTAAATAAATCACTTGCCTGCTTTTGTTTATCAGTTTTGCCAAGATCCTTACAAATCTGTTCTGATATCATAATGCTATTAAATCAAAAGACTGCTTGGCATGCAGTTTGGGGCTTGGTTTAAATCTATGCTGGTTAAAACTATTCATCAAAAATACATTAGCAGTGACAATATTTTTAATTGCCATAACATCTTTTTCTATCAATTGGCTCTGCTCAGACAAGTGCATACCATCAATATGTCTATTTTGGGTCAAACATAAGATGGGTCTTTGAAGTTCATTCTCCTCTCCCTATGGGCCTCTGCTGGACTGTACTAGAAGCAGCACTGAGGCAACAAAAAAAGAAACAGGAGGAAAAGGTATTAAGAAATAAGCACAATGACACAAAAGGTGCTTTTGCAAAGGCTAAAGAAATGTATATGTATAAAGAAATGTAATCTGATAAAGTATTTAGTTATAGGAAGTGCAGGTATATATTTACAGAAAGGGGAGCCACGTAGCCAAGCGTATCTTAAAAGAACCTTATAAATCCTAACTGAAGGGAACTTAAGAACACATTTATGATGGGTCTCCAAATGTCAGAAGTGCTGACTCGATGTGAACTTATATGATGTTAAAAAAGAGAGTGAATTAAGGGAAGTGTGGATAAATCAAAAGATAACTGTTCACATGGTCCAGAGGTAGAGATACCACCTTCAATGAAAAAATAGTTAGTAAGTTACAATTTTGCTTCCATCTGAATGTTTCCTTAGACAAGACAAAGTGAATGAATGCCCTTTGAAACAAACCAACCAAAGGTATTAATTATGCAGATGCAGGATCAAAGAAATTTATTGGGATTTTTATTTATGAAACCGAGCAAATTGCCTGCAGATAAAGCGACTAAGCGGGAAGAGAAAGTTTGTAAACTGCTGAATACTGAATTTAATTATCTAAGACTGTGCAGAGTGGAAACCTATTCTGAACTACAAGTGAAATGATGAAATACTGTCTAATAGAAGATCTTCCTCAACTTTAAGGACAACGGCTTGTCAGACATCTCACAAACGACCTGCCTTCTCAATTCTAATTACATATCATGCTACCAATAACAGCATAATGTTCACAGCAATACTTTATGTGTTTTAGTCATTGTTAGCAAGAGGTAGGCACTAATCTAATTTTTGTTAGACTAGAATTCCTGGAAAACATGCAACTTACTTACTTCCTTTCTCCGGTGAGGTCTTTGTGATCTGCAGAACCTCTCATTCAAAACTCTCATTCAAAATTATAATTTCAATAACCCGAATAGAACAAAGTAGAACTTGTCTA
Organism: Crypturellus tataupa; assembly: GCA_034781795.1. Lineage (NCBI taxonomy): Eukaryota > Metazoa > Chordata > Aves > Tinamiformes > Tinamidae > Crypturellus > Crypturellus tataupa. The sequence goes on along the minus strand of JAWLRI010000253.1, from coordinate 62,490 downwards.
ATGTTTTCTGGGGTTATGTGGTCATCAGATACTTTAGTCAAATAGTGTACTCATCTCCATCATGTTATTGACATCATACTAGTTTCTGCCCACTAACAATCCTACTTCTAGTCCTAAAAACACATAAACAAATACGTGATGTACATGTTGAGGCAAATATATACTACATGATAATAGCTGGAGTCCGTATAATTCCAATGCCTATTATCAGAAGATTCACTCTAGCCATGCACTTACACACCACATATTCTAAAATATCCTATTAAATTCTTAGTCTGTAATTTTCTATTTACTCAATTGAATTTGCTTTTAATTTAGGAATTAGAATTGAATTTGAAATTGAATTAATAATTCTCATTTAGGAAAAAAATCATATAAAAATGCAAATAAAGTATGCTCAGCCTATAATGAGGTCAAGCAAAGCAAGTCACTCTTCATTTTTGGTCCAAATGTCCAAAATTTACTCTTCCTGAGAGAGATTTAAACAGGGAAACTATGATTACAACTAAAGCAAATAGCTTTAATATCCTAAAGTAGCTTCAAATTTTTAATTCATATCTTACCAGGACTTTAAGCAGTTTTTAGATGGCAGCCATATCAAATGCAAAACACTTCACTTCTTACTAATTGAGTAATTAAGCAGACACACATTGATACGAATGTGCTAATATCATTTGTATTTGCATGCAAAATTGCTACAAAAATAGCTATTTGATTACTGAACTAATTCAGTCAGAGACAGACAAGTGTAATTTCACAAAGAAAACTGGTTCTCTTGGTTCTGTTTTGGTAAATGTTGGGAATCAAAATAATTTTTTGTTATATTAGCATCAACTGAGTGTCTTTTAGACCAGTTCATCAGAATCCTCTCTCAGGAATTAAAATCATGTTACACAGGTAACTACCAAGAGGAAGGCTGTGCATTTCCAGAAACCAAGGATATCCAAAACACAATATATATAAGGAAAGACCTACAGAAGCTTTGCATTCTTCCAGTGAGGGAGATGGAATCTGAGTGTGTACAGGTAAAATGGCAGTAGACATTTAATTTAGGAATCTAAAACGTTCCTTCAGCATTTGAGATATTTAAGAAAAATAAATATATAATCTGACTTCCAGATCTTCAGCATTGCTTTCTCAGTCCCAATACAGATTTTCTCAATCAGCAGATGCCTCTGGATGGTAGGATGTAAAGGTCATACTCTGTCACTTTGAATAGCAAGTCTCTTCCCATTGCATATTTCCCAAGAGAAATAAATGGTACAAAACAATCATTTGTAGCAGTCACTCTCATTGCATAGTTTAGGAAGTATGAGATTTTAAAAACTAAAAAGATGTAGTTTAAGGAGATGCAGTTTTCCCAAAGGATTAATTTGCAATGACAACCAAAATAACCACTATATAAAACCAACATGGCCAAATGTCACCCTAGGAAAAAAAAAAAAAAAAACACATTTGTGGCATCAAGGTTTAATTAAAGCAGCACATTATTAAAAGCAATGGAAGCTTCCAAATGCCACAAACTTGATATCCTATCTACTTATGTACACAAATGAGAACCACTTCCTCTTCTGTTTCAAAGTCATTTCACCTTAGGCTGTTCCTAGCCACCTAGCTAGGAATAAAATATCTTACAGCTCAACTGGAATGACACACAGCACCAAAAAGTTGACCAGTGACCCAGAAGTTGTAAATGCAACATATGTGGGCAAAGACTTTTCAGATCGGGTCCCTTGCATAAAGCAAACATATTTTACTCAGCCTTTTTTCTAATAAGTTTCTCTAAATCCAATTTACAGTAGTAAACTATCTTTTTAATGGGCAACTCAATGAAAGTATACTTTTTGTTCTTTGAATGGAGGATTTTCCTTGAAAAGAGGAAACAAAAAGAGCTTGACCATAGCCACTAACCAATGATAGTTTAAGCAGAAAAAAAAAAAGCTTCAAGAATCCCTTAGGAGTTAACAAGATTTAAAAGAAGTGAGAGAGCTTAATTCAAGCAGGAGAAGACAATTCCAAAATTAAATAACTGCTAGGTTCAGTTTCTCTTACCTCCCTTCAACTCTGAAATTAATAGAACTCTGTTCCTATACCTCAACAGGTTTGAAATAATTTCCTGGAATCCAAATCTGGAGTTGGATTAGCAAATACAGTATGGCTATTTTCATTTACACCATCTGCCATGAATAAGAAATTTTTAAAAATAAAATAAAAATAAAAAATACACAAAAGTAAAAAAATAAAAAAGTTGCAGGGCAACTGGTCATGTTATTTTCTTATAGACTGTTTTCTATTAGAGATATAGTTTCATTGAAGTAATATTTCACAGGAAGAAAGGTTTTATATAACTATTCAGTGGAAAAGTTAAAATATTTCATCCGAAGTATGACAGAGTATTTCATTTTTATGTTAGCATGATGGTAGTTTTATCATATTAGTTCTATTATTTTTATACTAAGGTAATTCAATGCACAAGACAGAATACAGTTAACAGGGACATGAGCTATTCTTCCTCTATCTTCAAGAAATTGTAGTATATTATTTTATTAATTTTCTAATTGAATTTCACATTCAGATGTGAAAACTTTAAGAATTTAAAGTATTTAAGTATTTAACTTTTAAAATAGCATAAGAATTAGAAGTTAGAAAGGAATGGCAGTAGTAAAACAGTTACATTAACCTGACCTCCCCCCTCCAAAAAAAAAAAAAAAAAAATTATAGAGGCAGTGAAATTTTTAGCAGGAAATAATATTTTTTTTAACTAACTGGCTGATAGTTTATGTAATGAGATCAGCTTGTTAGAGATAAGCTAGTAAAGAGGTGGAAATAGTTTGAAGTGAACAAGTTTTGAGGTCTACAGGAAGGAGAGTGTCTTCTCTACTCCCCTTCACTCTGAGATGTTTCCAGCAACTTCCAGTGACTTTTTCAGAAGCATCTCAACCAAGAAAACTGATAATTTTTATGGGATTGCACATGAGCAGACATGCAGAGATTGGGAGAGGGTATTCAAAACCGGAAATAATCTTTTGTAATTTATACAAAACCTCAATGCAAAATCTGAAATTCTTTTAAAAAATAAACAGCAGAACATCTCACATTTTGATAGCAAAATAAAAAGCTGTGCACTCTGAACCATTTCCTAATGAATCAGATTTCTGTCTATAATTTGACATGAGGGAGAACACTGTTTTAGATGTCTGATTACAATTTGCAATTGAATTTTAACATGAACTTACATCGCAAACAATGTGACTACACTATAGACTAACAAATCTATTCTTGCATTCATTCATCTAGCTAATAGAGATAAAAATAACAGTAAAAAGTGTCAATGCAACATCAACATAGTAGCTCAGTGCAAATTTACTAAGAATATAATAGGCCAATCTGGACCTCAAATCAAAGATCTTCACTGCTCCCTGATTATAGGTGCCCTCCTCTCTACCCCCCAGTTATTCCTTTAGTTTTTTATTTCAACTAGAGATTGTTTTGCATACAAATGGTTTGTATGTAGATTGTATTGCATATAATAATGTGAACTGACATAACTCACTTTGCTAAAACTCTGAAACACTTTGGGATAAAACACTTCACTTCCTGATACGCAAACTGGAGCCCCAGTCACAAGACAGTCTTGCCGCCCATTTGCCCACTTGTGGAGGATGACAAGAAAACACTTCACTATTCATTCTTGAATTTTAGATAAAATATATTTTGAATTGTTTTGAATCATTGTTTGGAGTTAATTGTAGTCATTCACTTCCCCTCCCCCACCCCCAGCCTTTCTTGTTCCTTTTTTGAAATAAAAGCTCCAAAAATTCCAAAGAATTGCACTTTGTGCAAACATGAAAATGAAACATGGACTAGCAAGCAGAAAATTGATGCATTTAGTTCCCTGCAAACATTGGCAAAATCCCAGATTTCTGTACCAGATTTCATGGGCTCTCTGATAGCTCCACAACAATCTAATAAAATACACTGTAACAGTGGTGCATTTGGCTTCAGGGAAAAATGGATAACACTTTTTAAGCAATAGCAATTAAATTAAAAAATGCAGATTCAGGAGGACTGAACTTATTTGTGAATTCAGCTTTAAAATATGGAGACTATGATTTCCAGATATAGAAATGTTTCATCATGACATCTTAGAAAAGCAAAATATATTTTATTATCCTGTTTCAAATACCACTATAGGAAGAGACCTCACTTTTTAAGAACTGACATTAAAGAAAAGTCCTAAACAATATTTCAGATAGCAAATGATCTTCATTTGACATTAAATAACTGCTGTTCCTATATCCAATTTTAAATAATATCCTGTCAGATTATCCTGAGACTAAAAGATCTCTTATTGATGTCTAACTAAAATTTGTTTTGGAGATGAGCAGGCACTATTCCACAAGTGAAAAGAAACAAGAAATCCCACTCAAATGAAAGAAAGACAATTACTGAATGTAACACATTCAAGCACTAAATTATAGAAAACTTGGACAGACTATTAATTATAAAACTGAAATTCAGAGAGAACTAGGTAAGAGCACCATGAAGATTATTTTTTCACCTTCCTGTGTTGTCCTGACTCTCTCCATCAGGTATGATAACTTATATAGTGAAGAGAGGCAAATCTGGCGAGAAGTAGTAGTACAAGTCTATTTTCAAACTTTTGTTGGCTGCAATTATTTCTCTGAAATCCAGTGGCAACACGCATTAATTGACTTTTAACCAACACTGGTATCGGTTCAGGCTAGACTGAAACTCTAATTTTCATCTCAAAAGGAAAGTTATATTTGTCCAGTGTGATATTCTGACATAACACAGGTCAAAGAGCTTCAGACAGCTAGTAAAAGATCCACATATCAACTTTCAGCTGTCATTCAAAGGAGTAAAAAAATGCTTTTGACATACTTCCCTTCAGCAGCATTTAAAATAAATCTCTACTAACCAACACAGAGTAATGTATAAAGAATCAGTTTAATCCTCCCAGTTGGCCAGCTGCATATTATATAAAAGATGTACTCTATCCCCGAACTCAAAATCTCTAGTGCTCTCCTGTGTTGCACACAGATATCCATCTGTTAGGACACACAACTGCTGTAAAGTATTCAAAATGTAAGTTTGTAAAAAGTAAACATTTCCCTCTAATATCTTCTAAAAATGATGTCCTGAATCCTGAAAAATTCCTTAGGGCAAATACATTCTTAAATCTGCCTTGTAAACCTTGTATACCTGCAGCTTCTGTTCTCTCTAAGAATACACAGACAGCAGAGTAAGACTTACAGTGCAGAGATAAAAGTTGGCTTGGAAACAAATAAATCATCAAGGCTGAAAAAAAAATATTAACTACATAATTATATTACTTACTTTCAAGAACGTTCCTTTTGAGTCGCAATCTTCCAGCGACTTGGCAAACAATTTGAAGAATGGTAAGCACAATGAAAGTACTAAAAAAAAATCCACTCTTGCAGAATTCTGATCCTTTTCAAGCATAAAGCTCTCATGAGGATTTCAGAGGAAACCAAATCATACATTTTCTGTAAATACTGATAGCCACATTGAACTCAGTGGTACTAAAAGCAGACTTTGGGTTCTCACTGGACTACACTTGGTTCAGGAAGATGCCACAGTGGTACTTCATGTTTGTTTGGCTAATAAAATATAAAATGTACAGCAGGTTCTCAGTGCTTCTGAAACTATAAATTCAACTGACACTAAAGTCTGCTCCCCAGAAAACAGAAAATTTGTTGTACTCCTCAACTATAAAAGTAACTTGCAATTTGATTTTAAAAAAAATCAGTAGCACCATACCACCTCCTGGAAGCTTTGTTATTTAAATGAAGCTGCCGTCCCAGAAAGTCTGCAGAATTGACAACCATTGGGATTCCTAAAAACACTAATAGTCTAGATGATAACATTTTTTATATATAAAGACAAAACAACTATATTATAAGTAGCAGAATTATTCTGCTATTATCACCTTTTGCAATGTATTAGAAGGCATTGTTTAATTTACCACCTATAGTCATTTACCATAAGATATGTGTGCATGTGTAGGCAGTCCTTCATACATTTCAATTCAGAAAAGATTTTAAAATGACATCACTCTTCCCCTCCAGCAAAAGGAAAAAATCGGATTTGGGGCTTTTTTCCACTTTTTTTCTGAAGGCCATCAATCAGTTAGTAGTGTGAAGTTTACCAGAGCTTGCAGAATTTCTGTTGAGAGAGAACAGACACATTAAAGAGTTTTCCAGGCACTGAAATAGCCAAAAATAAAACAAAACATCAACTCCTTCCAACAGCCTTGGCCAAAGTGTAGTTTAGCATCCAAAAGATATCCTATCCAGGGCTTTCGTGACAGTTGCTCAGTAATTTTCAATCCTCTGAAGCTTCAAATATCTTCTCCCAGAAGGCTACAGCTGCTTCTTCCCGTATACATACAACCCCTATAAGTGAATTTTCTGTCTTCAACTAGACAGCTTCTGGCCATATGAATGCATATGACCCTGAACTAGAACACATATGGCATCAGGCCTGAAAAACTACCAAACTTATCACATAAATGGCCATATTGAGGTGCCTGCAACAACAAACATGCCCCTTTGCCATTTCAGCATAATTACCTCTCTGGAGAGCGCAAAATATTAAGTTACAGGATTCCAGAAAGCTTGAGTGTACACCAAAAAATGGAGGAAGCATAAAACATAGTTTAACCTGTTTGGGTAAAAGTAGTAAACAGATGAATTATTATGAAGAAGGAGTAAACGTATGCAATGTTAAAAGGAATATATAAAAAAAATACATTAGCAATAGAGTTGTAAATATCGAGTTAATGAAATATTTACTATGTTCTCCGAATATGCCACCTTGTGCACAAAGAAACTGAACCAGCACTACCAAAATAACTGCTATGTGCATCTTTCTAAGATGCTAATGCTATACTCTGTAACAAGACAGATCTATGTTTCTTATCATGAAGATAACTTATATACTTAGTCCATCTTCTTACGAGCATACCCTTCTCTATTTGTTTGAATACAAACTTACAAAAGGACACTCTGAAATGCTGTAAATGCAATAAAGCACAATATGACTTTAGCTAAAAAAAATGAAAATAAAGTTATGGATAACAAATTATTAGCATGAGTGCAAACATGCATGGCACTATTTTTTGACAAGACATCTTACCAGGTTTCCACTGACTGGTTCAAACTCAAAAAAAGCAATTTATTCATTGTTGTTTAAAAAGTAGTTTGAAGTAACAGATTTAGAATTTGGACTCTGTATACAGTTGTGTTTGTTCAATTTGTTCAATAATGTTGATAATCAAGTACTTTCATAGGTATACAAGTAAGAAACAACAAGAAAACATTGTGAAAATATGTTGTTTAAAAAAGTAGTAAAATAAAGCACGAAAAGAAGTAACTTTGTTGTAAAATAATCTGAAATATTTGCTCATGTGTATTCATTTTACAGCTAATTGTTTATAAGAGGTAAATACTTCTAAATTATTTCATTTTCTGGATTTGTTTCATTTCTATTTGATCAAAATTTATTTGATCAACATAAAATGAATCTTATGGATCAGATAAAGAACAGCAACACAGAACATAAAACCCTGCAGAGAACATTAGCACTGTAAAGTTTATTTAGAAATGCTTTCAAGCGTCCAAGATTTCCCATAAGCTCCTCTTTCTGGGTAGCATGAGTTGAAGTATTTATGCAGTATTTACTGCTTCTCTTCCCCCATCATCATAATGCTTTAGCATGTACTTTGTGGAAATATTGTACATAAAAGGCACTAAATAAAGAGAGCATATTGCTGTTGGATATTGTACTTCCACAACATTGTAAGTAAAGCTTAAGAAAGTCTGAGTGTTATTCAAATGTAGTGTGAATAGGTTTCACACTTTCCATTATGGAAATGGAAAACAATATTTTGAAAAACAAAGGAATATGAATGGGGAGAAAAAGATGGCTTCTCCTAATGTCTATTCAGATCTCAGACTGTTTTAAGATTTTATTTATTTACAAAATCACAGAACGGTTGAGGTTGGAAGGGACCTCTAGAGACCATCTAGTCCAAACCCCCTGCTCAAGCAGGAATATCTAGAGCACGTGGCACAGGGTCACATCCAGGCAAGTTTTGAAGATCTCCAGAGAAGGAGACTCCACAACCTCTCTGGGCAGCATGTTTCAGGGCTCTGCACTCTCCTGGTAAAGAAGTTCTTTCTCAGATGGAGATGACACTTATTGTGTTTTAATTTACACTCATTATTCCTTATCCTGTCACTGGCCAGTACCAAGAAGAGATTGGCCCCAACACTCATGTTCCACTTTCAATTGTTAGCATAAGTTGAATAAATAATTCTCTAGTAAACATCTGCAATATAGGAGTTACACAAATGACCAAACCAAGCACTGGAAACACCAGTTTTTTATTATTTTGGACTATGTTTTTTTCAGACTTACATGAGGTGCACTGCTTCACCACACCTAGCTACAATGCCCTTCAGGTACTACTATTCATGATAAGCAGAAAAGCCAAAAAGAAAAGGAACTTTCCTGATTACTTGCAACACACAGCAAGATAAAAAAGGAAGAGTAACATAGTGTAAATGTATTCATTTATCTGCATAAACTCAGAGTTATTTTTGCAGGGACGGTCAAATATTATTTTGCCCTCTAACGTACTTGGAGCAGCACATCCTAATAGTAATGCCACCAGGCACTTTGTTATCTAGTTTATTAACTGCAGCTTTCACATAATATAGTCTTCTTGTATTTCTGACTCTCACTGCAGATCAGAATTATGTATGTGAAGAAAGTTAGCTTGGTTAGACAGCATATTTTGCTGCTACAAGAAAAATATTGAAGATATTTGTCAAGTAATAAATGGCTAGTTGTTGTTGATTTAATTAGTGCAATTTCAACCTCTCTCATTGATTTTATTGGCTGTAATTATGTGGGTATAACAAGTGGGATTCGACTCTGCATGCTGTGCTCCCATGCACATATGCTTAATCTTTTCCTTTAAAAGCAGGCATCAGAAGCGTTACTTCAGTCACTGTGATTTAGGGCAATGCAGACATGTACAGTGTTTCTGTGGCACCGAGTTTAGGTGAAAGTATTAATTTAAATGCACATTCCATAAATGGTGTCTTACTTTTCTATAGACATTGCACATTTTTATTTCTTCAAATCATTGAATTAGTACCATTGTATAATGCAAACACAGAAGATGTTCTGATGTTCAGAATTAGAAAACTTTCAAATGGAAATCCTACACAAGAACTTAAACATGTGGATTTAGATAATTTCTTCAAAATGTACTTTAGATCTATTATTTTTTTTTAAGATGGAAGTACAATTAAACCGAAGTTCAAAGTATGATGCAGAATAAAAAATAATAATAATAAAAAATGCATGCAACTTTCTACTCCTAAGAGAGAAGTAATTTCATTAGTTGTTTATGGTAATATAGTATCTTCCATCACCTCCATCTGTACATAATGGTGCGTCTCAGATCATTAAGTTGCTGGACCTGACACAATGAGAGCCCTGTCCTGGGGGATGCAAGAGTGCTCCAGTCTGATTAACATCAATTTCAGTTGAGAATGCCTAGTTACATCTTACAGTACCCAACAACTCACAGAATCAGGCCTCAAATCTGAGCTCATGTATTTTTATATAAAGACCTCTTTTGATACCAATGTGAATATATTTTCTAAGGAGACAGCAAATTTTTAGATGTTCAAGAGATTACCATGTGATCATGGACTGCAATTTCCTGTCTCCAAAGGTCAGGAATTCTTGACTTTTCCATCTAATTACCCTTTACTCTTTAGGCAGGCAGGCTATTTTCAGGAAGTCCTTGATCAAATTCCCTTTGCAGCAACAACAACATGATTTTATATAGTTTTTGAGAACTGGGCTGCTTGGGTGCACACAGTATATGTTAAATGAAAGTCTCCGTAGGTAGACAAATCAGACTATGATTCTCATAGATGGGTCTCAGTATGACTTGGCACGAGGGTGAATGAAGTATGCTAGCAAAGAGTTTGGGCCTAGGAAAGATAAATCCCTGCCAGCAGGGCCAGTGAGTGAACCAGGCACAAACCATCTCCCAAACGTGTGAGCTGCTGCGAATATCATGGACATATCTCTATGAAACACAGCTAGGAATACAGAGAAAGTCAGTAGGGGAATACTTAAATTACTACAGTTTTTTTGGTAATTTTACATTGTTATAGATGTCTCATTAAAAAAAAAAAAGCAAAAAGTAAGAGAAAAAAATTTAGTTTTTCATACACATACATGTTCAAGAAAAACCTGATACATGTTTGCTTGTTATATGCAGAGTAATAAAGAGCTGCACGTTAACATTTTTTTTTGTGGATCTGATGCATTCATGATTCTGTGTTATCTTAAAAGCCCAAGAGCTAATTCTCTCTCCTTTTGAAAATTTCACTCTTTTTGTTGAATCGAAATGATCACTAAGCACAGTATAAGCAGCATTTCATTGTATTTCAAGGTCATCTGTAAAAACTTTTCCTTTTTTTTAAAGGCAAGAGGGATTACTGCATATCCATGAACACAGCAACAAACCTAACCTCAACCTGAGGATCAAGGTATAGGGAAAAGACTAGTAGAAAGTAAGCTGTGAGTGAGTCTAAAGTAGTCCTTTAGAAATCATAGAGTAGTTGTCACTAAAATAATGATAATGGAAACATCTTCTGATAGGAAAGGTCCTGGTATCATCTATTTCCCAAACCCACCCCACTGTAGATACTGAACACAGAACAAGAGAGGAAGAAGACCAAAGCAGTTTGGTCCTGAGCAAGGCTTCACAGCCTTTATATGTAGATGCTTGAATAGAATCCTTGCTGTTTTCACATTAAAATACCCTTTTGTAACCCATGAATCTCATGCTTTCTCACTTTCTCATCTTTGAAAGTTGAAAAACTTTGAAAATTTCTTTATCTAATAGTTTTTGTTTTTTTTTCATTTTTCCTTACAGGAATGGTGTGCACTCAAGCTTTCTCCATCTGGTGTGAAATACTGGTAGTGCACACTTCCAAACAGATGGCACTATTGCAAGTAACCACTTCTCGTTCTTCCCACCAACCCCTTGTACTGGTCCGTAGCAAGACATAAGTCTCCATTATATTGTGGGTGCCTTTGTGAAATTAAATGAATTCTAAGACATATGATGACAATAACTTGGTCTTCCATTTTGGTTTTAAGTCATAACATCCAGCATTATCTGGAGAACAAGGCATCCGTATGACTGGAAGTCAATCGGATGTATTCATCCATAATGAAATTGCTCTGGTTATAATGCACAGGCTTTAAAGCATCAATTCTCTCTCATCCTGTTATTACATAGTTATCTAATTACCTCTCTAATCAAAATACCTAGTATTATAAAGTGTCTTGGAGTATGTAGAGAAGTTGTTGTACATTAAGAACCAAATTAGTAGATTTAGGAGAGGAAAGAAGTTTTCTGTGTGTGTGTGCTTCCCACAGCAGTATGCTTGGAAGAATCTACTCTTCATTCTGATACTGGTACTGCACCCCTGAAAGACCAGGTAGCAGAACATGTTCTCCCTCTAATAGTCCATATTCTTCAGAGAAGAGTATTTCTCAGAATACCACTTGGAAATTATAACTCATTAATTATTACCTTCCTACTCATACTTTTTTGAGATTTAATTCAGCGTAACTACTGTGAAGCACAGCAAAGGACCTAAGGAAATAAACTGTATTATATTACTGTATAATGATAAAAATATTATATACATATATTTATTGTATTCAAGCTACAACAAACAAATTGATTCTCATCACTTGTTTGATTCATTTTCATATGTGCCTTGAATGAGACTTTTCCTCAAACTACTGCTTTCTATGTAGAGACTGAATGCCAGATATTATATGTGTGTATAGCCTAAATATATCTACTGCTTTTCTCTTGTTCTTCTGCCAAACACTTGTTGCATACTTGCTCTTAAGGATATATCATTTCTTTACCCATCACACTGTAAAACAGTTGTTCTGCAGCTAAGAGTAATACAGACCCTCACTCACTGCATGTACATCTTTTCCCTCCCCTCCCCTTCCCTTCCCTTCCCGTCCCTTCCCTTCCCTTCCCTTCCCTTCCCTTCCCTTCCCTTCCCTTCCCTTCCCTTCC